>CM069906.1:99175443-99223644 GCA_036172215.1 Camellia granthamiana
AGAATTCGTTGAGTACTTCATTTTGTAAAAAATTACATTGATTGGATATCGATAGCCCCTTGATCAGAGCACATTTTTGTCAATGGGCCCAATAGTACACTCCAGTCCACATAGTAAACGTGACTTTTTGTCAATGACAAAAATGTATTTCAATTAAGGGGCTATCAATATCCAATTAACCTAATTTTTTTTTACAAAAATGAAGTTTTCAACGAGTTTTACACATTAAACAATTCGGATTATCAAAACAGGACCCTTAGTGGGTGTCATGGGCCCAATAGTACACTCCAGTCCACATAGTTACAATGGAAGCAGAGGAGGATTAAAGATTGAGAATCAAGAATTACTTAAGAGTGAACATTTTTGTTACTTAAAATCGATTATCTCAACGACTAGGGAGATTGGAGTGAATGTGGTCCACAGAATTAAGGTGAAGTGGATTAAGTGGAAGAGTGCATCTGGAGTATTGTGCGATAAATGAGTACCCATTAGACTAAAACAAAAGTTCTATAGAATGACTATTAAACCAGCGATGTTGTATGGAATGGAATGTTGAGCAACTACAAAACAACATGTAGATAAGATGAGTATTGTTGAGATGAGGATGCTAAAGTAGATGTGTAGTAAGACTACAAAAGACAGATTTAGGAATTAGTATATTTAAGAATGGGTTAGAGTAGTACCGAGAGAAGATAAGTTGAGAAAGAATTGATTGAGATGGTTTGGTCATATACAATGAAGATCAATAGAGACAGTAGTAAAAAAATGCAATACAATAATGATAGATGGTATTGTTAGGGAAAATAGTAGACCTAAATGGACGTGAACTGGTATAACAAATAAAGATATGAATTTCGTTAATTTGACTAACGAAATGACCTTGAATAGAGTTGAGTGGAGAAGAAAGATTCATGCAGCTAATCCCATTTGATGAGACTTAAGGCTTAATTTGATTTGGTTTGGTTTATATATTTTATTAATGAGAAATTATAATATAAACCCTTTTAAAAAGAGGATATCATATACACCTTAATTATACTATTTTTTTGTAATTATGATATTATTTTAATTATAACTCATGAGTTCTTTAGTTATGTCCCATATTATGTTTAGTTATGACATTTTTTTTTTTGGTATGACTTAAAAAGTATAAAATTATGTAATTTTATTTTTTAGTTATAAGATACATATAATATACACTCATTAAAAAGTGTGTACTGTAATGTTTCTCTTATTAATACTCTCAACTACAAGATGTAATAAAATTATTAAAATACAAGTGCATTAGAATACCATATAAAAATTTTGAAAATTGAAAATCTCGTGTCAAAATTATGAACAAAACTAATTTCTAACACCTGATCGACAGCAAGAGGCAGGCAAACAGAAGTCGAAAGAAATGACAATATAGTAAGGGAAATATAAGTAGGGAACATTACATCACATTACATGAGATTTGTACTCTCTTTTTTTTCTTTTCTTTTCTTTTTCCTCTTCTTTTTTTTACATCTCGGTAAATAACAGGACAAATTAACAGTGAAAAACAACTGGTAAAAAAAAAATTCATCAGTATATATAATCAAAAGATGAGGGGGAAAAATAATAAAATAATAAAATAATCAAAATTATACATGTGCTAAATCCACAACTCATGTCCTTCAACTTATTGTCACATACTCCTTATCAAATTCCCAAAAAAAATTACAAAAAAGAAAAAAAAAGAAAAAGAAAGAAAGGATCATGACAGTGACACCAACCCACAAACCTCACGTGAACGGCTTCAAATGAAATCGAAAAAAAATGAATATGAATCAGAAACTGAACTATTAGACTAAAAAGCTCTCCAATTATCTGAATCTCTCCTTGGAGTTTGACTATCCAGTGAGGTCTTAAACAGCCCACTTGACCCGAATGGATCTGCATCATCAAAGGATTGGAACCTATGACGATCATCTGAGTCTCTGGTGCTACGGATAGAATCAAACCTTGCATATTCCCGAGGTGGAAATATCCCTCCTTGACCATAATCAGACTCGCTAGTGCTGCGGAAGGAATCAAATCTTGAGAACCCTTGACCATAATCGGAGTCTGTAGTGCTGCGGATCGAATCCACCCTCGTGAGCGACTCGTTTGCTGGAAAAACTCCACTGTCATGCATATTGAACGAATCAAATCTCGAGAAGCTATCAAACGTTCTATCTTCTGACCCTTCACTGAACCTTTGTGGAGAGTTACTAAAGTTGTACATGGGGGTGCTTGGAACAGAATCAAATGCAAATGTGCTCTTCTGTTGAAATAGGGTATCGGCCTGTGGGGTGCTCGGAACAGAATCAAATACAAATGTGCTCTTCTTTTGAAACAAATTATCTGCCTGTGGGGTGCTCGGAACAGAATCAAATGCGAACGTGCTCTTCTTTTGAAACAGGTTATCAGCCTGCGGGGTGCTCGGAACAGAATCAAATACAAATGTGTTCTTCTTTGGAAACCTGTTATCGGCCTGTGGGGAGTTGCCAGAATTGTGAAGGGGGGTGCTTGGAATGGAATCTGCAAAAGCAAATGTCTCTTCCTTTGAAACGTATCTCTGTTAGAGGAACTGATTCTTATTGGAGGCAAACCCAAGCCACCAGAATCGAAGAAATTATCACGATCCATTTCCTACAATAGCATTTGGTTTGAACAGATGAGCAATGCAGCTACACGACACCACATCTATAATCCAATGTTATGAATAATCAAGTTCAAAAAAATCTCTCAAATGAAAAAAAAAAGGGGGGGACATTTTACTGTGCAAAAAAAGACATGGGATGCTGTAATTAAAAAAAAAAAAAAAATTCTTTAATTTAACTGAGCATAAAATCTTTGACAAAGCAGAATAGTGAAAAATGATTCATGTAACTAATGTCACTTAAATGGGACAATAAGACTTTTGTTTGGTTTGGTTTAAAAATTGGACGAAAACCCTAAGATATTCTATATTAGATTTTTTAATAAAGTAATATTATTACGAATTTATGACATCCACTTGTAGGGGGATTCAAGGTTAGAGAGGTGATTAGAGAGACAAAACTATGCTAATGGTCCAAGAATGATGGAAGTGGCTGGAGTTTGAGAAGCAACAACTATCTGGGAGTTGGAGAGTGTATAGCTAGGTGAGGGTGAAGCAAGTGGCTCCAGAAGAAATGTATGGCAGTACCAAAATGGGCAACATCTCCCCCAAATCCTCAAAATTCTTCTCTTTGAACCTTGGGAAATGGGTCCTATTTATAGGCTTTTCCTTGGTACCAAGAGCACACCAAGTGGTCAAATAGAGAGAAGGCATGTATCCCAAAGGATCACATGGAATATTCTGCCTTGAGCCACCAGGCTGAAGGTGCCACATGTCCCTCTGCATGTACTGTGTACTATTTGTTTGCCTCCTCAACTATCTTTTTGAGCCTCAGCAACTACCTTTGAACCTCAGCAAGTGCAGTTGCAACAGGAGCGTTTGCTTCTGCACTTGCTTTCTCAGCTTGAACCTCAATAAGTGCACTTGCAGCGGTGAACTTTGCCGTTGCACTTGCCTTCTCAGTTCTATTTAGCCAGTACATACATTCTCAAGACTCCATTAGCCTGCTATCGGCTATGTTTGTGTTCACCTCAGCGGAACCTCCACCCTTAGCCACCTAACCACAAACTCCTCAACTTCTCAGGGCCAAGGCTACAACCAAGCCTGCTATCAGCCATGCTGTGTCTTAGTACCAAGCCCAAGGGGGCTTCCTTAGTCCTGCCTGTGCGACTAAGGCAGGTCCATGACCTAGGTAATGGAAAGGGAGTCCCTTATGTTCGGGCTATCCTGCTCTCATCTTCACGGGGATCGCCGCGATAAAACTGGTATCTCTAGGTCTGCTATCAACCCTAGACTAGTAATGCCATGAGGCCTGCTATCAACGCCAAGCATTAGCCTTTACTTGCAGAGGGAGGCTTCTCTCAAAGACTGCTATCACCTTGGCAGGATATTCCCTCTGCAACTTAGTTGCTGCGGTCGTAATTGCTGAGGTAGTCATTTCCCGCGGCAAGTTTAGACAGCAGGACCGAAGATATTAGAGATGGCGGCGCCGGCAGAATGCCTCCGCAACTTGGGCGCTGCAAGTACTGCCTCTGCAACTTGGTTGCTTCGGTTTTTTCCTTTCTTCAGCAACTCCAGATGGTTGTGGTACCGATATTACTTGGAATGGCGGCAGCACCGAAGATACTTGGAATGGCGGCGCTGAGACAAAGTGCCTCCGTAACTTGACCTCCACAACTTGGCCGTCGCAAGTGTTGCCTCTGCAACTTAGTTGCGTCGGCTTTCTCTTTCCCTCAGCAACTTCAGATGACAGCGAAACCGAAGATATTAGGAATGGCAGCACTGAGGCAAAGTGCCTCAGCAACTTTCTCGCTACACATGTCCCCTCCGCAACTTCACTGCTGCAGGTGTTGCCTCTGCAACTTGACTTAGGTATTTTCCTTTATGGAGTCTACTTGGACCCCTGGCGGGTCGAACTTGCTTCGGCCCACTGTTGGCCCACTTCCCTTAGGCTTTGGCCCATGCTCCTTTTTCATTCCTGGTTGCCTCTTTGTGGCGACTTCAATGCTTAGGCCCATACTTAGTTTGGGGTATAATTTCTGACCCTCTACACCACTATCTATCTATTTGTAAAATGCTTTTTTCCTTTTAGCTATAAATTACAAGATTTTATAGTATTGGGACACAAAGCTTAGCTTTCAACACTCTTTCACACATTCTTCTTGTCATATATAGTATATACTGTAATTTGAGATATAAAATAAAAAATGAAGCAAAATTGTCAATGAGTCAGGTGCTTTGCAATGAAACTAACAAGGCTAAAAATTCAACGACATCCAGTTTGGTGAGTACATGATTGACACCATCACAACCTCACCACACCATCCCCAAATCACAGAGGGTCCCATCTGTCAGGCTTGTGAGGTGAAACACAGATTGCTGAAATAGACACTCATGTTTCTTGATTGCACTATTGGCTCAAGCCAAGCCAGTCATGAGGCCTTAGCCTTGGACCTGGGTGCTCAAGGGAAATCCCTAAAGACACTCTCACTACAGTGCACAAGTTCAACCAAGTGAACATCCACCCAAACATCTTGACTCTGTTGAGCAGTTCCAAAGGTATGTCCCTCCTATGTAGGGCTGTTCATACAAACCGCGTACCCGATGAAATTGACTCGGCCAGACTCGGCCCGCATCACCACGGACTGTTTCGAAATGCTTTTGGGTCGGCAACAGTTCTGATTTAGGAAAATTATTGAGTCCGCGGTCGGCAACGGATTTAATGTATAATTAGCCGTCGAAACCGACCCGACCGAAAATGGCTTACATATTAGCTTTCTTCAGCCATCCACCTGTGAACTATGCATTTAATTTCAAACCTTTGAGATTGCAATCTTTGAATGCTGACTCTGCCTATATCACGTGATGAAATGACTTCTCAGAGTAGACACCCTCTCTCTTTCTCTCTCTCTCTCTCTCATATTTCCAAACAATTGGCACTTACAATACTAAAAAAAAAAAATTACTCTCTCATATTTCCAAACACTTGGTACTTACAATACTTGCACACTTTCATATTTTTGAAAAACCAAACAGCAGAGCAGTAGAGGATACGATGACTCTTTGCCTGCCTCTCTCCCTCCCTCCTCAATCATCTCTCTATCGCCATTTGGTTTGATCTCGTTAGTTCTCCCTTAAGTTCTTTCTTCAATCTGCTAGCTAGTTTGAAGCATAAATGTGACAATGTCGATCTTCAACCTCAGAAGATGGTTTTAATCTTCCAGATATTTGAGATATCTTTCTTAGGATTTTTACTTTTGATCCTGATTTTTTTTACCTTTTCATTTGTTAATAGTTTCATATTTTGATTCATTGGTTTAAAATCTTTTGAATTGACGATGATGGTTGATTTAGGGTTTGTACTTAGTTTATGTTTTCATATTTCATTTAGGGTTTAAAATTTTTATTTTAGGTTTTTAACTTTTTTTAACAGTTGATTTATATTAAAATAGGTCCAACATTCTATCTGTCAAACCTGTTTAACTCGACCGCAACCGATCCAACAAACCGAACAAATGCTCGGTCGATTTCCAAAGTCAAATGGTTCAAAAGTAGTTTCACTAATTGCAAGCTCGACTATGTTCGGTCGATCGGCAGATTGAGACTAAACCCGACCCGGACCAACCCGTGAACACCCCTACTCCTATGTTTCATAGTCCATTCTGTCTGATGGCCTCAAACCACTCTAGGTTATGAGCAGGTCTGAGAAACCCCCTTCAGTGCCGGTACAGTGGTAATGGAGCCTCTCTCTCTCTCTCTCTCTCTCTCTCTCCTGTGTGTCTACCAGTCTTCCCAACAGGCTCTCATAGAACATAAAATCGTCTCTAATCGCTCACACCGTTGATTTTCACACACAATGGGTTCATTGAGCTAAAATCAGCTAGATCAGGTGATAATGCATGAGTATTATATTCTTGCAGCCCCGTCCTAGAAACCGTGACGGCAAGAATTATCTAAATGTTGTTCAAATACAAAATCATGGATATATCATATGATTCAACTTCCTAAATATAGACAAACAAAGTTGCGGTGAAAGCAAGGTGGCAGATATGACTCTAAATGGGATTAACACGTTCTTAACTTTAGCTCGTTGTGGAAGCGAGGAGAATAACTCTTTACTTGACCACTCTTGACACAAGAAAGCATAATAAACAACCTATACCCCATCCTTCTCTAGTCCCCACTCTTCTCAGTTTCTTACCGACACCATTTGGATGAGAAATACCTTCATAACTCTTTTATAAACCCATGCTTCTCTTATGGTGTGGTAATATCCTTCATTGCATAACAATTTATCATTGTCTAACATCATGTTTTATCACAACATGTCCAATTGAAGTAATAAGAAATTCATGAGTACAAGCTACCAATGCCAAGTGTTTCATTTCCCAGAAGGTGCCACTTTAAAGGACCAGTATTTATCAAATTCAAAGAAGTAAACTAGTACTTGCATGCATGTCTAAAGGATAATTGACGAGGGCAACAAACAAAGGGGAAAAATAAAGCTCAGATACATAAAAAGAAGCCAGTAACATTAAACACCATTGGTTAAACCATAAATGCTGGAAAAGGATTCTCACTTCAACATCAAAGAATGAAGAGGATGAATGATCAAAGCAATATGGATAAAAACTAAACATGCATGGCTGCACTGCATGCCTCTTATTGATAAACAGAGCTAAGTAGATTGCCACACACATCAAGGAATTTTCATATACCTTAGTAGGACCAGAACCAAAATCCCAGACTGAGTCTGTATCATAATGAGTGTCGAATGTACCCCAGCTAGGTTCATCAAAACTTTTGTCCCCAGAGAGCACAGATTCAGCACCCCCATGTTCACTGCACTAGTAAAATACATAGAAATTCAAAATCTTTAATAAAAGACTAGCTAAAGATGGATGATGCAGAAAACCAGGGAAGAGCAGTTGTTTGTGCTGCAATATATGATGACACAAACTCAAAGGTTTAGACATCAATGGAAAGTTAAACGCCACTGCAGAAGGAAAGCATCAAAAGACATATATTTTAACTCGTACCTAAGGGTCTCTGCAGCATGGGGCGAACCATCTGCATTGAAGCTCTTTCTAGATGGGGAATTTTGGAATTTTTTAGATGGGCTCCCCAAAGCAGGAGTTGGGCTGTCAGGTGGACTTCTAGTTACACCCTCTTCACTGTGAGCATCATCAGGAATCCTTTCCTCTCCACTTGGTAGCATCTCTGACTTACGATCAGCATTAGATGTCTCTGACTTCTGATCACCATTAGATGAGGAAACATCTGTTACCTCCTCCTTCGCGGAAGAAGCTTTATTTTCAAGTGGTGAGGATCAAGTGGTGAGGATTTTGGTTTGGGAGGGGCTATGACATTTTGCACATCAAGAGTAAGTTCTTTGACAAATGTGAAACCTGGAAAGTGGCAAGAGTTCATCAGTATTATAACGCAACTACAACTTACACATCTTAGCTTCGAATTCTCTATACGAAAAGAATTTCAATCCACAAAAGATTTAGTCTGATCAAGAGGGAGTATGTTTTTAAATGCCGGGAAGAGCAACATAGGTAACAACCAGTAAGGATGACAACAGATTCATCATCAAATGTTCACTTCCTATATCCTAACTGTTTGGCATACCTTCATCTTCAAAGTTATCCCAATTTTCATCCCAATCAGCTGCTCCTTCTTGAATCCCAGGTTGCCAGCCTTCACAAAATCAACAACGAAGGAAGAAAAGAAGAAAATTATTGCAGAATGAAAACAAATAATGAAAATACAATTAAAGCAGGGAAAATTTATTTTGAGCTTTTGGTTTGCTAGATATAAAACTTCAAGTTCGTTCAACTTTTCTTCTCCTGGCATATCATTAGTCATGTCAAATTAATTTGTCTTCTAAATAATTGATATGCCACTGCACATTTATGATGCAAATACTTCACAGTTAGTATTTTCCATGCTGTTCAAACTTTGCCAAGAAGCAATAGGCAGATAGTCCCCACGGTGTAGCATTTCATAAAGAAGACAAAGTGGCCACTTAAGACACCTGACGGATTGTGACCAACATGGAATTAAAAATAAGAGTAAAATTTTCTGACTTTGTCAACTATATGCTTACAGAGGCAGGGTGATACATACAAGATTTGTAGAAAAAGGAAAATAAGGCATATTACCATACAATTTTCCACAATCTAAAACTTTTGTAGTTTAATATAATCTTAAATCATCAAAACACTGTCAAATCAGCTACTGAAGAACTAGAAATCTGTCAAAGGACAAAAAACAAAAACAAAAACAAACCAAAAAAGAAAAAAGAAAAAAAGAACAGGCTGTGATGGAAATTGATCACTGAATCCAGTTCAACTAAAGGAGTTAACCTGCAATTCACATCCAGTAGGATATGTTTGCTTACCAACATGAAAGCTAAGCTGAACCACTTTAATCAGCCTAGTTAAAGCGATTGCACATTCCGATATTAAATTCCATTGTGAGCTTGAAATGAATATGGGGCTCAGAAAGGGATGAAAAACCAATAACCAAGCATACAACCGCATAACAAAGTATACGAAAAGTAAAACACAAGTACATATCATATTTAGATCTCATATATGCCAGTGTCCAGGAGTGATTTTAGTCAGTAAATTCATCACCAACCCTTAGAAAAAAAGTTATCCCGAAGTGTGAATTCTACATTTAAACTCCTTTCTTACATTAATTACCATGCCTCAAAATGAACAGCAGAGGTAATCAGAAATGATTTATTTGACTCTTTACTTGCCTAGAAAGTAAGAAAAGTAAACAGTTGACTAGAGAGAAGTTAGAATTAAGATCAGAGATGAAGCATAATTACACCAAAAGGTTAGCATGATAGAGAAGTACCAAAAGGAAGTTCAACCAGTGTGGTTGGTTTTGCACGTAAACCATAGTTTTTGCAACGTTCATTCAAGGATTTCACTAGCTCCTCCAGTTCTGATTGGATTCGATCAACATGAACCTGCAGAGGCCACAGAACTCAACTCCAACAAGTCCCAAATGGCCTCAACAAAGCATTCAACGCAAGAATATACCTGAATACCATCAGCCTTGCCATCTTGTTCCATTTTAACAATTGCCCTATACAGCTCCATTTTTTTCTCCTACAAAGGATTCAGTGCAATATGATATTGTTTGACAAAGGATTCGGGGTAAATCACATCACATTAGTACTGACTGCACCATGGAATTCACACTAACCACAGAGCTGAACCAGTTACTGGCCATCAGTCAACCAAAAGAAGTAATTGACATACCTGAATATCGCGAAATGTGGCCTCTTCAATACTTAATTTAGAGGCTACATCTCCACTCTGCTTGTATTTCTCTTCATATTTCTTTGCAAGTGACTCAGCCTGGAATACAAGTTGCTCCCATTAGTCCAAGGAAACAAAAGTTTTTGTAGATGACATAACAAATCCTGAAAACTAAAAGAAGTACCTCACGTTTGTCTGCAGTAGTCCTTTCAGTGATCTCATTTAGCCGATTGTCACATCTGCTTTTGTATAATACCTGACACCCAATGGCAGAAAATTTAAGAGTACTGAAGTATAAATATAACATTTTGACTTCTAATATTTGTGCTGAAAAAGGACTTAGTTGCAAACTAAAAACAAAGAAATATATTTTTCTTCCATCAAATCACACAGAACATAAAAGTTATGCAAGTTTACTTCATATTTATCTAAAGATTTATCAGAAATGAGAATGTGGTAAGCCATATAAGACTACTTTAATCTATTTAGCTAATCCACCCCTAGCACACACCTGACTTTTAAGATTTTCCTCCAAACAGCACATTGAGGAGGACTAGATGTCTGCCAAGACTAGTCCTATAACAGAAAGATCTAAATGGAATGGCACCCTGAAATGATTGATAACAACTTAAGTCCAGAACAATTAACACAATTTGACCAAAGATAAATTTAAGGTAATTTGAATAGTACTACCTGAACACATCAATAAGAAACATTCTGCTTACAAATGATTTTTCAAAGGGAAAAATGGAAATTCTCTAGGTCAAGGTTATGAGTTCTAATAGGAAGAGGAACACTTTTTAGGGCTTTTAGACGTGGAAAAAAGATCAAATTGGATTGATTTATAAGTTTCTTGGTGGTTGGGTGGAAATTCTAGACAGCAGCTATTTCTACTCCACCTATGTCATGCTTAGTGTTTGTTTTGTTTTTTATACCATTGATCCCAAGCCCGGAGAAAGAAAAAGGGTTGTAAAAGGTTGTCAACCAACATAAAAGTTACAGTCACACCTTTATGAACATAGATCCTAAGAATTCTTTAGTTGGAGTGTTCCCTACTTGCAACGCATAGCATCATGGCCCAGGTGAGTGATAAATAGGCAAGAGTTAACTATGGTTATACCCCAAAGTGATGGGCTACATATGTGCCTGTATGTAGTGAGAAGTGGGCAAGGGTTCCTGCACTTTAATGAACGAGAGCGGGCAACCTAGTTAGTCCAACAAATATCGAATTATTTCCTTCTGAATAGACCACCCAAAGTCAATTTCAACTATTCTATATACTGAAGTTATAAGCAATTGGTCTAACAGTTTGCACTGTTCTTCCAAATTCCAATGCTATGTCACGTTGTGGGACTTTAACTTCAAGTAACATCATACCAAGAAATGAAAGTTTGCTGAGGACAGGACCTGTGTATCACATAGGCAATCCTTCACAATTAAGGGTCAAGATCAAGATACTCTCGGACTCATCCAAAAAAAAAAAAAGAAGATAGATACTCTTGGAATTCTCAAGTTCAATTTACAATTAGTAATTTTATGGAGTACAAATAATTAAGACACGAGGTGGGGAGACTTCAATCAAAATTATAAATTAAAAACCTTATTGATGAGTAAATAAAACATTTCAAGGAAAAATGAGAGAGGAGAGAGAACTGAGAAGAGAAGAGAAGAATGAAGAAGAAATGATCACTTAAGCTCTTTCAAAAGAAGAAAGTAAAAAAGAAAAATGTGTTTTAATCTTTTTCATTTTATTAGTCAAATTTTTTCAGTTAAATTGTCATAGTCCATATAAATTAGAACATCAGTTCTTTTTCAAAATTTCTCACTTATGCCAAAATGTAGATTCAAATTTTTATTTTTTTTAATATTGGGATGATCAATATTTATTGTGACACTTTTTCTAAGACTGTAATCAGCTATATATTGAAATTGAAAAAAAAAAATATATCACTATAAAATTTTCAATTTTGTATGGAATTTTAAACACAACTTTCCTTTTCTTATTTCCTTTCAATCTAATCTTGTAATTTATCTTCACCCAATTTCACCATAACTGCAAAATTTTTATGTTTTTATTAAATTAATGGTATATGTTATCTGTTGCCCATGTCTTAATCTTACTGGTCATAACCCACCCCCCCCCCCCCCCCTCTCTCCCTTTCTTCCTTTCTCTTTCACAATTCTGCAGTCATCCTAGTTCTGCCCCAGAACATAAACATTTAAGCATAATCCCAAAATTTACCCACGAACATTTATTCCTCAAAAGGTGAGCACTGACAATTACTTAGAAGAGTAGAAGTGTTACGAAAAAAATGAATGAAATACTCACAAGTTCCTGCATCTTGGAGCGGTAGAACTCAATCTTCTCCCTAGAATCTAATATTTCCTTCTCCAATTCTTCAACCTGCAATTGGAAAGAAAGAAAAATAAATAAATAAATAAATAAATATTGGGAAGCTTAAAGTAAATATTGATGCAATCAAGAACACAAAATAACTAATAATGATAATAATAATAATCACTAAAATGTGAGCCATAACCACAACAGACCCCATTCTACCAGGACAAAAGTAGTTTGCACAACGCCATAGCTCAAGAACACAAAATACAAGCAATAATCATTAAAATGTGAGGAATAACCACACCACATAACAATGGCATTCAGTATTGTCTTGATTGCAATCCTCTCAATAGGAATATTGTATAAGGTGCAGATCCAAAGTAAAGCCATAAGGGATAGGTGTGAAAACCAAATGTTGATTTTGTGCTTTGTTTTGAAAAGAGGAATGACATAAATTTATTTTGATGTCCAAAGTTAGTATTAAAATAAGGCCTAGTAATAGAGGGGGGCCCTAGAAGTTAAGAACTTAAGAATCAGAACAACACAGGAGAGAAGGAAATACAATTTATGTTGCTAAAAGCTCAAAAGGGATAGAAGGGGACCTAGAAGTTATGTAGGATCGTATGGGGAGGTGCAGGATCACAGTAGGATCGTAAACAGGATCACTGGATTTATGATTTTTCACCTTATTTTTTATTATGTATGTATCATGCTGATTTGTATTTTTACTTTATTTTTAATAGAAAGTAGAATCTTACAATCCTCGATCTGATCCATAAGACCCTCTCACTGATCCTATATAGGATTCCGATTTTAACACCCTTGGTCTTTATGCACATTCAGATATTCTTGTCATAATTATTTCAAACATTACCTACTACTACATCTTACAAAATAATCTAAATACAATTCCTGCAAGTAGTGAGAGAAATTTTATGTTGCTAAAAGCACTACAAATCTAAGCAAAATTAAATGTAGAAATTTTTAAAAGCAAACAGGAAATAAATTTATTAGATAAATTGAGCCAAAACTCTAGTTGAATGGTTAGTAACTTCAAACTCGGAAATTTACACATTTCTTACCCCCACCACTCCACCTTGCACATAAGAGATGAAGGTCTTATCTTGAAAATTTTTAGTCAAGCATGTCAATGGTGGAAGTACACCACATACCGGGCTTAAGTCTCCTTAGAAGCTCAAAACCCATTTTCACCAATTAGATATGCAAGAGATTTTAAACAAATAACCACCATAAAAATAAAAATAAAAATAAAAATAAAAAAGAGCAGCTCATCAAATGAAATATAGTGGGACCTAACTTCAATCACCCAGGTCTCTTCACTAAAAATTAACAAAATCTCTGCAGGTGGCAATGCAAGCAACTCAAAGGTTTATGTAGAACTCAAAATAATAACAATAATTTCATTCAATAACCAGAAGGAACTTGTTAGCATGATTTCCTATAGCTATTCAAGAGAAACTAACCTGAAGCTCGTGAAAGAGCTACCTTGTGTAAGTAATTAAAAAGAACAAGTAACCTTCAGTATCAACTTGTCAAAGCGGGAAAAGAAAATTTTCAAAGGACAAAAAAAAAATAGTCAGATAGACAATATATGCAATAATCTCTCCACTTCAACATGTTTTAGTTTGAGTATGAGGTTAACATGAAACCATTCATTACATTCTATGCACATGCTTAAAATTACCAGCCCTTTTGATTTTTTGATTTTGGGTAAATTACACTGACCTCCCCTGAGTAGAGATGGCAATTTGAATCCGGCCTGACGGGAACCGGACCGCCCCGTCCCGATAAATAGGGTTTCTCCCGAAAATTATTCCCCATAGGGCCAGGGCTGATATTAAAAAACACATCCCCGATGATTTTCGGGCCAGGGACGGTGATAAGTTCCCACCCCGGCCCCGCCCCGCAATTTCCCCGAGCCATCCCCGTTGCCCCCGTATACCTGTATATATATAATATATGTGTGTTTTTAGTGTGTTTGGAATATATATATATAATACGTGTGTGTTTGGTGACTGTGTTTAGAATATATATAATATATGTGTTTGGTGTGTGTGTTTGGTAAGTTCATTCATCTATTCAGAATTCAGATTATCAACACTCTCTCTCTCTCGTTCTTCCCCCCCTCTCTCTAACTCTGTGAAACTGTGTGTGTGTGTGTGTCTCTCTCTCTCTCTTTCTTTCGTCCGTCCACCGACACCGACACCTCCACCACTTCTCTCTGCCTTTCTCTTTCTCACACACCTCGTCTCCGCTGCCTCGTGATGTCTACAGCGACTTCGTCTCTAGATCTAGAAGATCATCTCCGGTGATAACGATCTCCGATCTGGGGCGCAAATCTGAGATAACGGTGGCGACAGCGTCTGATCTGTGTGTGTGATTGGATTGGATCTGATCTTGTTATATTTTCAGCTCTGTTTTTTTTTTTTTTTTGTTAGGGTTTTCTTAGATCTGTGTGTAATGAACAAACATTGAGTTGTTGATGATTGTTGAGTTATCTAATTTTTTTTTTGTTAAATTGTTGATGATTGAGGCTTTTTTTTGGCAATTTTTCAGATCTGAATTTTCAGAGTTGAGTTTGTTGTGGTTGATGATTGTCGGGGATTTTTCGGGGTCGGGGAAGCCCGATCCCCGTTGGGGGCAGGGGTAGGGGGGTAATGGATTCCCCGTTAGGGATCGGGGGCGGGGGCGGGGACGGGGATATTTTGACCTTCGGGGATTGGGGACGGGGAGTGCAGTCCCCGGCCCCGCCCCGGCCCGTTGCCATTCCTACCCCTGAGTTTGACCTTAATTACAGGTACCTCCCATGTAGTTTCAAAAATAACACTGACCTCCCCTTACTGTTAAAAGGACGTTAATAAAGTAACAAAAATAGTGACATCAGTCACAATAAACATGCAAATGTCCAAAATACCCTTGTCATCCTTTATAAAATAATACACCCCCTTCTAACTATAATAATAAAAAGCTTTGTCTCTATCATTGATGTTCCAAATAGCCTCTCTCTATCCCCTTATACACATTTTAGGGTGCAAGAGATGTAGTTTCCCATTTTAGAGACAGAGTGGGTTTAAAGAGAATTGGAAATAGAGAAAATGAAGTGTTCAAAGCTTTTGGGAGATGTAGATGGAGATGGGTAGGATTGTGAGATGGAGAATGTGTATAAGGGGATGGAGAGAGGCTGTTTGGAACATCAATGATAGAGACAAAGCTTTTTGTTATTATTATTAATGTAGTTAGAAGGGGTGTATTGTTTTATAAAGGATGACAAGGGTATTTTGGACATTTGAATGTTTATTGTGACTGATATCACTGTTTTTGTTACTTTATTAACGTCCTTCTAACAGCAAGGGGAATTTGTGTATTATTTTCAAAAGTAGGGGAGATCAGTGTTATTTTTAAAACTACATGGGAGGTACATATAATTAAGGTAAACCTTAGGGGAGGTCAGTGTAATTTACCCTTTGATTTTTGATTATTTATGATTATTTTTTTTACGACAAGTAAATATGTAATTACGCCAAAAACTGGGGCATGGTTCCAACTTCCAACAAACATCTCATCATCAACCCGTTTTGTCCATTCATGTCAAGGTTCTTCTAGTGTAATGACAACCAGAATTGGCACAATTAAGATTATTTGTTAAATATTGATTCGGTTGAATGGAATGGAACTTTCATGCATTCTAAAGTGAAATACAATGAGGGTCATTCAAATAAGATGATCTAACAGTTTGCAGTCTAGGTTAGTGTTTTAATTAGGAGGTGCTACAATAAAAAACTATCTGTGTGGTGGGTAGGTGGTTGGGGGGGTCGCATGACGCGTTTTTGACTTAGGTGTCAAGGGTAATCAGTAATTGCAATGCTTTGACATTAGAGCCATCAAACATGAGAGCTACTTGACAGATGGGTCAGCCTGGTCAGAGGTATGTTTAATCTTCTGTTGTAGTCCCCCTCTCTCTTGCCCATGCACTCACACATGTCATATGACAAATTTAGGAATTAGTAATTACATTCTTGTATCTTACATCTCTCTTTTTCCAACAAGATTGTAAGATAAAATTAAAAGGGGGGGGGGGGGGGGGGGGGGGGGGGAAGGCAAGAAGTAAGATGGATATGTAAGAAGCTTTAGCACAATTAGTAAGCTAAAAATCAATTTTAATCATAATCTAACGCAATAATCGTTGATAAATTAAGTAGCGTGCATGTCCTCATTAGTAATCCAGTATAGAATTCCCAAATGTGTTTTGATACTTAACTAAGATTACATACTCTAGCAATAGCTGAAAGACGTGGACAAAAATGTAACCACCTTATCAAATAGGTATTCTTTTCTATTTTCTATTTTCTTTTTCCTTTTTTCTGCTGATGAGCAACCACTTTGGACCCGCCCCTGCAGGGTAATCATAGATACATGCAACCATGCACAAACCACACACGAGCTAAAGGTATCTAGTAAGCCCGGAGTTACCAACGTGAGTTGAACACAAGACTTCCGAGTTTACAGTTGGTCCCAATCATAAATTTTGAACTGCTGGACTACCTTGATGAGTTATCAAATTGGTATTCCAGACTACAGGAGATGAGCATGCGCTACTAATTTCCCCAATGAGTGCAGGGAAGTTCTGGGACTTGAAACGAGAATGGATGTCTACATGGACATATATGTAACCAAGAGACTTGCTGCTTGACTTTCATTTACAATGACATTGATTATTTTATCAAAGAATCCAAAAAAGAACCCAATGCCTTGGATGCATGATTTAGAAAAGCAGACAATTAGCAAACAACAAAAACAGAAAGTACCTTTTTATTTGCGTCAGTTGCCTCTTGAAACTTTTTGTTCAGTGAATTCTGTTCCTCTTCACTAAGTTGGTTCACAAGATGCTTCTCCAGCACTGGAACTTTGGATTTTTTCTGAGTGGGCTGAATGTCTTCATCAGACAGAGGAACAGCAACCTGATTTCGTGGTCTTGCTCTAGCAGGAGTAGCTGGCTGTGCACCAGGCATCACTTGTGCTTGCTGCAAACCTATTCACAAATCGATAATAATGATAATATAGATGAATAAATAGGTACATGATTGGTAAATGCAACTTTGAGATAAGTAACAAATATACCAGGAGCAGGTCTCCAAGTTGCATTGCCATAAGCTGCAGCAGGTTGACCAGATGCAGGGAACAGTGTCTCATCAAACATAATGCCAGTTGGAAGTGTTCTAGGGAGAGAACGGCCTTCCCTATTCCGTTCCATCAGGTACAATGCAATACAGAATTCTCGCAAAGAAAGCATGCTGTCATTATCTTGATCAGACAAGTCCCACACCTGCTTTAAGACCTCTGACACACCAAGAATAACAGAACAATGAACATAATGTTATCAGGTTATCAGTGAACACAGCTACCACATTTGAAAAAAAATGGTACACAAATAAATCGAAATTTTTATCAATGTGCTGTTGCATGTCTATTATGAGTTCAAGGGGATTCACACAAGTCTTGGGTTAAATAAAAAATGAAGTAGTCCAGATATGAAGAGGCAATTTATTATGTAACAAGTTACTGACTTCCATCAAAGACACAAAACTAAACCTTCATAACAGTTGACTTGGATTGCCAAACCACCACAACTACCTAAGTAACCCACCATAAACCCTGAGGAACAACTTTTAAATGGATTCCTTTGATACAGCATTTTCCAATTGGAACTTATTAGCTTAAGCTACATGCATTACAGATAACAACCCAGATTCTGAAACATAGACTGCATGCATGTTCTCAAACACAATTCAGGTCCTAATGATCAAACCAGAAGCCAAGATAGCTTAACATCACAAGATTAATGGATGTACAACTTCGCAAGTTGGACAACTGAAACTAGAAATGGCTTAAGTCATCACCTATGAAACACGGACACAGACACGTGACACAACACGGACACACAGACACGCAAATTTTCAAAAAATGGGGGACACAACAGGCTAGGTACACGTTCTATATATAAAATTAAATTTATTTATTACATGTCATAAAATTATAAAAAAAAAAATCATTGAAAGGTAATAAAAAAATACAAAATAACACTATTAATAAAAATTGGTTCCTATAATAAAATTAATAAACACATATCATTAAAATTAACAAAAACTAATTTGTTCTTATAAAGTAATCAGCCAAAAAAAATATATATATATAAATAAATAATAAATAAATAACATATAGAGACCAGAACCAAAAAAAGAAAAAGAAAAAAAGAACAATATAAAAAATAAAAATAGCAGAGAGAGAAAGAGAGAGAGCCATTCGGCATAAAAAGAAGAAAAAAAAATGAAGAAAGAGAGAATGAGAGCGACAGAGAGAGACTGAAAAAGAAACAGAAAGAGAGCGACTGACAGAGAGAGAGAGAGAGCGCGATTGAGAGAGAAATTGAATGAAGAAGAAGAAAGAAAGAGAGCAACTGAGAGAGAGAGAGATCAAAAAGCAGAAGAAGTGGAAGAAGATCGAAGTAAGAAGAAGATTATTGGAGAACATACTTTCGTAAGAGCAATAAGCAGCAAGCAATTTTCTCTCAGCCTCTTCTCCTGTTTCTGTTAGACATGCAGGTTAGGGCTTGATTTACTTGTTTCAATTTTTGTTTTTTACAAATTGACCCCCAATTGAAGTTTCAGAAATTATGTTTTGGCCCCGTGGTGTCCAAAACGTGTCCATAGCGTGTCCGGCTACAAAAAAAATCAAAAGAAGGGGACACCTTCTGGGACATGTTGGATACGTGTCTACCGTGTGTCCAACGCATGTCCGTGTCCGACACTGAAACGTAACCCTCAAAGAGGTGTCTGTGCTTCATAGGTCATCACTCACAGCCATCTAAAAATACAATTTAGTATCCTCTTCTAGTCCTCATCAATTTGGAGATTTAAAAGCTTTACATCTCGAAAAATATCATCTGAAAGCAATGTTTTGAAACTAGGACCATTGATCAAATCGGAAAAGTGATCAGGTTAAGGGTCACTAGTTCAACCACTGGGTCAAACGGAATTGCACTGTGACGTCATAATTACCTCATAAATATATCAAAAGTTATATTAAAAAATAGAGGTGTTAAAATTACAACCCAAAAAAATACCTAAAAACTTAAATTATCGGAATATATGTATGTATAAATGTATTTATGTATAACGACACATTATTTAAATATGTATCTATAAATATTTATAAATAAAAAAATATTTATAAATTTTTCTACACTAATTCCTTAGAAAAAGTTATTACGGTTGTTGCACATATTACATTTGAAAATCTAGCATTAGCAGATTGCCTCGCTCTGATACATGTGGCTTCCCACATCGAACACAAAATTGAAGGTGACAGTCTCAATTCTCTTATAAAAGCAAAGGCTGTTTTGGCTTTTAGTTTACAGAATCCCACATTGGGAAAAGAAGGAAAGAATGAGTTGTTTCACTTATATAAAATGAACCTCATGCTCCACTTAATCTTACGGTGCTTTGCATGAGTTGAAGTACACTGGCCATCGAATGCAGTTTAAAAGTTTTTATTAATTTTTACGCGTGTTGGTAGATCTGACCCGCTTGGTTAGGCTGAACTGAACTGCTTCCGCTTTGACCAATTCAGTGGTTCAACTGCAGTTTTCAGCAGTTTTATCAAAATATACTAGTTTTCTTTAGGAGACGAGTTTAAGGGTTAGTCCAAACCGGAAAGAGGGCCGGTTAATGGGTTAACCAGTTGAACCGGCCAATCCAGTTTGATATTTAAAACATTGCCCGAAAGTTTTTTCCCCCTTCCTAAACTCTTTTCTACATATCTGGAATTTACAGCATAAGGAGAATACCTGCAACTTATTGCTTAATTCATCCTAACAATTTCAACTTTCAAAAGATGAGAAGCTAGGTTTGCATGGAGAAAGAGCCTTGTCGCCAACAAAAATTTATTTTTGGGCTAACACTAAAGCAAGAGAGATGTCAAAATAGGTGAATCGGAATGACTTTGAATATTATAAGAATTAGGAGAAATGAGAGTAAAAAATATAATAATAGAAATAGAAAATATCACAATAAAATAAAATAAAAATGTAAAATAATAGAATAATTACAAGTAGCTTATTACTCAATAGTTCATCTGCAACTCAACAGTGACATCTTTTAACCATAATGAAATTGTTGAGAGTATAGAATAAATAATAAAGTTGTCTCTCTCTAACAGCTTAAGCTTTTAGACTTCCTCTCATCCTAATGGCATCTTCAAATTAGATTAAATTAAATCACTCCAACATACGAGGTGTCAGTTGGTCCACTCCACATTGCACAAGGCCAAACTATTTCAAGCAAATACTTGGTTTTATCATCAATATGCAACAATTTTTTTACTTCCTGAACATGTATTGATCTCTGTTATATTCTCAAGTAACACCAGTCATCCATCTTGATATTCCCTCTAGCTAATTATATTCTTAAACATGTTGTTTCTTATCCATAAAACATAGTTGGCATTGTAGCCATCTATATCTGTGAAGCAGAGCGTAGAACATCACATATTATGTCATGATGCGGTTCAATTCAGACAATCCATATGGAATTAAAAATGAGGTCCTCAATTGCAAGCAATAGTACTAAGTGCTAGCAGCCAGTTGCATCCACAGTACACCTATTGTGCTTCTCTAATTTATCCCACACTATATTTTCACCTTTAATAAGCAATAAATATTAGATGAAGACAGAATTGAACTTCTAAGAAAAAAATATTAACAGAATGGGGCAAACTGTAAGATTCAAACTAGAATTAAAATAACGCATGTCCAACCTCGTGGCAATCTCCAACTTAAGAACAGATTGCGTGCCTGTTCACCAGTTATTTTCCCATCTCTATCTGTGTCTACTGCCACAAATACTTTAGTATATTTCTGAACATCAGATTGGGTCATCCTTGGCCATGGAACCTGGGATTGGCCAGAAGCAGAATTTCCAGCTTGAAAACCAGCAGTAGTGGAACTAAAGGTTGTTGCACTCTGCTCTGAAACTTGTTGGTTTCCTTTGACCGTTGACTGAACTTGCTGATGCTGACTGCCCACCGATTGCTGAGCAAATGCACTCTGTAAAGATCCAAGTGGGCTTGGTTTAACTGTAGATTGAGGCCCAGTAGTAGCAGGAACAATGGCTGACGCAACGGGTAAGTTAGTGGCAGAAGATGCAGGTGCCACGGAATCCTGCTTTGGTTGAGATGATGTTACAGAAAATACATCTCCAAATACTGAGTCAGATGCAAACCCCTTTCCTGAAACAGCCAGAGCTTTAGAATCCTTAGCTCCCACCTGGGAGGATGGCGAGGTTGGACCGAGGGGTTTTAGTGCAGCAGGTTGCATCAGCCCAGTGGTTGCCTGTGGTCTAGGTTGTGCAGAGGGTGTCATACCTGGTGCTGTCGTCCCAAATCCACCTTGTGTTGTAGGAGTAATCCCTCTATTAGAAATTTGAGTAGCTACTCCTGCTGGGGGACCACCTGTCCCTCCACCAAGCAAATCCGTGGAGATATTTGTACTCGGGGAACGAGAAGCTGCAATAGTACCTGCCCCAGTCATTCCTTGACCCCCTTGCTGTGCACGGTAAAAAGTACTGGAAGCCATGGGTCGAGGTGGCTTTCCCAGTTGATTTTGCTGAGATGGGAAAAACTGCTGGTCCATGCTTGCATTTGCATATACCTGTGGCCCTCTGACACCAATATTTTGAGATAGTGTTGGAGTGGCTCCACTCAACTGTGGGACAGGTCTACCTACTGTAGGATTTGGTGGAGGAGCAGGTGTGGCTGCAAAATTCATCTGAGGAGCAGGAATTTTAGCTGAAGCAGGACCATATAATGCCGCCTTGACAATGTCTGGAGTCAAGTCTCGCTTACTTTGTGCCACAGTGACAAGTTTGAGAGCATTATAAAACTCAGTTCGGCCGAGGAAGCCAGTTTTATTTTGATCCGCAAACATCCAAATCTGCGTAAGAGCCACAAGAATAACTTGCCAGTTAGAAGGGACTTCCACACAAACAGAGAAGGAAAGCTTTACTCAAGTATCCAAAGATTTGCAAAAGTATAATTTATAATCATATCTTCCTTCTATAAGAATTTACCAAGGGAATGGACATGCCACGTCTGTAAAAAGTTAATCTACCATCATTAAATGTCATAATTGTGTATATCAAGTATGCTATGACATACATGGAATTAGTTAACAAGAAGTTGACCCCTCAACATTGCACAAAACAACAAAATTTGTGACAGCAGGAAATTAATTTTTCATTCCAGGATGATCACCTACCCCATTTGCTCATATATACCGTGTACATAGAGATATGCAGGGATAAAGCAGCAATAGAAGGATATGAATTAGCTCTCTTATGTGATGTAAGTGCCATCTAAACTTCCATGGCAGATATACATATTAATAAAACAAATTCCTCAAAACTCAGCAAAATGTTACATCTTGTATTTAAGATAAAGAAATTACCAAGCTCAGAATTATGTCATACAAAGACACCCTCTTGTTAGTTGTTCGTTAATAAACTGGATGGAAAGTGTTCACATCACCATCCTAAATCCTAAATTTTAATAACAAGTTTACCACTATCCAACAAATGTTAATTAAAAATAATTTATGTATGGTTCCCCTACATAGCACACAATGGCTGTTCACAGGCCAGATCAGGTTGAGTTCATTGTCGTCACTCCACCCAAACTGATCCTTTCGTGTTGGACATTCCATCACCTGATTTTAATCAACAACGTTTTGAAATCGACAACCCATTTTACGCAATTTTTTGATCGGGTTTCAGTCAATGTTTGGTTTTAAACCAAACACAAAGAGAATCTGGGGAACATGGAATCAACAAACAAAGCTCTAAAAGAAACCATTCATAAATATTGACATTTGATCAAAATGCCCCCCAAAAACCAAAGTCTCAGAACCCCTAATCTACAGTCCAAATCGTCAGTCTTTTACTGATCATCTGAAAATGCATTAAAAAAACCTAGAAATATATAGTAAAACTCAAGTCAATGAATGAGATACCAATATATCATAAATTAAATATGAGAGAGAGACACACACACAGACATAAACCATTGACACATTCAAGAATATCAGGCCCTGTGCTCTCATGTCAATCCTATTAGCCTTTTATCCACATGGAGGTCAAAGGCCATGTATTGCGAACATCAAATAGAAAAGATCGATTCAGTAGTAAGTAAAAATACCAATGCTTTAGACGACTTCATTCTTGAGCCATCTCCTCCTATGTTTTGAAATAGATATCCAACCTTCTTTAGCAAACACAACGACCCCCAATATCTAATATACTTGGTTCCTTTTCATGCTTATCCTTCTTCAATTATATGACATGTGCATGTATAAATATATGTAAATGTAAATGTAAATGCATTTTATATAAAAAGAAATAGCATCACCATCACATATTTATTCACAATGATAGGAATCGGAAAAATAGAAGTTGAAGCAGAAGAAATTGATAACATTTTGACTTGAATGTAACACCTAGGCCAAATGGATGATTAAAACGAGAAATAAATGGTGAATAGCCATGAATTGAAATGATAGTAAGGTACAATAAAGAAGAACCAAACCAAACTAATGTAACTCCTAGGCCAAATGGATGATTAAAACGATAAATAAATGGTGAATAGCCATGAATTGAAATGATAGTAAGGTACAATAAAGAAGAACCAAACCAAACTAACTTTTGTGTCCCAATCAAGTGAGATCGGCTACATGAATCCTTTTCTCTATTTAGCTCTATCAAGGATTATATGCTCAGTTAAATTAAACAAATCTTATATCTTTTTTCACTAACACATCCTTGTCAACTTAGATATTCTCCTCCCCCTAGCGTCTCCACTTATGGTGATCCTATCACTCTTTCCTACCATTGCATCTACATGTCTGTATTGTACATGACTAAACCATCATAACATGTTCTCTCTTAGTTTATCTTCAATAGGTGCTACTCCACAATTTCACGAATATATTCATTTATAATTATTCTTTTCTAGTCTTACCACACGTTCATCTACACATTCTCATTTGAGCTACGCACATTTTATACACGTACTGTTTCTTAGTTGCCCAACTCTCTGTCCAGGACAGCATCGCTGGTCTTGTAGATGTTATAAATAAATTAAAAATTAAAAAATTATTTTCAAGGTAAAGGAAAAAATGCGAAATTCAATATCAAGATGTTTCATGTATGATCAAGTTGTCCACATTGTGAAACCTAATTGGATTGAAAACAGAGAAGACGTAGTAGTAATAGAAAAAACCTGAGCGAGGACTGGTTTGGGCAAATTGGAGGCCAGGAAGAAGGAAACAGCCTCAGCACCACTGATCCGACCGTCATGATCCAAATCTGCTCTCCGAAAGTAGGCATCGAATAGATCCGTATTCGGCGCCTGGTTCTGGCCCGCCATTTTCAAATTGTGAAATCTATCTATGTATATGAATTATTATGTGTATATTCACCAAGAAAAACCGAAAATTCAAAAAATTTAGAAGATCGGGAAGGGGTAGGAAGAGAGGACATGAAGGACAAACCCTAAGAACAATGTATCTATGTCCCTGTAGTTGAAGATCCGAGGCGAAAGAGATCGAACGATTGGCCCGTGGCCTGTTCTCTGTTTTTTGATTCCTGAACAGCGCGACAAACACCGTGGCCCCAAATTACTTGGACACCCCCTGATTATTATTACCATTAGTTGTTATTTGGGGTTGTTTGGGATGATCTAAATAAGTGTATTTTTTTATTTTTTATAAAATATGAGTTAGGTTTGAATTGGATTTGAAGTGATGTATTAGAGAGGTGATGTGATTTAAATAAGATGATATTATTTAAATAGGATAGTGACTTTTTGACTTTTTCTAAACATGCCAAACTTGCCCTAATGAGACCTTCGCGTAGGATACAGCAGTGGATATATTGATCTGTCAAAATTGATTAAACCAAATCGATTCACCGTATGGGTGGATGCGTGATGACGAGTAGACGATAATAGATTAATTTTTTTCAATCCGCCAATCTAGCGAATGGATGGTGGATTTGAGATCCCTTTGGTCGCAACCGAACCGTCAAACCGCGAGCACCTCTAGTAATTTATAAGATTTTATGTTTTCAGTTTATTTAAATATTTTATTTATGTTTTCAATTACAAAAAAGTTTAAATATTTAGGCCAAGTTTGGGTACTTTGAAATAATCCAAAAAGCCAAAAAGTTACTCAAAAAGTTAAAAAGTTAACACTATTTACCAAAAGTCAACAATTACGACTGCACAACTCCCAATTCAAATTTTCCTCTAAAAATCAATTTTCACAATTTTTTATTACACATTTTTCCATAAAAAGTCAAAAAGTTAACCCAAACATCCATATTTTCAACCTCAATTTTTTTGTCAAAAAAGACAAAAAGTGCACTTATTTAGTCTTCCCAAACAAGGCCAGTTGAAAAAAAAACTTTCAACTTGAATATCTTTTTTGAGTTGAAAAAAATAAACATATTATTTATCTATATTTTTTTGTTTTTAAATCTATCTCTAAAAATAATAAATAGAAAATATGATATATATTGATTAGTTTTTCTTTTTAAAAACAGATATAGATGTAACAATACAGAGACATATAATCTCTACTACTGTTCTGTTCATGGTTTTGGTGGTTTAAATTGTTTTATATTTTAAGAACCACATATTGTAATACTTTATGTAGATGAGGCATACTATGATTGTAGCATGTAGATGAGACATATAGTGATTGTGATATTCTAAAGTTTCAAACTTTCTTATTTTAGATGAGGCATGCAGTGATTGTAATATTTTTTTAAGTCATTGACTGTAATACTTTATTCTTCTTCTTTTTTTTTTAAGGAAGTGTACAAGTTGAATTATGTTAAAAATTTATAAAATTTTAAACCACTAAATCGATTCGCATTCATCCGCCAAACCTCTTAATTTATATCTGCCGGATTAGCGAACAGATGCAGATTGATTTTTTCCAATCCGCCAATCTGGCGGACAGATGACGAATTGGAGATTATGTAGCCGCAACCGACCCACGCCTACCCCTACCTCAGAGAGGGAGATTTAATGAGACAAAAATGTTAGGCCCAAAAATTATATTAAAAATTTTATTAAATGTCTTATATGGGTATGGAATTTACATGGGACCACATTGTGTGAGTCTCATATTCATGTAAAATATTTGGTAAAAAAATTTATAGTATTTTTGAGACCTCTAACATTACACTTAATGAGACCCTATTGTTATTTAATGAGATTTTAGCAATGTATTATAGCAAGGTGATTTTATTTAAGACATAACATCACGAAAAATGCTATAAGTCCCGAATTTTCTATCAAATAAATGATCAAATGTCTTATATGGATGTGGGGTTCACAAAATTACAGATCTCACACTTATGTGAGACATTTGACTATTTATTTGGTAGAAAATAGTATCCCTAACATGACTCTAAAATCACATCATCTCTGTTCTCACACATTAAATTCACTCAATCTACATCCTTAATGAATATTTCTTCAAAAATGCTAAAGATCCAAAAATTTCTATTAAAAATTCTACAAAATATCTCATATGGGTATGAGATCCACATTGTCGCTATCAAAATAAAATAAAATTATCAAAATAATATTATGTTTATCATTTAAAATCTTAATTCTCAAACTCTAACTTTTCATCCTAAATCCAACTATTAATTGTCGTTATCATTGTCATAACTGTCGGTCTGTTATTCGACCACCCCAACCATCTCCCCACCTCTCCGCCTCCAGTGAACCTTTTCTACCTCTAATGCACCTTATTGTCATGATGTCCGCTGCTCGCAACCCCTTCACCTTCGTGATCTCTATTACTATGATCGCTCACCCTTCGTGCAATATTCATGTCGGTAGGTAAATGAAGGGCTAGAGAGGGGTTGAAGGTGGAGATTGGCACTATAGAGGGAAGAGGCAAGACTAGAAGTGGCATAAGACAAAAAAAGAACCGAGGTAATGCCAGCACCGATGCTAGTGATGACAGTAATAGAAGGTGGCCAGTAACTACATTGGTTTGGGAGTTAGGAGGTTTATAATGGAAATTTTGGGATAAAAATGTGTAAAATGAGTAACAATGGAATTATTTAGTATGTGAACTCAGTAAAAATATTCACATAGAAGAATAGGTGTATGAAAATATAAACTTCTTAAAATCACATATAAAATTTTATTACTACACAACACATCTGTTGGCTTTTTGGCTTTTCGAAGAATAGTTTTGTAAATGCGAGCGTGCCAGCAAGGATCAATCAGTCCTTACAGAAATTATAATTGCCAACCAATTTATCAGACGATTGTGTTTTTTAGTTCTTTCAGCCTCAATGAAGAGGACTTTTACTGGTGGCTTGACTTAGGAGAAATTAAGAAAGATAACATGCAATATGAAGAACAATCGCAGTATTTCATTAAAAATGAACACTTACAATAGTCCAAACTCAGCCTCGAAGAGGTTTACAGCAACAGTCTACTTGAATCTACTTGAAACTACTCCTAGGAATCGAAGTGCAGTGCAGATATTTAAAGGACAAGTATTTAAAGTGCAGGTATTTAAAGTGCAGGTATTTAAAGTGCAGGAAATGTAAAACTGGGAAAGAAAATATAAAGTAAATGACTGGTTTGTATGATCTGAGTCTGGGGCCTTTTTCTGGGGACTTCCTTGCTATTTATACTTGCCAAGGATGACCTTCGAACTGCACTTCAAACCGTCGAACTGCTCCTCCATGATCGCTGATCATGCTGCCTTAGAAGTAGTTCCACTACGCCATCACTTGCAGTTAAACTTCCCTCTTATGTTTGAATTTGAATATGAGTAACCGTTGAGGCCACGTCATCTTTCGTTTCTTTATTGATCTGGTGCTACTCGGATCACGTGAGAACCAATTGTCATCGCCACGTGTACGATCAGGATTGAAGACATGAATCATCTTCCCATAATACCCTTATTCTGCCACGTGTCGAATTGTTACTGGCTTTTACAAAATATATAGCCAACATTACCCCCCGCACTAATATACCCAATACTTGGTGATATTAGTGGATTAAAAACTTTTCCCGCGTTTTTGGAATGTGCACGGAATCCACTTTCAGGAAACATAACCGTCACCCATTTGGTGATCATTAGCATTAACTCTCAAATTATTTCAATATCTTTAGCATCCGAACGGATTATGGCTCAATCAACTTCTCACTCTACTGATCAAGCATACGAAGAGCCATTGAGTAATGCTGTTTCCCCTCGAAAGAATCTTCACGCATTCATTAGCCATCTTTATCCGCCCTTCCATATTCAGGTCGTGGAAGCTTTTGCGAATTATCAAGCTTTGGACTATGCGCACATTGCCATTAACCCTTCGATTCACAACTTCGTAAATACAAGAAGTTCTTCCTCTAGCATCCCTTTGTACTTTGAACAAACTACCCTCAAATCTTTGCTTCAATAAGTTACAAATATGGATTTGGGAAGTTCTTCTTCACATACCTCTGTATGGGATGAAGCTATAACTTCTTCATCGTCTGGGACTTCTAGTTGGACAAACTGGTCGACCTCTGAGACTTATGATGTAAGGGAGCGCATCAACCATCATTTTGTTGAGTTTACTGATCCCTTGGAGTTTCCTTCCTTCGCTCGAAGTTCAGTAGTCTACCCTTACGTGCCCATTGATCTTCGACGTAGTTTAGAAGAAAATCTGCTCGTGGCCTGGTATACCTCATCCATGCCTACAAAGATAATGCATCCTACCCGGCGCCCAGAAGAAGCACAAGGATACAGTCCTTAATTCTTAGCCAAGAAGGCGAAGATTTGTTCTTCTGATTGGCTTGATTACATTAATGCCTTTGTTCCTTCCACTCCCACGCCATCTCTTACAATAGAGGCATCCACACCTTCTTCTTCATCTTCTGAATTTGAAGCCTCTACTCCTTCTTCTCCTCCCGCTCTTTCCTGGATAGAGAAACTAAGGCTTGCTCTTCCAATGGACACAGTCTTTTCACCTTACAACCCTCCATTATCCCCTTCTCCAACTGAGCGGAAACAAGCTCAACTTCTGCTAGCGGCTTTCTCTCACTTGCCTTTCAATGTTCTTGAGGATGATACCCCTCTCAAGAACTTTCAATGGGCTTGTGATATTTTGACCAGGGGCCATATCCTTAACCCCATCGCCCAAGCAGAACTTCACCTATTTCTGGACCAACTTCCAGTGCTTCTCCACTGGCATCGAAATTCTCTGGTTGCTACGCAATCTTTGGATCAACTCTCATCCCTACGAATTCATGCTCAATACGAAGCAGAGAACTTCCTCGAAGAGTTCGATGACTTCAGAAATAAAGAATCTGCGTATTGGGACGATTTGGTTATAGATGAGTTGGAACAAACACTGAGGGAGGACGCTTTCGAAATAAAGGCTGAAGAGCTCTATTATGAAGTAAGAGCACATCAGCTTATGCAGCCAACATTAGAGGAGATAGAGGAAATAATAAAGAAAGAACAAAAATTCATTGATCATTGTTGGATGAAATTCCATGACCTTGTTATTTATTCTATTCCTTATTTTTATGAGCTAGAATTCGTACCCAGATAGGGTCACCTGATGTAACTGTTTTGGCTTTAGTACAAACAAAGTCTTTTTACATTTGTCATTGTTTGATTTTGTTCCTTTTTGTCTTTAAAAGCCAACCCATAGCTTCGAATTAAACAATCTCATCCTTCGAATCTGGATTTAATTGTCTAATGAAACGCTAAAAGAGCCAACATGTCAGTTTATGGGGTGTTGTTGACAATTCTGGCTGTTATTACCTGGAATCAATGCTCTGAACTTATTAACATTACCCTTCAGAACTAACTATAACCAATATATGATCATGGTTAATGTAACCAATCAATTTCAAATTAACTAGTTTGCCTCGAAGAGTAATCCACATTGTTCTGGTTCAAAAGCAATTCCTCTTTTTATATGTAATAAAACCAAATATTGGTTTCAATGCGTCGAACAGTGCTCCTCATCCCTCAAAGGATCCGAAGACTTGCTTTGAAGGTCATTACTTTGATAAACGGGCCCTAAAACCCCTTGAAGTAGACCAATACTCGAACAGTCCAGTATATTCGAACATGAATACGCTTCGAAGTTGGCTTCCGTACTTCGAAGCCATAGTTGTTTGAATTTTGGCGCCAAAATTCGGCTTCGAAGCCAAATATCTTGCTTCGAAGCTGGCATCAGCGTCCAGAATGTGCTCTTCCCTCCAGAAATTATCAATGTTAGAAGGAACTCCTCGTATTCGTACGTTTTTAGTACTTAGCGACTTACGCAATATATTTTTCAGACACGGAACCTTTTAAAAGCCCCTTTGCTTTGTACTCTGAAATCACTTGCTCTTTTGACACACAAACCCTACCGATCTCCTATTAAACCCCTCTTCCTTATTACTCGCTATCAATGGATCCTTCCTCACTAAAAGTGTTTACTGACGATCGTATCAGTCCTACCTTGGCTTTGAAGCGATGTATCGATGAAGAAATCACTAAACTGTCATCTGGTGAGTCAAGCCACATAGATGGACGTCTTTTCGTGCCTCGTCATAGCGACAAACAGGAATACGTTCTTGGCCCTATTTTTTGGGAAGCTCCTGCTCAACTCGCAGCCCTATATCCTCGCTTGGAGGACCATTTCCTTCTTTACGAAGTAGGGCTTGATTGGGGAAACTGGAGGGTGAATCGTCCTCACCGTTGCTGGCCGACAATGAGGACTGAATGGGAAGAATGGTATGACAGAGTTGTACCTGCAAGAGAAGATGACCTGCAAGAGCTCTGTATCCTCGATGCCCTTCGTCTTTCCAGGTTCATCATTCCTGAGGACCCTTTCTTGATACCTGCTGCCTTATGTTTCTGGAATATGGCTTTTAATTTCTTTCAATTTCGGTGCGGCATGATGGCCCCCACCGTTCTTGATATTTGCCATCTCTTAGGGCTTTCTCCCCATGGTTCTCCATTTACTCCCAACTATCCAGACCTTCCTGTTAAGTTTTCCCTTCCATCCTTAAGCTCCTCTTATAGTGATTTTGTAAAGTCTGAAAATAAAAGGGAAGGTCCTGTGAGGGACAGAGAGCTATTTTCCTTCATTTTATATTGGTTATGCAAATTCCTCTTTTGCACCTCATCTCAGAGGATTATGCCTGAGTTTGTCCCTCTCGCGAAGGCACTTGTTTTGAAAAAACATATAGCTCTTGCTCCTTATCTTTTAGGTCATGTCTACAGAGTCTGTTCCCAATTTTGTGAAAAACCTCTTGATGCCAACCAAGGAGGTCCCTTCTGGGTGCTTCAACTTTGGCTCTTCGCCTATTTCACTGACCTACACCCCAAATGTCTAAAATTCCTTGTTCAGGACCCTAGTACTTATAGGGAAAAGTATGCTAGGATTGCCCTTTACCCTGCTTCATTCGCTTACTACTTTACCTTTTTTTATCAACTCCCCATTTCTCCATCTGCCTCTTTCTTTTGTCCTTTTGAAGCCAATAAAGGACCAACCTGGCTGCAAGCTTTCCTGGCTGATAAAGAATGCTCCACTTCTCCTCACAAAGACATGTGGGCCTCTATACTACTACCAAGGGAATTGTTCATTGGTAGTTTAAACCCTCGAGCTTACAAATGCATATCTGAGGTGTACTGCCCTTCTCAATTTGCCAGACAATTTGGACTCACTCAAGGGATACCAGTTCCTCTTTGCAGTCTCTCGAATGTCCATCTTACTGTCAGAGATTCGAAAATATCCAAATCGAGACTAGAGACGGCCATTCTCAAATTACTGAAAGAGTTGAATGAGTTCCAATTTGTCCCCTTTCTTCCGTATGGTTCAGTCTTGAAAAGATTCCAGAACTGGTGGACAGTCAATATGGAAGTGCGCTTATCTGAACATCCCCATGACTTGCTGGTAGGATTGGGAGTGCCTTCGAAGGCTAAGTCAGCGACATCTCATGAGGCTGCCACAACTAAACCTACAGCTTCATCCCCTCCAGCTAGAGTTACTAGAGCTACTTCGAAGAAGGGTAAACATTTTCAGACTTCTCCTTTTCCTTTCTTTTGAATCTTTTGTTCTTTCCCTTTACACTTTTGTTCTTTTGTGCAGGGCCTCCACACGAAGAATCTCCCAAGAGAGCTGAAACTTTAGCTGTTCTCAAAAAGAGACAACAAGAACAAAAACACAAAAGGAATCTAGTCCTTCCTCCTGAGGAATCCGAATCCTCGGGAGAAGAAGAGGTTGAGCAAGAGCCCTTGCAGAGAACAAAGAGACAAAAGATAGTTGCCTCCCTTCCTGATACAACTAAGCATCCTTCTTTCGAAACACCCACCACAGTAACGGAGAAAGCACTTACCTCTGAAAAATCTGAAACTCAAATTGAAGAGAGGGAGATTGATAAAGAACCAGTAGTATCACTGCCAAGGAGGCAGAGAAAGAAGATGACTGTTTCTGCTGCTGACTTGGTGGAAGATCCGATTCATAAAGCCGCTGCCAAGGCAGTGGAACAAGAACATTCCAAAGCAATAATCGTTTTTTAGAGGGCTGAGAAGAAACGGCAGCAACAGTTTCTGAGAGATGAAGCTGCTGCTGCTGATGTGTTACAAAGAGAAATTGTTCGAAGACAACAAATTGCCGAACGTTATTCTCTTCGAAGTTCTCCCATCAATATCAACATTTCTGAAACAAGTAATTTCTTTCATTCTTCTGTTGCTTTTCTTTTGTTAACTTTGACGCTGGATTATGACATTGCTTTTCGTCTCTTCTTCTTGCAGCAACACCCACTGCATTCATCTTTCCAGTGAGGCCTCCCTCAATTTCAATTGAGGTCGATCAAATGCAGAATGTGAGGGTTGTTCAAATCGCACTCCCACTTTCAAGGCCTACATTTGATGTGCCTTCTTTGAGCCCCATCATTCCTCCATCTCTTTTCCTTGGTCTAGAACCATATCTTCCTTTTTTGGCTTTTAACCCGCCTCAGTATGCTTCTTCGAGCCTTGCTCTTCCTTCTTCCAAGGATATTCCAGCTATTACTCCAATCCTAGTGGCAGTTGATTCTCCCACAGAGGGTACTGGTAGTTCTCCAGTTCATAATTTATCACCTATGTCCACTTCCAGCCCCTCTTCACTAGATTCATTGGTGGCTAAAACCATAGAGGCTGCCAAAGATGCTCCATCCATTTCTCCCATCCCCATGCAGCCCTTTGTATCTTCCACCACAATACTTTCTATGCCCTTCATGTCTAGGGATGAGGTAGACATCTTCGAAGGAAGACTCGCTAGTCTTTTCAATGTACTTTCTACCTCTCCAACATTTAGTGCTGAAGCTGAGCCATTAGTCTTGGCTAACTCCTTGCTGGAGATTTTCGAGAGTCCTTCTCCCAGCAGCAAGCCTCCTGCACCTTCAATAGATCTAGACACATGTTTGGAACTGCTAACTTCCTTTTCGAGGATTCCCTTCGAGGCTCTACAAAGGCCTATCATTAGAAATGGGTTTCTTCAGTGTTGCAACATTGCTGAACAGTCCGGCATGAATGTCTCAAATCATCTATCTCAGGCTGCAGCCACTATTGATTTTTATCTCAACATCTGTCATGCTGCTAAGACTGCGGATGAGAAGCTGGTTAGAGACCAGAGTTTTGTTTCTCAAGTGCATACTAAAGTAGCAGATCTCAAGGAACAACACTCTTCTGTCTCCCAGTTTCGAATCCAACTGCTGGAGAAAAAAGCTCAACTTGAAGAGGAGTTGGCTGCAATAAACCAAGCCTTGGTTCGAACTGATACCAAATTGCAAATTACCAACCAAGAGCTGGCTGACCGAAAAGAAGACATGGCTGCAGCTATTCAACTGTTTCCAGCACTTAGCCATAGGAAATCCACTGTACAAAAACAATTAAGACATTGTAATGATTTTTGGGCCAATCTGTGGCACAATGTATTTAATTCTTTATAAAAGAACAAATTTTGTCTATCATTTGAGTAGTCTTATGTTTTCGTAGTTGATGCTTTATGTTATTCCTTGTGTTTCCCAAATGGTTGGAAAATAAGGTTTTAAATATCTGCCATTAATCTTTTTGGGATGTACATAACCATTCAAATTTCTTAAATGATATGCCCCAAAAGGCAGAACTCTATGAATTTGATATGGTCCTTCCCAATTAGGTGACCATTTGCCAAACTTATGGCTTTTAATCCCTATTGGGAGTATTGTTTTCCATACCAAATCACCTTCATCAAAGCCAATGTGTTTGACCTTTTTATTATAATTCTTGGCTGCTTTCTTCTTCTGGAAAAGAATGCTATTTAATGCCAAAATTCTGGCTTCATCTATGCCTTCTAATTCCAAGCACATGCTTTGATGGTATTGCTCAGGATTTAACTGATCTTGGCATCTTACCCTTAAAGATTTAACATTGATTTCCACAGGTAAAACTGCATCATGCCCATATACCAAGGCATAAGGAGTAACCCCTGTGCTTGACCTAGGAGAGGTTCTGTAAGCCCATAACACATCCAACAACAGGTTATGCCAATCCCTAGGATTATCCTCCACAACCTTTTGTATTCCTTTTTTTAAGGACTTATTGGATGATTCAGCCTGACCATTAGCTTGTGCATAATAGGGTGTGGAATTAACAAGGCTAATTCCAAACTCTGCCACAAAAGACTTCACCATTTTCCCATCGAACACAGTCCCATTATCAACTGTTATGGTTTGTGGAATGCCAAATCTATGGATCAGATCTTTAATGAACCCAATAACCTCTGTTTGGTCTACAGCCTTGTATGGCTTAGCTTCGACCCACTTAGTGAAGTAATCGGTAGCCACTAAAATGAAACAATGATGTTTCGAAGAGGGTGGGTGTATTTTTCCCATCATATCCATGGCCCATCCTCTGAATGGCCAGGGCTTCACTACTGCATGTAGGTCAGTTATGGGTACATGCCTTATTGTGCCATGCTTTTGGCATGCCTGGCAGCCCTTTGCATATTCTATGCAGTCTTTAAGGATAGTTGGCCAGTAGTAAGAATGCCTTCGAAGCAACCATCTCATCTTTACGCCGGGTTGATGAGCACCACAAATGCCTTCATGAACCTCAGCCATAGCTGTTAATGCTTCTCTTGGGCCTAAACATTCCAGCAATAGGCCATCTCCCCCCCTTTTATAAAGAGCATTACCATACATGATGTATTGCATAGACTGTAATTTAACTTTTCTGCTGGCCTTCGAAGATGGACCAGCCAAATACTGCATTATTGGATGCCTCCAATCTTGTTCTTGCAAGTCATTATGATTGACTTCTAAGACTACATTCCTTTTATTCAAAGGTGGTATCAATTTTTGATATGTTGTTTGGCCTATGCTCCTTTGGGTATTATCCCTTCTCTTGAAGTTCGAAGCTTTCTGAGCCACATCATTAGCTCTATTATTCAAGAATCTTGGAACATGAGTTACATTTGCTACTTGAAATTGAGAAAGCAGACGTAATGCAACAACATAATATGGTAAAATACTTATGCTTTGACACTTGAAAATCCCATTTACTTGGTTAACCACCAACTGAGAATCTCCAAATATATTAACTGCATGTACTTGTAATCCAATAAGGATCTCTAGTCCCACTATTAAGGCTTCGTACTCAGCCTGGTTATTGGAACAAGTAACTTCGTCCACTCTGAAACCATGTGTGGTTTCTACCCCTTGTGGAGATTTAATCACAATACCAATTCCAACTAAACCATTGGCTTTCGATCCATCGAACCACATCTGCCATGGCTCAACACTGGTCATGCCAAGTTCCATTACTTCTTGGTTCTCTGTTTGAGATGGATGGTCTGCTAGAAAATTGGCTAAGACTTGCCCTTTTACTGCCTTTTGAGGGACATATTCTAAATGAAATTCTGATAAGGCTAGTATCCACTTACCAATTCTTCCCCTCAACATAGGTCTTGACAACATATACTTAACCAAATCTGTGGTTGCAATCACCAAGACAGTTGTAGGTAAAAGATAATATCTTAATTTCATTGCAGCAAAATACAAAGCAAGGCACAGCTTTTCGACAGCTGAGTATTTACATTCACAAGAATTTAAAAACCTACTAAGGTAATAAACAGCTTGTTCCCTGCCTTCTTCATTGTCCTGGGCCAAGAAAGCTCCCAATGAATCTTCTGCTGCAGCTATATACAACTTCAAGGGCTTGTTTCCCTTTGGTGGCATCAGTACTGGAGGATTGGCCAAGTAGGCTTTAATACCTTCGAAAGCAGTTTGATGCTCTGTTGTCCAAACAAATTCTTCTTCATCCTTCAGCCTTAACAAGGAAGAAAATGCTTTAGTTTTCCCAGCAGTGTTAGAAATAAACCTTCTAAGAAAGTTAACCTGCCCAAGGAACCTTTGTAATTCTTTCTTACTTGATGGAGGCTTAGCTTCGATGATGGCTTTGGCTTTGTTCTGATCAATCTGTATTCCTTTCTTGTGCACCACATAACCCAAGAAGTTTCCAGATGATACACCAAAGGCACATTTGAGAGGATTGAGTTTTAGCTTGAACTTCCTCATTCTTTCAAAAGCTGTTTCTAACTGAAACAGATGTTCTTTCATGGACTGGGATTTCACTATAATGTCATCAATATAACACTCTAGATACCCTCCAATGAGATCATGAAAGATGGTGTTCATAGCCCTTTGATATGTTGCCCCAGCATTCTTCAGGCCAAATGGCATTTTAATCCATTCGAAGGTGCCAATATTTCCAGGACATCTGAATGCTGTCTTGTGGATATCCTCCTCCGCAATGCAGATTTGGTTATAACCAGAATGCCCATCCATCATTGACAAAACTTGGTGCCCTGCTGAATTGTCTACCAGTAGGTCCACTATAGACATAGGGTACTCATCTTTGGGAGTCGCTAGGTTTAAGTTTCTGAAATCGATGCATACCCTCATTTTACCATTCTTCTTAACTACAGGTACAATATTAGATAGCCATTCAACATACCTGGCTGTCCTAATAAAGCCTGCCTTAAGTAGTCTAAGGATCTCTTCTTTGACCTTCTGAATTACTTCTGGACTCATCATTCTCGGTTTCTGCTTGTATGGCTTGAAATTTGGCTTCATAGGGAGTCTATGTTCCACTAATGACCTATCCAATCCTGGTAGTTCATTATAAGACCATGCAAAGCAATCTTTGTATTTCTTTAGAACAACCAATAACTGGTCTCTGTCCAGAACGTTCAAACAAGCACTTATGTAGGTTGGCTGTTGTACAGAACCTTCCCCTAAATCCACTTCTTCTAAGGGGTCTTGTGTCTGAGAACTTACTAAAGCTTCCTCTTTGATTCCTTCTACCTTCGAAGCATATTTCTTGCTTTGCTCCACTCGCAAGTTCTCTGGTTCCACATCCTCACCTTCTTCCTCATAGACAAAATCTGTCCATAAGGCATCCTCCTCTTGTATCTCCTGGACCTTTGTCTCAATGTCCAATGCGCAATATTTCCCAAGGGTCAAAACTCTGACCTGTAACTGCTCTTGTTTACAGCCAATCATCATGGCTTCTCTTTCTTGCTCCTGTACTTTCTGGACTATTGCTTCTACGTCCAATGGTGAGAATTTAACCAGAGCCAAAGACTTGGCTTCTTGCTCTTCATCTCTTTGCCTATAACCAGGCATCATTGTCATCTTTCACGACAATCTCTTCATCAGCACTCTCTTGGACTAAGTGCTTTAGGTGTGTCACTTCCTCATCAGCCGTCACTTCGGCTGAGCCATCAGCTTTCCTCAGTATACTGAGTGGTGTTACTCCTTCAATATACAACTTGGCCTCTGCAAAGTCTGCACAGGCTATGAAGGGTTGAGGATCTGCATCAATTTCCTCTGTCTCTCCATTACCCAAGGCCATCATGATCTTCTGATGCAAAGAGGAAGGCACACATTTGTTGGTGTGGATCCAATCTCTCCCAAGTAAGGCATTATATTGGGCATTGCTGTCGATGACGAAGAATGCTGTCATACAATCCCTGGTTCCCACACTCAAATTAATAGGCAGAATCCCTTGAGCCATCTGTTTATCTCCAGCAAAACCAGCAATAGTCGTGCTGGTTGGGATCAACCTGGGATTCTTTTTCCCTAGTTTCTTCAAAGAAGATTTCGGTAATAAGTTCACTGCTGCCCCATTGTCTACCAGGACTCGGTTTAGCTGTATCCCATCAAAGAAAGCCTTGATGTACAAAGGCTTGACATGCTGGGTCATGGAATTTGAGGGATATTCAAAAGGGTATGAGAGGTTGATGCTCACTTCTTCCTCGCTCTCATACTCAGTTTCCATTGGAGTAGCCATTTCAGGAGCATCCTGTACCATACTCACTTGTGACTCTTCACTAGATACAGGAATTGGATCTATGTCTTGGTCACCATGACCCTCATTTTCAGCCTGGAATTCATGAGGTAGTATGTGTACCATATTGACTGATACAGGGGGAAATGAGCCAAACTGAATGGCTGACTGTACCTTCTTCCCCTCTTGGCTACCTTGCTCAGTGTCCTCAGCAGCATCCTCCATGCTGCACTCTGGTATTTCATTGATAACTGATCCCTTCGAAGGATCCTTTTCAACTGGTTCTTCAGTCAGAAATGTATGTTCAGCCATGAAGGCTTCGAACATTTCTTCTTCTGCCATTTCCTTCTTTTGGCTCATGTCAATCTCGTCTCCCACTTCGCTATCACTTTCCATCAGAGCCTTCTCCAACCCTGCCAAACTAGACTTCTCCCTGGCCTTTAGTTCAGAATGAACTTGGGCCAATTGTTCTCTGCTACAAACCACTTTGCTTTGCAGAGTCGGTTTTGGAGTATGGTCTGACTTCGAAGTTTTCTTTCCTTCTGTCTTGACCTGTGAAGAACTCTCTCCACTTTCTTTCAGATCTTGCTGGTACTGGGTATACCTGCGTTGAATTTTCCTTCTTTGTGATCTGGAAATGACTGGGACCATATCTGGTTCCTTTGTCTTTGGATGTTTAAGTAATACCCAATTGTTTGGGGCCACCAAAGGAGGCTTGACCATCCTGCCTTGGTTTCCAACATCCCTTTGAGTAGGCGCCTCCCTAGGTTTGTTCTGCATTACAAACCAATCTGGGACCCCTGGTACCCACGAGCTTACTGATCCAGATGTCGAACTGTTTCCTTCTACCTTCGAAACCATCTTCGAAGCTGGCTGTGAAGGTAAATGCTTGGCTCTGACTTCATGTTTCGAACCTGATTCAGTCCTTCGATGAAAAGAGCCATTTTCTGTCCTTCGCAGGGTTGGTCTAAAAGGCCAATCTCTGGCTTTACTCCCATAACCTGAACCCCTCTCCAATCTTCTTTCAGAATGACTGCTTTCTGCTCTGTAGTAGTTAGGTGGCCTAGACTCATACACAGGCCTCTTGCCTTTAGCATGCATTCTGTCCACTACAGGTTCAACCACTAATGGGCGTTGCCTGTCACCAGCCGGATACGGCCTTTTGTTGTGAGCATTGGTTGATTTAGGACGTCTCTGAACATCCTTATAGTATTGCTTCCCATCAATTGGAAGCCCCTTTAACCATTTGTAACTTAATCTGCATCTAGGACACATCCTCTGCACTACAGCTGCTTCGAGGGAATCATCGTCCAGTGCTTCTTCATCAGAGTGTTCCCTCTGACGTGAGAAACCTTGTCCAATAGTTGGTGGGTTTCCAATCTCCTTCTTGGCAGTTGTCTGGTTGGCAATATGCATTTGCACATTGACCTCTTCCAATTCCTGCAGAGATAGATTCTGAAAGTTTGGTACAACCACATTAGCCGCGCTTTCTCCAACTTCTGGAAATGGGTTGCTGTCAATTCCCATGGCTTTTTCTGTTTTGGCTGGGAACTTCAAACTTCCTTTTCGAATTTGCTCTTGGATCCTGTCTCGAAAAACAATACAGGTTTTAGTTGAGTGAGACCAAGAATTATGCCATTTACAGTATACTTTTCCTTTAAGTTCCTCTGGAGATGGCAGTTTAACTCCTTTTGGTAACTTAAGGAAATTGGCTGCAAGCAAATGATCAAAAATGTCATCTGCTTTTGTTAAGTCAAAAGAGTACTCTCGGTGAAAGTCTTTCTTTTTAAACTGTTGGTCGATGGTTGTATCCTTATGAATTAATGCTTCACAGATCACAGGTTCTTTGCCCACAATCTCTGCTGCATCAATCTCATAATTGGGATCTCTATAATACGTCTTATACGAAGCATTATTTCGATCTTGTTCCTCCTCTAGTAATGCTTCATATCGAGACACCTTATAGGTTAATTCGACCAAATCCCTAAATTCAGTTGAGTCAAATTTCTTTCGAAGCCTGAACTCTAAACCGTTTTGAGCCAATCTTACAAATTCTGACTCTGGAAGGATGACCCTACATTTATTTCGAGCCCTTTTAAATCTGGCAATAAACTGAGTAGCCTTTTCTTCAGGCCTTTGACTCAATCTTGCCAAGTCTGCCATGGACACCTCTGGCTCCGATTGGAAGAATTGGGCATGAAATGCCTCTTCCATTTGTTGCCAATTTTGAATGGAGCCAGGTGTAAGGTTGATATACCATACAAAGGCTCCCCCAGTCAGGGAATTTGGAAATAATCTCAGTTTCATGTAATCATGATTAGTGAATTCACCACATTGAGCAGCGAATCTGGCAATGTGCTCTACTGTTGATTGATTTCCAGTTCCATAGAACAAGGTAAAATCTGGTATTCTGAATCCTCTTGGATATTCATGTACCCTATCTACCCATTCTGGGTATGGTTTTCTGTATACAGGAGTCTGGACCCCCCGAGCCATCGGTCCACACATCTCCCTAACAATATCAACAATTTGGTCCCTAGGGACCATATTCTGTGCCTGCTGAACCAGTACTGGAGGAACAAACACAGGGTTTGGTGGACAAACTTGTGCTTGTGGCCCTCTTGGTCCATAAGGTGGTACATTTGGGACTGGTTGCCCCTGTGGTACAGGTTGCTGTTGGGGATATGGGTAACCCCTTTGAGCCTGTCCTGCGAAGGGACCTGCGAAAGGTGCTGGAACAGGTGTTGTGTCCCTTCCATTTACAGGAAAACTCTCCAACCCCCCGGGTATAAATTCAAACAAAGGATTATTATATCCCCTAGTGCCAGGTATGGCTTCGAACATGGGATTTGTAACCATTCTCATGCCAATTTCTTGTACTTGCCCAGATCCACCAACATGTGTGGCTTCATTGTTGGGTACTGAGGCATTTTGGCCTACTACAGGCCTTGAAATGGGTTCATACCAAGACTGAGGCGATGGTCTTTCATAATTCTGAGTACTAGTCTGACCATTAGATTGTCCATTAATTTGCATAGGCTGTTTTTCTCTAGCCAATCTTTGCTGAGGGACATTTAAAACTTCCTCTGTGTGTCTTGTATTTGTTGGTTGGTGGTTATTCATTCGATCCAAAAAGGATGTTGCCCACCTTTCCATGGTGTTCATTAATTGTTGTCCCATAGCATCTACTAAGCCATCCCATGGATTTGTTGGCTGAGTAGATGGAACGGTGGATGTTCCAATTCCTTGGTTTCGTCCAATATTATGAACATATGGTTCTTGTCCAGAAGTACTGATCTGTTCGACCATAGGTTCTGATAACATAGGAGCCTCCACAGGATGTGTTATCACATTATCCTCTGGATTAGGTATTTCTACCTCTCCTTCTACGCCTTCTTCCAGACGTTCATTTTCTCCTTGTCGTCTTCTTCTAGCCATTTTAAATTAAGTCCCACCGGGCGTGCCAAAAATATATGTTGGCTTTTTGGCTTTTCGAAGGATAGTTTTGTAAATGCGAGCGTGCCAGCAAGGATCAATCAGTCCTTACAGAAATTATAATTGCCAACCAATTTATCAGACGATTGTGTTTTTTAGTTCTTTCAGCCTCAATGAAGAGGACTTTTACTGGTGGCTTGACTTAGGAGAAATTAAGAAAGATAACAAGCAATATGAAGAACAATCGCAGTATTTCATTAAAAATGAACACTTACAATAGTCCAAACTCAGCCTCGAAAAGGTTTACAGCAACAGTCTACTTGAATCTACTTGAAACTACTCCTAGGAATCGAAGTGCAGTGCAGATATTTAAAGGACAAGTATTTAAAGTGCAGGTATTTAAAGTGCAGGTATTTAAAGTGCAGGAAATGTAAAACTGGGAAAGAAAATATAAAGTAAATGACTGGTTTGTATGATATGAGTCTGGGGCCTTTTTCTGGGGACTTCCTTGCTATTTATACTTGCCAAGGATGACCTTCGAACTGCACTTCAAACCGTCGAACTGCTCCTCCATGATCGCTGATCATGCTGCTTTAGAAGTAGTTCCACTACGCCATCACTTGCAGTTAAACTTCCCTCTTATGTTTGAATTTGAATATGAGTAACCGTTGAGGCCACGTCATCTTTCGTTTCTTTATTGATCTGGTGCTACTCGGATCACGTGAGAACCAATTGTCATCGCCACGTGTACGATCAGGATTGAAGACATGAATCATCTTCCCATAATACCCTTATTCTGCCACGTGTCGAATTGTTACTGGCTTTTACAAAATATATAGCCAACAACATCAAAAAAATAATAAAATATAATGCCCAAATAATACACATTTTAACTTTATTTTTTATACCAACCACCAAACATATCCTCATTTTTACATTTGTTTACACTCTATTTGGACTCAGGGCAGGAGAAATAAAAAGAAAAGTTAGTTGTGAGGGGGCAAAGAAGGAAATGAAGGGTTCTCTTCTCTCTTTATCATATGAACCCCTACCAAAATATGATCATTTTGATTACCTAGTAGTATTAATTTTTAAATGTAAAGTGGTAATCATTTGATTCCTTATCGGTTAGTATGTTAATAATTATATGAAAATAAAAATTAATATTTTTTCATAAATTTGAATATAAAGCCTCACTCATCTTGGTACTTAAGTGTCCTTTCCATGACCATTTAGGCACTATTTTCGTTTACAAGTTAACACTTAATATTTTCAGGTGTTTTGAGAAGTTAGTAAAAAGCTGATTTTATAGTTTTTTTAGCTTATTTTGTCTTTTTGTGAATAAATTATGTGAGAGGTGATGTGATCCAAAATAGATAAAAAGTTAGAAATTGACTTTTTACCAGCTTCCCAAAAGACTCCTTTGTCTCTTAAAATTTTACTATAAAAAAAATGGGTCTCATGGCTCAGGCCAATAGTTCTACTTTGGAGTATCACATAAACTTGTTCAGGGAAAATTCTGTCAACCATGCATTTTCATTAAGATTTTGTTAATGTGTGTTTTTGGACATATTAAGATGCATAAAAAAAAAAAAAAAAATTGTAAGTTGTGCAAACAAACGATTATATTAAAAAAATGCATCATTTTTTCAAATCCTCTTACCATGTGCCAAAAATATATTGATCTGAATGAAAGATACATTGAATTAGGTGAAAAGCGTTTCATATTGTTCAAATTTTTATTTTATTTTATTACGTTCATTGTACACTAAAGACACTTATCAAGAAGGTTATTTTTTAATAACAACCTGATACAAGCGAAGTTAAGTAGTTTTGGGTTGGTAAAAAAAATATAAATGGTGAAAATGCATCATTGTGTGGTCTAAATTTAAAATTAGTGAAAAGTGAGCTATTATATTAAATATAGTTTATTAATGATTTTTCTGAGCAATTTTTTAAATAAATTTTCTAAAGATATATTATTGATGTAGGTTAGTGCTATGCCATGGCCATCTAAATCAGTGGGCCAAGCATGACTAACGTTAACACTCCACCAATTTGAATGGTAATGGAAATGGTACGGATGCTAAATTTGGAATCAAAATTTAGATATTATTTTTAATTTTTAAATTATACGTATAATAACGGGAAGAATTACAACTCATATCAAATGATAAAAAATCACACATTTTTTTTTCTTCTTTTGTGACCTAAATAAGCTAAAACCAAATACACAAAAAAAATAAAAAATAAAAAAATTAGAGGTTAGTATAGTCAAGAAGTGATATTTTTATTTTTTTATAGTTGAAACCAAATAGAGTTGAAATTCATGAAGAATGTATTGCTTGATTGAATAAAATATATGTGAATAAATGGTTATTCGTGACAAACACGAATAAAGATAAGAAAAATGCTTCATATCACTAATTCAACATCATTTATGTACCACTAATAACATGGCAGCATGTGAATCTCACTATTGATGTGATAGTTTGGCCTTAGTTGTTTTTTTTTTGCCACCTCATTAGTGATGCTTTTAGAGTTTTCAATTTAATGCTCTAAATCGGGACTGTAAAGATAATGAGACTATTATGTATCGATTCTAAAATATGAAACTTCTATAAACAACTGTAAAGTTATTTATATTTGTTTGTTTGTTTTTTATTTGTTTGTTCTCAAAATCAATATATTAAGATTTCTTTTCGTTTATGATGTAAAAAATTGCATTAAAGTTGGATATGGGGTGCTTGCTATGCTTGGGGGCACAGCATGCACTGTTGCGCTGGTTTATGGATTTATTTTGGGATTCATTTTAATAATTCGAATTATTCACATTTTAGAGTATGTCGAATAAAACATACCTATTAAAAATTAAGTTAATTGGATATCATTAACCATTTCATCCACTCACATTGTGATTTAAAGTATTAAAATGAATACAAATGTGAGTGGATAAAAGGGCACAATGATTTTTTTAGTTGATTTTTTGGCTTTTTTGATTTTTTTAGCCTAAGACTTTTTTGTTCGTTTGGTATTCTTGATTGGTTTTTTTGGCTTTTTTTAGCTTTGGAATGGTAGATTTTTTTTTGTCTTTTTGTGATTTTTTGACTTTTTTTGTCCTTTTGTGATTATGCCAGAAATGAAAACCAAACACCAATTAATTTGATTTTTTACAGGTATGTTCTATTCGACGTACTCATGTGAACGATTTGGATTATCAAAACAAACCAAAAAATAAGTCTTTACAGTACCTGATGTGCTGGAGGTACAATAGACACCCCAGATAATTAGGAGTCACCATTGAGTATAAGAAAGACGAAACTACCAAACCAATGCAATGGCGTCACATAAAATAAAATTTTGATTGTTTTTTTAGCAGAGTGCTAAGGGAAAGAGAATTAGGCCCAATTTTGACGGAAAAAGACTCTAAAAGGGATGAGATTTGATTTTAAGTCTTCATAATTTCACTATTCAACATGGATTGATATGAGAAAGTGATTCTAAGTACTTATTGGAATATAAATTAATTTTCCAAACTAACCAACTGATCCCCATACTCTCCATTGTAATCTAAGCCCGGATTATCTAAATTCGACACTACCATTACTCCTAATAATTATATCCATAATATTGAAATTCACATTTATACTCCTTGATTAACTAACCTAAGAAAATAAATGTAAGTGAAGATGAATTACAAGACTAAAACTCATCGTAAAAATGTATATGTCAGTGTGATAGATTTGAAATTGATGATGATACTTATCCTATGAGTTTAATTATGTTGATTTATATAGTTTAAATATTTTTTGTGATTTAAATTTTAGAGCTTCATATAGGAGTTGTTTGAGATATACTTGATTAGTATATATTTTGATTTTTTATAAAAAGATATGCATATGACAAACAAATTATAAAAAGTTAAAAATATACGCTTTTTTAATACTAGCCAAGCAGCCTCACACTAACACATGGGTCCCAACATATCAACTTGAATATTTAAATAAATATTATTTGTGATATAATTTGGAGAGTTTCATATATTGATATATGTAAATATTTTTTATTTAATTTTGCATATGTACGTACAAATTTTCCCAGTAAAATTTTTGTGGTGATATTATTACTGTAAAAATGAGATGGGGTGACGCATATCAACACTCCTCCTCCCACATTTGAAGACTCCACTACACCTAATCGTAGCACAATCCCGACGCGCACGTTAGTGGAGAGGGTAAAACCATAAAGTAACAACCAACGTGCCATGGCTAATTTTTAGAAGGCTCCTATTTGCTTCCATTTTTTTACTTTAGCTTTTCATTTTTTTGAACTCCACTAAGAAAAATGAGTTCTTATCATTTTTTTTTGAATTCCTACATTACTACCAACTATACCTTTATCTCCAAACTAAACACAAACCCTAACCCCTAACCTTAATCCCATCCCCACTAACTTCGGCCAACAATTCCACATCTCCGACGATCTCTCAACATCTCTCTTATCGGTGACCACCCTTCTATAACCTTTGACCACCGTGACCCCCTTCATTTTTTGTTTTTGTTTTTGTTTTTGTTTTTGTTTTATATCTGTGGCAGAAATCACAATGGCGACTCTCCATTCATTGAATTAGTTCGGGGAGAAAAGAAGAAGTAGACCATACCCACGCGGTGGCTAGGGTTTAGCGTTCAATTTCTCTCAATTTGGCGCTTGATCTCTCTCTCGCGCTTGATATTTCTTTCTCGTGGAGAATAAGGTTTGGCAACTAGGGTTTGGTGAAGATGTGATCGACGATGGTGGTGGGTGGTGATGGTGAGGATAAAGATGAAAATAGGATGATGAAGAAAAAGAAGGATCGTTGGTGAGGATGAAGATTGGAGGGGCGATAATAGCGATGTGGAATACGGTCAAATTTGCTGAAGAAGAAGAAGAAGAATAATAATAATAATAAGAGAGAGAGAGAGAGAGATAGAAGGCCGTTGGCGGGAGTGGAATGGAGTGGAGATAGAGGTGGAAGTAGAGGGTCAGGATTAGGGTTGGAAGGATAGAGATGGGTAAAAATGAAAATTGGTGTTAGGGTAAAATTGTAATAAAAAAATAAAAGAGATGGGAGTCCACAGGAAAAAAGGTAAGTGCTAATAGTAACACGCAATTTTTATTTTTAATGATTTTTTTTTTCTTAAAAAAAATTGTTAGATTCAACTCTAGACGAATTGAAAAATTAAAAACATTTCAAAATATTATAAACAAAAATTCATTAAAAAAAAACAAATAAGCAAAAAAATAGAGAACATTTTTTTACTTATTTTTGTTTTTTCCTTTTTTTAAAAATTTTTAAAAAAATTAAATTCGTTTGCATAACATAGACTGGGAAAATAAATTTTTTTTTACATAATTAAACACAAAATTTGAAAATATGTATAACTTGTTTAGATGTTGTGAAGCACCTTAATATGAATATAGAGCATTGCTATTAAAAACAAAAAACAAAATTAGACCTAATTTTCAAGCATAGTGAAGCAACAATCAAGAATAATCCGTGGTAGCTCGAAATTTGGTGGCTCAAATTGGCTCGAAACCCAAAATTCGATTTTTTTTTTCCTCTTCTTCTTTTCTTGCTTTTTGAATAGAGATACAGAAAAGAGAGAGAGAGATAAGGAGAAAAAAAAAAGAGAGGAGGAGAAGAAAATAAGAGGAAGAGAGGAGGCGAGTGAGAAAGAGAGAGAGAGAGATGGGGGAGAGAGAAGGGAAAAAGATGGAGATGATGGCGGTAATCGCTGGTCGCCGATCAAAACTCTACTTTTTTTCTCTTTTTTTTTTTTCCTAGTGAATTTGGATCTGAAAATGATGTTGATGTTGATGTTGATGAAGATGTTGTTGTCGATGATGATGATGATGATGTATTGATGAAGATGTTGATTTTTTTTTTTTCCCCTAGTGGATCTAGATCTGAAGATGAAGGAGGAGGGGAAATTTGTAGAAAGAGCATGTTTTGATGAAAATGGTGTTAGCAACAGATCAATTGGGTCTGGATGTAGGTGATAAATGTGTTGTTGATGGGTGATAAATGGGTGAT
>CM069906.1:99223844-99550602 GCA_036172215.1 Camellia granthamiana
AGCCACACCTAACCAATGATCCCTAATCATCCCAAAGGGTCAGGGGTAGTCCCAGAGGACGTCCTGCCGCGAAATATTGCCGAGTCTCAGGGACCCCCCGGGGTCGTGCCACCTCGACCCGGGTATAGGCTAGTTTAACCGAAGAGTGAATTTATCTCCACTCACCGTCCTCGGGATCGGGTCCTTTGTTCGAACTCCATTACGCCCATGGTTCTGGTACGTAGATCCCGGAAAGCTCTAAGCCCGCAAGTGTTCTGGGACTCATTAACGGAGGGACTCATTAACAGAGCGACTTCTAGATTGCATTTGAATCCGTTCGAAGCCAAGTGCTTCGGACCTCTAGGTTCGTGAATCCGAACCCTTTCGAGTCCGAGTGCCTCGGATCTCTAGGCTTGCTCAATCCCTTTTCGAGTCCGAACCCGAGGAAGTTTCTAAGTTCGTGGATCCGAACCTTTTCGAGCCCGGGTCCGAGTAAGTTTCTAAGTTCGTGGATCCGAACCTTTTCGAGCCCGGGCCTGAGTAAGTCTCTAAGTTTGTGGATCCGAACCCTTTCGAGGCTTAAAACGATTCAGCCCGTTTGATGGCGATAAATTCGGGCCCATCAATCTTGGACTATTGGGCCTAGATAATTTTAGTGGGCTCAAATTAGCCCCTCTTACATTTGCCCCCTGCGTGCATGAGAAATTTTAAATTTCTCAGACATGCATACTGTCATTTCTTCGGCTCTGCTTCGCATCACGTCCCAAAAATAAAATAAAATAAATAAATAAATAAAAAATGTTGTCACGATAGAGCCTATGGATAAAGTTCAGGACGTACTTCAATTTACAGAAAAAATTGACAAGCAAAAAATTAAAATTTTTGTACTCTTTTTTTTTTTTTTTTTTAGCCCCCACTGAAAATATGTATTTTTTAACCAAAGAATAAAGAAGCATTTTTTTTTATTCTTAAACAAAAAGAGAGAAAGGATAATACCATACACACTCTTCTTGTTTGGCAAAACAATGAGTCAGTAGCCGTTATGGATATATATGAGCATCTGATGGAATATACCAAGCATGATGCCTCTTTTTTTTTTTCTATTTAAAGAAAGGCTAGAAACCCTATTATGCTTACCAACTTTTGCACAGCCGTCTCATCTATTTCAGCCTTCTCTCTCTCTCTCTCTCTCTCTCTCTATCGAGAGACCCAATTCCTTCCTCTCCAAGAAGGCTTCGATTCTACACTACCATAGGCCACTGCCGGGCCCTTCTTCTTCAATCAACCATACGGCTCTGCTTGCACACTGACCCTCATTATCACTCCAGGCCCTATTGCCGCTGTCATCACTGAGGACCCAGGTCCGACTGCCACAGACGCCATGACCAAGCTGCTGACTCGCCCCAGTTCTGACTACTGCGGACGTCGCCACCCCGGATGCTGTTATTCCATGTCATCGCCAACTCTGTCTCACCGTAGGTGCTCCATTTCAGCCTAGAGATCCAGACACTCCGAAGCTCGGTTGTGCCGACCAACACGACGCCGACCTCCCTGCAACGTCACTACTTCTCTGCGTTGTTACATCCGACGCCGACCTTGACTGCCCAGCTACTCCGGAGCTCGGCGTTGGCTACATCTATCTCATGCGTAGTTCCTATACCGCCATTGCACCTATCAACTGTAACTGTCCAGTGACAACCACGCCGCCCTCTCAACGCGGCGTGGGTCTGTCCGTGGCCCTTCTCGAATACTGTCGCTGGTTCTCTTCCTCTTTTTTTTTATTTGTTTTAAAGCTTTGAATCTGCTGGTTGCTGATGCTTGCTTCAATGGTTATTGATGCTTCAGTTTTTTTTTTACTTTGTTGCTTGACAAACTTTGGGCAAGAATATATATATATATATATATTGATTATCATATACAGTGTCTTCTGCAATCTCAATAGCATTAATCTTCTGGGCAGATTTTGACTCTGAATCTTGGTCATGTTGATCTGAAGACAATGGGACTGTGGTAGCATCGGCAATATGCAAATTGTTTCTGGATGTTGCAACCGTAGAAGAGTCAATAACACTATTGAGGAATTCTGAAATCATCACAAGAAACTGTATTGCACAAAACAGAATCCAAATTTTCGGGACATTTATCTTCTGAGTATTCTGCTTGAAGTGAATCATCTAACAAACTTTCATTACTATTCTTTCCATGAGCAGCAGGCTCCAAGATGTTTGAAGGTTGCTGTGAAGCATGAGATAATGTGTGTGGATCCCTTTTCCTCTTGTATATACATATATATTTTGTGGCAGTTTATGTGAAAAGTCTTGTTTCAAAATTCATGATTTCAATGACCCACATTTTTTCTTTTAACAGGTTAGAAGCTGAAGTTGTGTGCACATTGATTGTTATTGCGGAGCCAGTCAACGTAATTTCCTCATGAACCCAGACTCCCCGAAGCTTGGTTTCGCTGAGCCGGCATCTCCATAACACCACTGCTGCTTCTAGCTTTCGAGAGCCACTGACGGTGTCGTCTCTGTGACATCATCTGCAGCACATACCTCAACTGCCCAACGTAGCTCACTGTTGGTTTCAACAGTTCCAACGCAAACCACACACGTTCGCCCTCTCAACGCAACGTGTGTGGTTGTCGACTCTTCTGTGGTACCAGCGTTGCTTCCGGCTTCAACTTGTCTGACGCCGACCACGCACGTTCGTCCACTCAACGCAACGTGTGTGGTCCTGCCAAGCCTAGCCCAGTCTTGTTGATTACAGTCTGTAAAGCCTCTCTGATTTCAGCTTAAATTTCCAGTATCGGCTTCGGACTTCACTACTCTAACTGCCCAAATTTGTAAGTATGAAATTCGGCCCCCTCTTCCGAATATAAATATATTTAAATATATTTTTGTGGCAATGTAGAGGGCTCAAGTAATCTAATAAAATAAAATAAAAAAAAACTGAATCTGAATACGGACTTGATTTTTTGTGGCAATCCCAATGACATTTTTTTTTTAGCTCAAACATTGTGATTTTGGCCATATGGAAACATACATTAGCACTTGAAACCTTATTGAGGGGGCTTGACTTGAACATAATTTGTTGAACTTTATCACCGAGAAAAAAGGCCGGATATAACTTGTTGACTAGTATTTGAGCTCCATTTTTGACATGGAGAGAGAAAATCCTGGGCTTATGAATATGGACTTTAGAAAGGACATTTTTGTAATTTGCATAACGACCCATTGAATCTTGCTACGGATGAGAAATATAAAATGCTTCTGATCTTGGGCCTGAAATTTGCTATTGCACTTCACTCTATCCAAATTTTGAGCCCCGTATAAATTGGACCTTTAATATGGAACATAGTGACTTTGAAAAATTGACCCGATTGAGCTTCATCACAAAACGACCTATGATATTGCACCTCTTATTGGTGGTAGAAACCGAAAATCTGTATGTTGATGATGCACATATTGGTACTGTAATTTGTTGAGCTTGAAAAATACCCGAGAAAATGAATTATTGATGACGAAATTTCATTCGAATGTGTTGCTTTAATTCCAATATTCTGAATTTTAATACGGTCAACTCCTTGTTATTTATACCTGTTATTTCAGCTATATGTCTTCTCGAAAGAAACCCATTGTCCCGGGGTCATCAGAACCGGCTCTCATGAAAGAGAGGGATGTACCTCCGGCATCTGAGTGGAGAAAATCTCCTTATTTCGGTCGGAAAGACCCCTTCTGGCGGGCGGCTACCTCCACCACTTCTCTTCTATCTTCGAAGGGACCCCCATTATGTCTTACTGAGGACACTGACTCCGGACATGAGGCCCTCATTTCTCCTTCCTCGGTGCTACGCTTTCGGATTGAGCTGGGGGACTTTCCATATTGTTATCCTCAGTTCAAGGCCTTCTCAAACCCTCCTTTTGGGTGGCAAGAGTGGGTCAATGATGTCCTCTCGGACAGGAGCCTCTGTCAGCGGCTTCAGGAGATCCGGCTATTAATCCCGATGAAAATATCTCGGTCCTTATCCATCCGGCGTAACAATGCTAGCCTTGAAGCCATGGCCCTTCGGTGGAGTACCGAGACACACACCTTTATACTTGGCCAGCACGAGATGGGGCCCACCCTTGAGGATGTGTTCATGTTGTTGCGTCTGGCAGTGACCGGCCCTGATGCCTTCGACCCTAAGCGGACACCCCCCGAGGATGACTCTTTGATCCAATCTCTGAAGCTAAATCTTCAAGCTTGTGGCCGATGGAGTTCCGTCTTTGATGGTTCAGCGAGGAGGACTAGTTGAGTAAGGACGGACCGTGCCTCCTATACTGCATGGATCCGCCACTTCTTCAAGGATCTTCAGCCCCTGGCCAGAGATGCTGACCCTGACTCTCGGGAGTATGAGACCGGTTCCGATGTATGGCTTTAGGCTCTATTTCTTGGGATTTCTGGCTTGCTTCCTTTCATTCTTCATTCTTCCGAGCACACCTCCGGATTCCCTCAATCCTTTCGTCTTCCCTTTGGCAGTCAGGCTCTTCAGAGGAGATCGGATCCCTTTGGCTCCATTATTTCTTGGGAATCTCTACTATCGGCTGGATCTACTACATTGAGATATGGTTCGCTCCGTGGGTCGATATGAGCCTGTCTCCTTCATTCACAGCCAGTTCCTACTTTGTTTCTTCTTCGAGAGGTTCCCAAAATTTGCCCCTGCTCTGACTGTATTCGAGGCAGAGGTTCTTCGGGAGATAGTGGATAAAGATGGCATCCCCGTGCTCGATACTGATGGGTCTCGGACATTTAAGAAAGCGAAGTCTTGCCAGCCGTTGATTACACGTTGGTCACGTACCATTTCCACCTTATCCTTGAATACTCTGGTGGATGATCCCCGGCGTTTTGTGGCATGGCCGTATGTATGCCCACCGGTGGGTGTGGCCACACCGCTTATCTATCATGGTTCCTCCCGCTCGGTGTCCTTTCCTTTGCCGAAGAGCATCCCTGCACCCTTTGTTGATATGCTGATCATGATCCGTCCGAGTTCATTACCGGTATGGCATGAGGAAGGCGTTGATAGTGCCGTTTATGGACCTGACTGTGTAGCATGTCAGTTTGGGTTTGACCAATGTGCCCCGAGGCCAGCACCTCCTTCATTATCTTTCTCAGAGAGCTACGGGCACTTTACCCGCGGACTCGTACATACCGTTCTTCCTATATCCGGGTCTTTGACGATGCCAGGCTTGAGCCGAGTAGGGGGCTTCACCCCCGCTTTCAGGCGATATTGAAAGAAGAATATCGATGCGTTTATTGCATTTGTCCAGAGCAGACCGACCATATGTTTGCCTCCACCGATCTATAAGAAGGACTCTTCTCTTCGGCTGCCTGACAGCCGAAAATCTGATCATATGTACGAGAGTTTCTTCATTTCATCTGCTCCAACTGACCCTTCAGCTCGGGCGTCTGCTTCTAGCTTGGCAGTTATTTCTCCAGAGCCCGTCCCTTTGAATAAGGCTTCTGGTCCTCGGACGACCCGCCTTAAGAAGATAGCTCACAAGAGGACTTCTGATGCCAGTCCTTCCGCTCCTCGCCTTTCCAAAAGGCTTCATGAGGTACCCGAAATTTCTTTTTGAAGTTACCTTCTTTCTTGCAACTAGACTTTCTTAAATGAACACTTTTTATTTGCCCCTGTTGTGTACGACCCTACAGCTGCTGACGTTCTCAGTACCGTGGCTACTGGCCATGCTTCCTCCACCAGGCCGGATTCAGACCTGGATGACACCCTCCCCTTGTCTGCAAGACTTGTGAAGATGCGCACCCCTCGTATAGCTGTTATAGATGATGATGATGATGATGAGGCTGAGTCCTCCGATCATTTTTGTGACCTTATCCCACGCATGCGTCGTCACCGCCCTACCGTAGTTGAGGAGGAGCGCTATCTTGGTGACGAGGTTATTGGGGCTCACCGTTCTGATGTTGAGATTACTGGAGGGACTGATGCCACAGAAATTGATGCCGCATGCCATGCTTCTAGAAGCAATGTAGAGACGAGGTGCGCCTCTGGGAATGGTGTAGAAGTGGATGTGCTAGAAATCTCTGAGACTCGCTCTGGCATTTATGGTGATTCTCATCCTCCGGCTCTCCTTCCTTCTTCAGGGATGACTGCTACTGTTCAGGCTTCATCAGACATTGAGATCGATCAGGTGCTCCCTATACGGCCAAGTGACTTTGTTGATGCTAGGAGTCCTTCAATTACTCCGGCTTTGCATATTAATTCTCCCTCTGGTAATCTTTCTTTCTAAAGTTTGTCATTTACTTCTATCTGTGAGAAATCTTTACTCAAATGGCTTTACTATTCCCTGCCCCTAATAAGACTTCCTTATCTTTTCTTCATTGTTAGCTGCTACCGGGGTCCTGCCTTCACCTGCCTCGGACTCTGCTCCAGTGTTAGCTGCTACCGGGGTCCTGCCTTCACCTGCCTCGGACTCTGCTCCGACTTTCTTTGTGACTCCTCATGGTTCTCCTTCTCAAGGAGAGACACCTGCCTTTGAGACAACTGCTAGAGGTTCTTCATCGCCAGTGCCTTCGAATATTTTGGATTTGAATCTCAGTGATTTCCACCTTGATAGTGATGCTTTTGGCCTTTCCCCTTATCGCTCCACATTCTCAGGCTCGGGACCTCTGCCGGGAGTTACCCCTCTGGGTGGTTCATCTAACCCGATAGACATTGGGGAGATTCCTGAGACTAGCAGCTTTCCGGCTCCAATTCCTCCCTCGGCTTCTGGCAAGGTGTCATTTCTCCATTATTGGGTAGCTCCTGAGTTTGCTTCAGTTCTATAGCTTGTGCATTCGAGTTACCCGGAGACCTTTACTTCATTTGCTTGCCAATGTCCACTCATTCAGACTGCTCTTCTCGAGTCTTTTGCCACTATCTTGTACAGCTTGGACAGGCAACGGCTGTGTGACCTTAATGGGAAAGTGGTCGAGACAGCGTATCAGGGGATCTCTGACATGGAGCGTCACCAAATGGACTTATCATGGCTTCGGAAGCGCCTAGATATAGCTTCTAGCGCCAGTCATCGGGTGGAACTTTTGTCTGTGCTTGCCTCTTATCGAACCTCTATAGAGGAGACAAAGGCAACTCTTCGCGAGCTTGAGTCGGGCTATGCTCGGGCCTTGGAGACTTTAGAGGCACACTCTGCTGTTTGTCCTCCGGATGTAGATGTGACGGGCAGCTTCTTCGAGGGTATCTTTAGGAAAGATTGAGCTGTTGTTTTCTTTTTTTGTATTACTTTCTTGCCCCTTTCGATAAAAATGTTTTATCTAGGACAATGCAATGAAATGACAAAATCTTTGCTGTTTGGATATTTTCGCATTGTTTTCTCATTCTACTTGATAAAATATTTATTTCGAATGATACAATGGAAAGAACAATCATACGTACATGTTTATAAAAGCTGAAATATTCTCATTAATTCTTCAACTTTCTTGACAAAAGTATGATAGATTCACTGCAAGTGATGGGATAAAACATACACCATAGAGAAAACCAGCTTCTTCATAACGTAAGGGAAATACAACTTTTAGACAAAGTAAGAAAATGAAAGTGAATTTCAACATAGATGAGTCTAACTATGGATAGTAACGCTTGATAAACTTTGCATTGAGCGGGCCAGTTCGGAAGCCATCTTCAACCCTTACAAGCTTGTAGTACCCGTTTGAGCTCGCCTGAACCACCCTGTAGGGCCCTTCCCATTTTGGAGAAAACTTGGGCAAAGGTTGTCCTCGCATGATTGGGTCTACAATCTTCCATACTAGATCACCTTCTTCAAACTTTCTTGGTACCACAGTCTGGTTATAGGCTCGGGCGATGGACTCATGATACCTTTCCATGACTTTTGCAGCTCTGTCATGCTTTTCCTCTAATGCTTCCAATCTTGTGGTTCGAGGCTCCAATACCATTCCCGAGGCGAGAGCCATCCGAGCAGATGGTGTTTCCAACTCTATGGGTAGCACTGCCTCGGACCCATACACAAGGGAGTAAGGAGTTGCTTGAGTCGGCTTTCTCTTTGAAGTACGATACGCCCATAAGGCTACTATCAACTGTTCGGACCAAGTCCCCCCAAATTCATCCATCATCTTGCTCAGAATCCTTATCAGTGTCTTGTTTGTGGCCTCCGCTTGCCCGTTCCCTTTTGGATAGTAGGGTGTGGATTTGTGATGCTTCACTTGGTAAGTCTCTAGGAGGCTCTTCACATATTTGTTTATGAAGGGAGTGCCATTATCCGAGAGGATGGTGTTTGGTACTCCAAACCGGCAAATTATATTCTCCTTGATGAAGTTAGCGACTGCAGGCCCCGTAGCGTTCTTTAGAGGAATTGCTTCGACCCACTTTGTGCTCAATTCTGTGGCTGCGAGAATCCACTTGTACCCCTTAGAAGGTGTGGAGATGGGCTCTATCAGATCAAAAGCCCAGGTATGGAACGGCCATGGCGTTCGGATGCTATGCAAGTCTACGGCTGGAGCATGGATCAAATTTCCGTGCTTCTGACAAGTCTGGCACCTCTTTACGTGATGGGATGCATCTGACTCCATGGTAGGCCAATAATACCCAAGGTGTATAAGTTGTTCGAACAGTCGAGCCCCTCCTTGATGCTCAATTTCGTGGGCTCTTCCGAGGACTAGATCTGATTCTTCCTTGGAGAGACACCTCAAGGGGGTGCCCTCAATGCTTCTTCTGTAAAGCTTGTCCTGATCAAGAAAGTACCGCCTTGCTCTCCTCTTGAGGTGTGCAATGTCCCTCGGGCTCTCAGGTAGTGTCCCCTCTTTGAGATAGTCAATGTAGACTTGTCTCCAGTCAGGGGTATCAATTTCAAAGCAACTCTCATCCTCCCGGATGTATGACTGACACTTGGGGCATTCTCTCTGTAGTTGATTCGAGGCCTTCTCCATCTCGGGCCAATAATAGCCTTGTCTTTGGATCCTTCTGTACAGACTGATATCCCCATCCCCGCAGGATTTTTCATGAATCTGTTGTAGTCGGAAGCTTGCTTCTTGTTGGCCAACACACCGGGCTAGGAATCCAGTACCTCCTCGGAGTAAAGTTCACCTTGAATTATCATGAATTGGACAAGCTTGTCCATAGTCAGTTTTCCAACTTTGCTTCTGAGTTGTTCGAGAACTTCTCACCTCCAATCCTCCGGAAGGTCTTTGTCTTCGAGTATTATTGAAGGTTCTGTTCTCTTCTTGATAATAATTGTCGCATCCTCCTCTGGAATGTCAACTCTTGCTCCTAATGTTGCGAGGGCATCTGAAAACTTGTTGTCAGAGCGAGGCACATGCTCTATTTCGACCTTCTGAAATTTGTCAAGAAGCCTTTGGACTGTTGTTCGATATGTGGCCAAGGCAAGCTCCTTCAAGACGAACTGTCCTGAAACTTGCTTCACTATCAGCTTTGAGTCCCCCCGAATCCGAATCTTCTTGATACTATGCTTCTCAGCTGCTATCAAGCCTAAAATAAGAGCCTCATACTCGGCTTCATTATTTGAGCAATGGAAATCCAGTTTATAAGACAAATATAACTTTTCCCCACTTTTGCTTGCAAGGACTATCCCAGTTCCTCCTTTCCCTCCGGCTGCTGCTCCGTCAAAGCTCAATGTCCAGAAGCTTTCCTCGGAAGCCATAGCTGCATACACCTCTCCTCTTAATTCTTCATTTACTGGTTCATAGTCACCGCTTGGAAATTGAGCAAGGAGATCAGCTAAGGCTTGGCTTTTGATTGCCTTGGGAGCTACACATGTGATCTCAAATTCACCCAGTGCTGGCAACCATCTTGCCACCTTCCCGGTTAGAGCAGGCTTGCTGAGGAGGTATCGGATTGGATCACTTCTAGTAACAATCTGAATCTGATGTGCTAAGAAGTAATGTCTGAGCTTTTGGGCGGTGAATACCAAAGCTAAGCAATGTCTCTCTATCGGAGTATATCGGACTTCTACTCCTCGAATCTTCTGGCTGATGTAATACACCGGGCGTTCTGCTCCGTCTACATCTTGGACCAATAATGCCCCTATGGACTTGGGGGTTGAGGTTAGGTACAACATTAGAGGGACCCCGGGCTGTGGGGCTATCATGGTCTGAGGCGAGGTTAAGGCCACTTTGATTCTCTCAAAGGCCTTTTGGTGCTCTTGATTCCACTCGAACTTGGCATCTCTTTTTAACAATGAGCCAAAAGGGGCAGAAATCTCTGCAAGTGCTGGGATAAATCTCCGAATATAAGACACCTTCCCGAGGAACTTCTTTAACTCCTTCTGAGAATGTGGGGGGGGCATTGCTTTGATAGACTTAACCTTGTCTTCATCTGCCTCGATACCATGCCTATGTACAAGAAACCCGAGAAACTTCCCGGCTGTCACCCCGAAAGCACATTTGAGAGGATTCATCCTCATTTTGAATTTCTGGCACCTCTTGAATACCTTCTCAAGGTCTCGGAGATGGTCTTCTTCTTTCTTGGATTTCACCACTAGATCATCAACATAATCTTCCACCTCGTGATGGATCATGTCATGAAAGATTGCAGTCATAGCCCTTTGGTAAGTTGCTCCGGCATTCTTGAGTCCGCAAGGCATGACTGTATAGAAGAAGTTTCCGAGAGGTGTTCTAAAAGCAGTCTTTTCTGCGTCCTCTTCAGCCATCTTAATCTGGTTGTATCCACTGAATCCATCCATGAATGAGAACATCTGGTGTCCCGAGGTGGCATCCACGAGGGTGTTGATGTGAGGAAGAGGGAATTCATCCTTCGGGCAAGATTTGTTCAAATCTCGAAAGTCTACACATACTCTGATTTGGCCATTCTTCTTCTTTACGGGCACGATGTTTGCTAACCACGTGGGGTACTGTATTGGCTGGATGAAACCAGCCTGTTGAAGTTTTTCAATCTCCTCCTTAATCTTCTCTTCGAGATCTGGCTGATATTTTCGAGCAGCTTGCTTAATTGGCTTGGAGTTTGGGAACACATCAAGATAGTGGGAGACTAGGTCAGGATCTAGTACGGGCATTTCCTTATATGACCAAGCAAACACATCTGAGTACCGGCTTATCAACTTTAACAACTGTTCCCGCTTCTCTGGGCTAAGGCTCGAACTTACGAATATCGGCCTCGGTGCATCTTGTCCATCACTCAGATCTATTTCAATAAGTTGTTCGGGTTGAGGCTTCGGCCCATCTTGCATGTATTCTGGAGCCACTTCAGGCTTTGTCACTATGTCATTGTCAGGAGGCTCTTCTTTTGACTCGGAGTCGGTGACTGAAGAAACTGACTCCCCGCACCTTCATAAATAGTACACCATCTTGCCCCCTTCTCGGACTTTCATCACCTTCCGAGGAACAGGCGGACTTTCTGGTCTAGACATCGGCCGTTTACTTGATTCTGCCCCTGGCTCCTTGTCATCTTTGATATCCTCCCAACGAGGAATTTTGACCCCGCGAGGCTTAGAGGTGGTGGGAACTTCTTCGACAGCCAATTCGGTGAAGAAGATGGCATCAGAATAATGAGCTTCATGGGTCTCGAAAGGCCTTTCTGTAACTTGAATTGTCACCGTCTTCTTTCCCCATTTAGCCTTAACACACTGATGATAACTCAATGGTACAGCCCCATATCTATGCATCCAGGTCCTCCCTAGAATGATGTGATAATTTGCTTCGGAATCGATAATATGGAATTTGGTGGCCGAGTGAATCTCTCCGACGGCTAAATCAACTGTTACGCATCCAATAGTAACTCTTCTTTCTCCACCGAAGCCAGTGATGACTATCGGCTGCTTCACAATGCGCTCTTCAGGAATTCCGGCCTTTTCTAGAGTAGCACGAGTCATAATGTTGATAGAGGCTCCGCTGTCCAGAAAGGCTCTTTTGAACTGAACCCCGTTAATAAAGGCAGTCACATAAAGTGGGCGGTTGTGAGAAAAAGGATACTTCCGATCAGTCTCGGAGAAAGTAATGGCACTAGATTGTTCTTTTGCCTTCCTTGAAATAGATCCCTCGACCGACATGCATTCCTCATGGTGTGCCTCAGCTATATTGATGATAGACTTGGTGATTTCTGTTCTTGCCTCCTTGGAAAGTCCAAGCTGGTCGAAGAATTGCTTGAACTTTACACAATCTTGCAGGGTTTTGGCATAGTGATCCGGATCTTTTTCCACTCTTGGAGGCTCGTAGTTAACCATCTCATCGGTCTCTTCAAAATAAGATGCCACAAAAACATGGTGTCCTCCTCTTCCGTAGTACTCTTCTCCTCCTTCTGGATCAAAGGGATCTTCGACATGAGTCATAAAGGCTCTGCCCTCTAGATCGAGAGCACTTCCATAGTAAACTTGCTCGCCCTCTGGCTCGAGGCTGTCGTCCAGATAACAATCATCGTCATCGAGATTGGCAATAGCCTCAATCATCGGGCCTTCATAAGCTATCATAGCAACATTCTTGCCCTTGTCTCGGTGCTGAGGATATGGTTGTTCTCGGATGTCTTGAGTCCCCTGCTTTTTGAACCTCAATTCGTCTGCCTCGACTTTATCTCTGAAGATTTTCCTGAGAGTCCAACACTTCTCTGTCGGATGTTTCAATGTACGATGGAAGACACAAAATTCAAGGCTCTCACGGTCCTTTTTTGATGGTATTTCTTCAACATAAGGCAATTTTAGCTCTCCGTCGGCCACCCATTCCTTAACTAGAGCTTTTACTTCCTCGATTCCACATGGGTAAGAAACATTCCCCTTTTCACCATTATATTGCTTCCTCTTCTGGCCTCTATGACCTCCTCCTTGTGACTTTCGGGTATCTGGGGCAGAGGCAGCAGCAACAATAGGTCCACGAGACGATTTGAAGCTAGTCTTATAACTGGCCTTAAATCCGGACTCCTGAGCCTGAGGAATGTTAATGTTCCGAGCTGCTTCTATTAGTGCCGAGAATGTGGGCAGCTTGTGATTAACTAGAAACATTTTGTACCTGCTCAATGCCCCTTCTAGACAGATTTGAACCAGATAGCTCTCCTCCACTGCTTCATGGTAATCCACAGCCTTGTCCTGAAACCTTTTGACGTAGTCAAGGATGTCTTCACTTTCTTGCTGCTTTTCTTTACACAATGTAAGTGTGGTCACCTTCTCCGCCACTTGAAAGAACTTAGAGTGGAATTTGTTAACCATTTCCTCCCAACTTCGGACAGAGTTTGGGGCCAAATTGACGTACCAACTATATGCTCGGTCAGTGAGGGACTTAGAGAATTCTCTCAGCTGGAGGACATGGTTTGGACCATGAATACCCAGAGTCTCGATGAATCGCACAACATGTTCTCGGGCATTTCCTTGTTTGCCATCGAATTTAATGAACTTCGACACGGTATACCCCTTGGGGTATGGATAACTCAGTACCTCAATAGGGTAAGGCGGCTTGACATTTGGATCAGGCAAAGAGGGTAAAGTCCTTTTGCCTCGTTCGAGATCGAACATGGCTTGCACATCGGCGAGAGTGAGAAACTGTTGCGGGAGAGAGTTTGATGGTGGTATTCCCGGAACTTGGCTTATGGATCCGAAGACTGAGCTAGGGGCGACTTGACCATTTTGGTGCTGCGAATTCATCATTGGTGAGGACATTTGACGATATTGGCCATCAGCGTCTATAGACAAGCCAGTTGGTGATGGGACATTGGATTGAGGCCCGTAAAGTCCACCGCACGGTGCCGCTATACCGGGTTGTGCTTGCAAATTTGTTGTTGGTACCAAAGGAGGCCCGCTTGGTGTTTGAGTAACATTCACTGGTGGCGTAACAAGATTAGGTACGGGCGGAGCTTCTTTTTGCGCCATCATGCCCCTTGTATTTGCCTGGACACCAACAGTCGTCGGAGCCCCATTCATTACACCAGAACCTCCTCTAGTCACCATTGGATCTTGGCTTGGCACGCCATGGGGCCCGGGCGTAGGCAAACTGCTGCCGCCTACTGCGGCTTGAGCATGTGTTACTGTGGCCGTGTTGCCATGAGCCATGGGCTGATTGGTGCCTACTTCTCCTTGGATTTGATTTTGCACTCCGGTAGGAATGACTCCACCACCAGCTTGATTTCCGTTTGGTGCCGGTGCAAAATTAGAACTCATCACCAACATGGTGTGAGTGAGATTCTGAAGAGTGGTGAGAATCTCTTGCTGAGTATTTTGAAGTCCTTGAATGGCTTCAAGCAAAAGTGGTTGATCTGGAGCTATGGTCCTATCATCACCACCATTAGAGGATCCTTGCTGGTGAACTTCATCTTCTCCCGCCATCCTTGTTGGAGTTGTGTGGATTCCAGATCTCGTTGAGACCATTAACCAATCCGCCTCCCCAGTGGAGTCGCCAAATGTATGAAAGGGTTCAAGAAAGGAGTTGGAAAATTCGAAGATCTTCGAAGATCCTTGAAGAACAATCTTCGAATTCTCTAGAATATGCTGAGAGGCTTAGATTCTTCAATAATCTCAACTTAGGAACACAAAAATAAAGGAGATGATGGGAATAAGAGATTGGGTGAAGAAGAAGGCAAAATGGCTAGAAAGAGAATAATGGCAAGGCTCTCCCATGGATCTCCCACTTTCACTCTCAAGGTTGATAATGGAGATGGGAAATTAGTTCTTTCCCAAGAGTTAGAAATCTCCAAAATCCATCCCTTGTGAAGCTATGGGTGGGTGCTATTTATAGGCACCCCATGATGTAGGATGGAGCCCATGTACAAGGCACATGGGGAATATTCTCTCTAACCACCTTGTCCGAGGAGGTGATCTCTCCGAGGAGGTGGCCTCTCCGAGGATGAGAAAAACCCCGAAGAAGAGATCAACCCCTCGGCGAACCCTTCTTCTTAGCCACACCTAACCAATGATCCTCAATCATCCCAAAGGGTCAGGGGTAGTCCCAGAGGATGTCCTGCCGCGAAATATTGCCGAGTCTCAGGGACCCCCTGGGGTCGTGCCACCTCGACCCGGGTATAGGCTTGTTTAACCGAAGAGTGAATTTATCTCCACTCACCGTCCTCGGGATCAGGTCCTTTGTTCGAACTCCATTACGCCCATGGTTCTGGTACGTAGATCCCGGAAAGCTCCGAGCCCGCAAGTGTTCTGGGACTCATTAACGGAGCGACTTCTAGATTGCATTTGAATCCGTTCGAAGCCAAGTGCTTCGGACCTCTAGGTTCGTGAATCCGAACCCTTTCAAGTCCGAGTGCCTCGGATCTCTAGGCTTGCTCAATCCCTTTTCGAGTCCAAACCCGAGTAAGTTTCTAAGTTCGTGGATCCGAACCTTTTCGAGCCCGGGCCCGAGTAAGTCTCTAAGTTCGTGGATCCGAACCCTTTCGAGGCTTAAAACGATTCGGCCCGTTTGATGGCGATAAATTCGGGCCCATCAATCTTGGACTATTAGGCCTAGATAATTTTAGTGGGCTCAAATTAGCCCCTCTTACAAGCAAACAGCTAAATTAAAAGATTTGCAAAATCTTTGTTTCAATATCCTTAAACAAATGAATTGGAATGAAGATTTTAATTTTGAAAAAATAAACAATTTTCTTCAGTTATCAAACCTCATATCATATAAGTTTTCTGATCTAGTTTTTAAACAAATAAAAAGAATTTGTCTTTATGAAAAAGCAAGAACTTTGCTTCCAAAAGAAATTTTTATGTTAATCAAAAATCGAGTTGAAGATCATCATGATAAGATTAGACAAATCTTAGAACAATCTTATAATAAATTAAATTTGAAAAATGAAATTCCCAAAATAACCATCATGGCAAACCATGACATGTGGTTTTTTGAGGATATAGATTGGGGAATAACTAATTAAGTTATTTTCCAAATTTTAGATCCAATCCAATGGATAGATTATCCAATGATCATCAAAGCAATACTCTCATGGATAGTAAAAGGCTTCCGATGGAGCAAATATTTTACTTTTTGGATCTCCAGCACTGTTGGTTGGTGAGAACGAGAACATTTTTTCCAACCATACCAGATTTGGTATCTTAAAGAAACTGAAGATTTTGAATTTGAAGATGATTATTTAGATGAAGATTGCCGGAGAGCGATTTGAAAATATCCAAAAACTTTCTTTGACAGAATATTGGATAGACAGTCTAATATCTGTTTCACAAGCAGCATCCAACATCCATGGCTCAGCAAAATTGCCATTCATGGTTACAGATGGTAGAATATTATTTGTAACCCATTTTCCCATAACGTATCAAAGGTCTCCTACACAAATTAATGAGGCTCTTGACATGTTAATAAATCTCAAAAAGAGAAATAATTTGGATCTTCCGTTGGAACTAGCCATGACCGCGAATGATGTGGAATATTTTCGGAATGAGTAATACAGCCAGAATCCAGATTTCCCTCCATCAAAGACTGATAAAGAATATCACAATCTCATTAACAGGATGGAAGCATAGTGGACCCCACTATCAACGGCAGCTGTCTCCTGATCGACTCCAACCTTTATCCAAGACACGTGGAGCAACCTACATTATTTTGCAAAAAGTGATCAGCCAAATCTTTTCAGCCGACGCTGCACGACAAATCAGCTTAGCCAAAGCTTATCTACAACAGTCTATCTTTTTGAAAAATGGGAAGGGTAGACAGTGTATATAATTGTGTATATAAATGTAGTGTCAGACTATTACCAATAATGGTAGATTTTTATTTATTATGGTCAAGACTTTTGTGATCTTGTATTTAGTTCTTTGTAGAAATTTTGTCAAAGCCTAAATCTAGGCTTATAGCCTTTAGTAAAAAGGTGTCAAATTTTGGACGTATTAGTATGCTAAGTTTCTACAATGTAATAATGATAGGTAGACTAGGATGATTTCATAGTTTGTTTGTATATGAAAATTGTAGTCTATAAATTGGCTTTGAAGCCAACGGAATATACAATGTAAATTCTCCATCTTTATGCTTCCAACTACTCTAATTTCTCCATCACAACTCCATACTCCGTAATTCCACAATAAAAATAGTAAAAAAACTCATTTCCTTTGTTGTTCTTGCTAATGTTATATCATCGAATTTTCATTTAACCGTTTGTAGTTGACTACCATTCGAGCTTTTGCCTCTTTTAATTTCAGCATGGTTTCTTACCATAAATGCTGGACTAGAGTGAGGGCTTCTACTTTTTTCAATTAACTTTTTGTCTAAAAGTTCCTGGAGTTGAATATCAAATTCATCTATATCTTGTCTAGTATAGATCATTGGTCGTACTCTAATGATAACATTATGGTCTTTCAATTTTAAACTACAATAACGTGGACTACGTTGCCACAGTTTTAATAGATGTTCACTAAAATTTTTTGTTAAAATTTTATAAATCCAGTGTGATTCATCAATGGTTTTGATGATGGGAGTTAAATCACCACGCGGCATGGGCACAAACTCTTCATCACAAATATATTTATGTTGTTTTAATAAGGGAATATGAATTAAGACATTATTTATGCTTAATGAAATAGCTTTTTCCTGTATTTGAATTGGAAGGTATTTATATATAAAATTATTGCCAAGAAGGAAATTTCCATGCATATACAGAAAACATAAAATTTTTGGTATAATGAACTTGCTATCATTTAACCAAATAGCTATATTTTTGGCCTTGAATTGTATGGAAATGTGGTTGCCATCAATTCCAGTAACCAAAATTGGATGTTTCACTAATGTCCATTTTTGTTTTGGTATGACATTCCATTTACATGAGTTGACTGTAGCTCCTGTATCTATGAGAACACTGAGGCTATAGGGTTTATAACTTGCAAAATTAAATGTTCCCAATACATATGTATATCTTTTTTTTCCTTGGATAGGAGAAAAAATAATATCATCATTTTTTGTTTGAAAATGATACATATATGCAAACTTAATATGTTCAATTTGTTTTCTTATTCCTGGGAAAATAGGAATCTGAACATTGTTTGAAGTAATAGATTCTTGATTAGAATTATTACTTGATTCTCCAATGCTTAATTTTGAAAATGATTTGTTAGGAAAATCTTTTTCAAATACAGAAGTTGATCTTTTAATTTTTGGAATTGTATTTTCAATATATAAATTTTTTCTAATGCCTACATTTGTAATCGTGCAGGATTTTTTGTTTTAGAAGATTCTCCTTGTCCCACTAGGTCTTGGATTAATCATTTTCGAGGGACCTCTAAATCACTCCAATTTATTAGACGAGGTTGTATTACCGTGTCAAATGGTCTTGGTTCAAAGATTTCAATGATTTTATTATCGTTTGATTTTGTTTTTGTTTCTAGAAATTTGGTTAATTCGTGAATTGTTTTCCACCGAATAGCCAAATCATGAGAATTTAATTTCATTTCTAATCCTTGTGTTTTAATTCTTATTCTGACTGTATCTTCAAGATTAGGATCATTTATGGAAATAAAGAAATTTGGTCTAACATTAAACCAAACTACTCCATTAGCCAAATTAGACTGAATTCCTCCAATGATTTCTTTCATTGGGTCGGAAAATCTTTTGTCAAAAATTACTGCCAAAATAGGAGTATCTATCCCTTGGCGAAATAAGGCTGTTATAGTTACTTGAATTAATCCAATATGAATATATTGAATTTCAGGATATTTCTTTTTCCATCTTGCAACATTTTTCTTATCAAAAAAAAGAATATCAATATTTCCTTCTTCTGACCATTTTGCTTGAGTGTTACCACTGTATTGTTCAAACACTCTTGATGAAAAGAAGTTAAATTTTGAAAATTTATAAATTTCTGGAATAGCGACTTCTTGTATTTTTTTCGAATTTTGCTAATTCTTCATCGGTAAAAGTTTTTTCTTCTCTGATTACATCTCCAAGTCGAATTGCCTGTAATTCTTCTTGATATATACCATCTGCTTCTTGAGATATTTCTTGACTACTGTTAGTTATCATCAGTGTTTTTAAAGGCGAAAGCGCAAGCGCAAGGCGAGGCGTTTTACCCTTATTGAGGCGAGGCGTAAGCCTCGAGGCGTTGAGGCGTAAGCCTTTTAAATTTTGATTTTTTTAATTTTTATAAAATACAAAATTAATTAAATATAGCATAAAAAGAGTAAAAAAATAAGAATTACCAAATAAAATTCTTAAAGGCCATTCTAAGCATATAACCAAAATTAATTAATAATTTCAAGTATTATAAGTGCTTTCTAAGTCATTCTCATTAATACTATAATAAAAAAATAACTTAAGTGATAGTCAAAATAACTTAAATTTCAATTGTTCAATAAACAAAATTACTTAAAACTCTAATACTCTATAAACAAAGCAATAAATAAATAATAGGTCACTCTAAGTCATCCTCATTAATATTGTCATCATCTTCGTCTGCTATATTTATAATGGGATAGGTTCCATTAGCTATTCCACCAACTTCTTCAAACTCCATATCTTCATCCACAAGGGTGCATCTTGCTGCCTTGCCTTTTCCTCCATCATTTCCTATACAAGAAATATGATTTCAAATTAATTAAATAGGCATATACAATAATATGTATGCAACTAGTCCATAATTGTTTAACAACTTACTTGAACCTTCACCAACTTTTCTTTTCTTTGCATTCGAAGATGAGTCAACATTAATCGTAGTCGTAGTTGATCGATTCTCCACACTTTTATCATATGTAGTGATAGGCACAGTCCTAATTGCTTCAGCATCGACCAATTCTTCTTCATCAAGCCAAGAAGCATCAAGGGAGAGGACAGGATCTTCTTTTTCAGCAATCCATTCATCATCCGAATCAATTTCATCAATTAGTATTGGATTGATGTTTTGTCTTCTTCTGATACTCCTCTCTCTTAGTTTAGTGTTGTACTTCACATAGACCAAAGCATTCAAACGTTTGTGCTCAAGCCTATTCCTCTTTTTTGTATGAATCTAATATAATAATATAAAAAACGAAATAAGAAACATGAATATTTTATTTTATGCATAAGAAAGTTTAGGAAAGAAAGATATATTACCGACTCAAAGGTGCTCCAATTCCTCTCGCATCCCGAAGCACTACAAGTTAGACTAAGTATTCGAATAGCAAATTTTGTTAACTCTAGTGTTTTGCTCCCAAAACGAATCCACCAATCAGCTACATAATTTGAAAAATGCACAAATACTTTCAATCTCGTATTTTAATTTTATAGAATGTAATTGGAAAATTATTTTCATATTAGTTTCTTACCGGGAGAGCGTATCGCTCTGGAATCAATTGCAACACGGCTTACGAATTCCCCTTTTGCTTGATCATAATAGTCCAATTGTATATCAGCCTTGAGACGCTCATCATAACTCAACATTCTATCCATGCATTGATACAATCCTTGCCTCACCTCCTCAACATTGGAGAAGGAATCTCGATAGCGCAACTGAGGGTTTAGATAATAACCAGCAGCATGTAAAGGTCTATGAAGTTGTGGTGCCCACCTTGCATCTATCTTATTCCAAATTGGTCCGTACTTCCTAACATTTCCTCCACAATTGAAAGCAATCTTTTCTTTAGCCACATCCATCAACTCATAAATGTAACCCATAGCAGCCCTCTCCTCTGAATCAACTTCTCGTAAAACACTAACCAAAGGTATTGTGCTTTTGATACAAAAAGCAACATTAGGCCAAAATTTTGGATCAAACAACACAGTTGCACGAGCCTTTACCCCTTCAACCTTTCTTGCCCAACTACTAGAAGCCCACTTTTCTGAAGAAAACATAGCTTGGAGTGGTTGCTTTTGTTTGTAAAGACTTTGGAGAGTAAGATAAGCAGTGGCAAACCGTGTTACTGCTGGACGGAGTAGTTCACTTTTCTTTGTAAATGATCTCATCATTGAAAGAACCCAACAATGTCCATATATAAACTTGACCACTTGCCTAGCTAACGAGAGAGTTTGGTCACAGATTTTCAATTTTCCAATGTCCTCCAACATTAAATCAATACAATGTGTAGCACATGGAGTCCAATACAACTTCTTCCTCTTCTCCATAAGTCTTGACCCGGCATTGACATAGTTTAAAGCATTATCAGTAATAACTTGAACAACATTATCTTCCCCAATTTCATCTATAGTATCAGATGCATCAATTGATTTTAAAAACCAAGTTCCAGCAGGGCTATTCACAAGAAAATTAATAAGAACTCTACTTTTCCCATCTGTCCAGCCATCAGACATAATTGAACATCCATATTGTTTCCATGCTTTCTTATGTTCCTCCATCATGACATTTATATCCTCTACTTCTGGTTTAAGAATCCAAGTCCTCAATTCATGCATAGAAGGGGGTTTGAAACCAGGTCCATAATTTGCAATTCCATCAACTGCAGCTACCCAATACGGATCATTCACTAAATTAAATGGAAGAGCTTTACAATATATAAAACGCCCAATCTTTCGACATACATCTTTTCTTTCTTCTTGTTTCCATTTGGAGTTCAGTGTAGATCGTCATGCTTGAGAACTAGCAAATTTATCCATTGGACCCCTCGGTTTTGGTGGTTGTGTCATACTACCAATATCGCCTTCAATAGATTGAGAAGCACCACTCTCGCCCTTTGCTCCAGCACCCATCCCAATTTCATATAGCATCTCATTACGGGCACTTTTTTGCTCAAAGAAATTTTTTAATGCTTGTTGGCATTCTAACTTTACATCTTCAGGAACTTTTGAACACGGTTTAATGCCTTTACGCGTACCGGCTAGATGATTTTTAAATCGACTTACAGTACCACTACAAGTTTGATCACAAATTTTGCATCTAAAATATTTTTCCCCATCAACTTCTTTTGCATACTTCCAGACAAAATCTTTTCTTTGGCCTTTGGGTTCAGTCATCTTTTTTTTTTTTGTTATCCCCACCAACTTATCAACTACAAAAATAAACAAATAAAAAAATTAAAAACAAAAAATATGAGAAGAGAAGCTCAATTAAAAAAATAAAAAATAAAATAATAATAATAAATTAAAATTTATAAAATAATAATAATAATAATAAATTAAACGAGAAGAAACTTAATAATAATATATTAGAATTACACTGATAATAAATTAATGAGGGAGGACTCAGTTATATAATAATATATTAGATAAGTGGAGATATTTGTGTGCACAAATACAGAGAAGAGAAGCATCAACCATTGATAAAAAAGATGCAACTAGAGTAGAGAGATAGAGACGATGCAGACAAAAACGAGAGAGAGACGATGCAGATAGAAGAACGAGAGAAAGACGATGCATAGAGAGACGATGCAGACAGAGCTGAACGAGAGAGAGAGACTCGACTCAACTCGAGAGAAAGAGAGAGACAGACTTCGTACCTGGAAAACCCTGATTTGTTGGAGAAGACTGATTCGAACTTGTTGGACTTTGATTTGAAGAATATGGACTTACAATGTATTTATATTTTCTTCTTGAGCAATTTCTGTTTCAATCGAAGTCTTTTTTGAATTTTGATTTTTGAAATCGAAATCCTCAAAAGGCTTGCGTCTCACTGTCCAAAGCGTGAAAATCGTATAAAGCGTTTCAGATGCTTACGCCTCTGTCTTTGATACGTACACATAGCTGGTGTGTCACCCAAAAGATAACGCATCCGTGCGTTTTCTGTACGCCTCGCCTCAAGTCGCGTCTCAAGTCGCGCATCATATACGCCTTTGAAAACATTGGTTATCATGAAGATTAGCTCTTCATCTGAATTTTCTTCATCACTAGAAATTTCGTATAAGATTTTTTCTTCATCAGAAATTTCTTCGCCATATATTATTTCAAAATTTTGTTCTTCAAGAATTTTGATCATTTTCTTTGCACTTTTTCCCCTTTTTGGGCATTCGGGTGCATAGTGACCTTTCTCATTACAAATGTAACAATTACAAGTTTCTTTTTTGAAACACTTGTAGGTTTCTTTTTTCGAATCTACTTTTACTTTTTTGAAAAAGTTTTGTTCTTTTTCCAAGGTTTTCATTTATATTTTCTGCGTTTTTTGGAAAATCCTTTTCGTTTGGGAAATGTATTACAACCAATTTTCCAATTTTCTTTTAAAATTTTATCACAACATTTTTTACCGTATTGTGAGTTGGAAATTTGATTTTTTATTTGATTTTTCGCATTTGCTTCTAGACACCGATCTGCTATTAGTCTTAAAATATAATTAATACGAAAACCAAGATTATCATATTCTTCTTTTCTCATTTTTTTGAGAAAATCAGGATATGTTTTAATACATAACTCATCTCATGGATTAGGGAGTTTATGAAAAAATTGATCTAATCAGGGTTGATTTGCTGGTGGATCAATAAGGTAATAATATTTTTTAAAGGTTTGAACATAGTCTTCAAAAAGACAAATATTACATAATTCTAATTTAGTCAAAATATAATTTACATCTGCTTGCAAATTAGTATCTCCTGCAAAATCATAAAAATTTTCTTTTATGATTTTTGCAAATTCAGCTAAAATTGTGTCAAGTGTGAGAAAATTTGTTAACAAAGCCGGTTTTTGACTTTTTCTAATTTCAGATTTTTCCCACTGTTTTAACCATTGCAACACATCTCCCTGGAGAGTTGCTACAATATAGTCAAGGAATTTTTCCTTTGACCAACTATTTTTATAATTAGTAATAATGATGGACAAGGATTGTGCCCAATCATCAATTGCTTGTAGTTGATCCTTAAATGGAACATGAGGCAAGTCTAAATAAGTACCATTTTGAGCTATAGAATACTTATGATTATTATCTTTTCTAGATATTACTGGCTCAGGTGTAGGATTGGAGGTACTTCCAATGTTAGTATCATTTTTAACTTCATTTGTCTGAATAAAGTCAAAATTTTCTCCATCTCCCCATGTGCCAAATAATTCGGGATCAATTGGCTCTTCTGTCTTTCTTTTCCCTTTATTTATTTCTGGTGAAATATCTTGATCTAATATTTCTTCAGATGAGGATGATTGACTATCATCATCATTAGTTGACATATTAATATCATAATTAAAGTGCCGTAAAAGGGCTTCATGTTCTAAATAAGTTTCTCTTATCTGATCTAGTAGCCTATTTCTTTCATCAATATCTAAATCTGGGTCTTTATATAATTTTTTCCAATAATCCAATATTTCAACAATATTTTCATATTCAGTCCTATTATAGGTATTGGTTTGAAATACCATAATATCTTATGTACCATAAAATAGCCTAGGGATGTAACTATTTCCTAGACTATTCATTCCATCATTGTTTATAAAGGATATAGTTTCTAATTTCGTTATCAAATTGTTTTTTAGTTTTTTGCTTCTTTATTTAAGTCAATATTAATTATAGAACCCAAATTGTCTATTTTAAATTCTATAGACTCAACTTTAGTTTCTAGATAATTTTGATTTATTTTTTGATTTTTATCTAATTTAGAAAACCAAGAACACATAATATCTGTAATATTATTTATACTGGAACACAAACTATTTATATTTGCAAATTCTTTAGTAATATGCAAACTATGGTCATATTTATTATTAACATTATTTTTTGTATTTCCAAAGCATATTATATCTTCAGGGTTAATTGTCATTATAGATTGTTGTTGGTACCTAAGACCCTCCTAGTGTATTTATCTGGTGCCTAAAACCTCTCTTTATGATTTTAAAGACTTGATTATGGCCAATAGTCAAAAGATCTTAATGAGTATATGGATTTTGACATACACTAAGCATATAGGTTTTACAACAACTATAAATGAAACAAATAATTATGGAGTTATAAAATACAAAGGATACACGATCAAAAAAATTTATTTTTTATTTTTTTATTTTATAACATAAAGCACACCATACACACTTATATATATCACAAATTTAGACGTAGAGAGAAATACTTACATAGCTTGAGTTTGTTATTTAAAGCTCTTCACCAAGCTCTGATACCAATTGCAAAAACAACAAAGGAAATGAGCTTTTTTACTATTTTTATTATGGAATTACAGAGTATGGAGTTGTGATGGAGAAATTAGAGAAGTTGGAAGCACAAAGATGGAGAATTTACATTGTATATTCCGTTGGCTTCAAAGCCAATTTATAGATTACAGTTTTGATATACAAACAAACTATGAAGTCATCCTAGTCTATCTATCATTATTACATTGTAGAAACTTAGCATACTAATACGTCCAAAATTTGACACATTTTTACTAAAGGCTATAAGCCTAGACTAGTTACGACATTTTTTTTTAAGTATGACTTAAAAAGTATAAAATTATGTAATTTTATTTTTTAGCTATAAAGCATATAATACACACTAATTAAAAAGTGTCTACTATAGTGTTTCTCTTATTAATACTCTCAACTACATGATGCAAAAAAATTATTAAAATACAAGTGCATTAGAATACCATATAAAATTTTTGAAAATTGAAAATCTCGTGTCAAAATTATGAACAAAACTAATTTCTAACACCTGATCGAAAGCAAGAGGCAGGCAAACAGAAGTCGAAAGAAATGACAACATAATACGGGAAATATAATAAGTAGGGGACATCACATTACATGAGATTTGTACTTTCTTTTTTTTTTCTTTTCTTTTTCCTCCTTTTTTTTTTTTTTTTTTTTTACATTTAGGTAAAATACAGGACAAATTAACAGTGAAAAACAACTGGGAAAAAAAAAATTCATCAGAGTATATAATCAAAAGATGAGGGGGAAAAATAATAAAATAATGAAATAACCAAAATTATACATGTGCTAAATCCACAACTCATGTCCTTCAACTTATTGTCACATACTCCATATCAAATTCCCAAAAAAAATTACAAAAAAGAAAAAGAAAGAAAGGATCATGACAGTGACACCAACCCACAAACCTCACGTGAACGGCTTCAAATGAAATCGAAAAAAAATGAATATGAATCAGAAACTGAACTATTAGACTAAAAAGCTCTCCAATTATCTGAATCTCTCCTTGGAGTTTGACTATCCAGTGAGGTCTTAAACGGCCCACTTGACCCGAATGGATCTGCATCATCAAAGGATTGGAACCTATGATGATCATCTGAGTCTCTGGTGCTACGGATAGAATCAAACCTTGCATATTCCCGAGGTGGAAATATCCCTCCTTGACCATAATCAGACTCGCTAGTGCTGCGGAAGGAATCAAATCTTGAGAACCCTTGACCATAATGGGAGTCTGTAGTGCTGCGGATCGAATCCACCCTCGTGAGCGACTCGTTTGCTGGAAAAACTCCACTGTCATGCATATTGAACGAATCAAATCTCGAGAAGCTATCAAACGTTTTATCTTCTGACCCTTCACTGAACCTTTGTGGAGAGTTGCTAAAGTTGTACATGGGGGTGCTTGGAACAGAATCAAATGCAAATGTGCTCTTCTGTTGAAATAGGGTATCGGCCTGTGGGGTGCTCGGAACAGAATCAAATACAAATGTGCTCTTCTTTTGAAACAAATTATCTGCCTGTGGGGTGCTCGGAACAGAATCAAATGCGAACGTGCTCTTCTTTTGAAACAGGTTATCAGCCTGCGGGGTGCTCGGAACAGAATCAAATACAAATGTGTTCTTCATTGGAAACCTGTTATCGGCCTGTGGGGAGTTGCCAGAATTGTGAAGGGGGGTGCTTGGAATGGAATCTGCAAAAGCAAATGTGCTCTTCCTTTGAAACGTATCTCTGTTAGAGGAACTGATTCTTATTGGAGGCAAACCCAAGCCACCAGAATCGAAGAAATTATCACGATCCATTTCCTACAATAGCATTTGGTTTGAACAGATGAGCAATGCAGCTACACGACACCACATCTATAATCCAACGTTATGAATAATCAAGTTCAAAAAAATCTCTCAAATGAAAAAAAAAAGGGGACATTTTACTGTGCAAAAAAAGACATGGGATGCTGTAATTAAAAAAAAAAAAAAAAATTCTTTAATTTAACTGAGCATAAAATCTTTGACAAAGCAGAATAGTGAAAAATGATTCATGTAACCAATGTCACTTAAATGGGACAATAAGACTTTTGTTTGGTTTGGTTTAAAAATTAGACGAAAACCCTAAGATATTCTATATTAGATTTTTTAATAAAGTAATATTATTACGAATTTATGACATATCCACTTGTAGGGGGGTTCAAGGTTAGAGAGGTGATCAGAGAGACAAAACTACGTTAATGGTACAAGAATGATGGAAGTGGCTGGAGTTTGAGTACCAACAACTGTCTGGGAGTTGGAGAGTGTATAGCTAGGTGAGGGTGAAGCAAGTGGCTCCAGAAGAAATGTATGTCAGTACCAAAATGGGCAGCATCTCCCCCAAATCCTCAAAATTCTTCTCTTTGAACCTTGGGAAATGGGTCCTATTTATAGGCTTTTCCTTGTGCCAAGAGCACACCAAGTGGCCAAATAAAGAGAAGACATGTGTCCCAGAGGATCACATGGAATATTCTGCCTTGAGCCACCAAGCTGAAGGTGCCACATGTTCCTCTGCATGTACTGTGTACTATCTGTTTGCCTCCTCAACGATCTTTTTGAGCCTCAGCAACTCCCTTTGAGCCTCAGCAAGTGCAGTTGCAACAGGAGCGTTTGCTTCTGCACTTGCCTTCTCAGCTTGAACCTCAACAAGTGCACTTGCAGCGATGCACTTGCCTTCTTAGTTCTATTTGGCCAGTACATACATTCTCAAGACTCCATTAGCCTGCTATCGGCTATGTTTGTGTTCACCTCATCGAAGCCTCCACCCTTAGCCACCTAACCACAAACTCCTCAGCTTCTTGGGGCCAAGGCTACAACCAAGCCTGCTATTAGCCATGCTGTGTCTTAGTACCAAGCCCAAGGGGGCTTCTTTAGTCCTGCCTGTGCGACTAAGGCAGGTCCATGACCTAGGTAATGAAAAGGGAGTCCCTTATGTTCGGGCTACCCTGCTCTCATCTTCACGGGGATCGCCGCGATAAAACTGGTATCTCTAGGTCTGCTATCAGCCCTAGACTAGTAATATCATGAGGCCTGCTATCAACGCCAAGCATTAGCCTTTACTTGCAGAGGGAGCCCTCTCTCAAAGGCTGCTATCACCTTGGCAGGATATTCCCTTTGCAACTTAGTTGTTGCGGTCGTAGTTTCTGAGGTAGTCATTTCCCGCGGCAAGTTTAGACAGCAGGACCGAAGATATTAGAGATGGCGGTGCCGGCAGAATGCCTCCGCAACTTGGGCGCTGCAAGTACTGCCTTTGCAACTCTAGATGGTTGTGGTACTGATATTACTTGGAATGACAGCAGCACCGAAGATACTTGGAATGGCGGCGCTGAGACAAAGTGTTTCCGTAACTTGACCTCCGCAACTTGGCTGTCGCAAGTGTTGCCTCTGCAACTTAGTTGCGTCGGCTTTCTCTTTCCCTCAACAACTTCAGATAACAGCGGAACCAAAGATATTAGGAATGGCGGCACTGAGGCAAAGTGCCTCAGCAACTTTCTCGCTACACATCCCCTCCGCAACTTCACCGCTGCAGGTGTTGCCTCTGCAACTTGACTTAGGTATTTTCCTTTATGGAGTCTACTTGGACCCCTAGCGGGTCGGACTTGCTTCGGCCCACTGTTGGCCCACTTCCCTTGGGCTTTGGCCCATGCTCCTTTTTCATTCCTGGTTGCCTCTTTGTGGCGACCTCAGTGCTTAGGCCCATACTTAGTTTGGGGTATAATTTCTGACCCTCTACACCACTATCTATCTATTTGTAAAATGCTTTTTTCCTTTTAGCTATAAATTACAAGATTTTATAATATTGGGACACAAAGCTTAGCTTTCAACACTCTTTCACACATTCTTCTTGTCATATATAGTATATACTGTAATTTGAGATACAAAATAAAAAATGAAGCAAAATTGTCAATGAGTTAGGTGCTTTGCAACGAAACTAACAAGGCTAAAAATTCAACGACATCCAGTTTGGTGAGTACATGATTGACACCATCACAACCTCACCACACCATCCCCAAATCACAGAGGGTCCCATCTGTCAGGCTTGTGAGGTGAAACACAGATTGCTGAAACAGACACTCATGTTTCTTGATTGCACTATTGGCTCAAGCCAAGCCAGTCATGAGGCCTTAGCCTTGGACCTGGGTGCTCAAGGGAAATCCCTAAAGACACTCTCAGTACAGTGCACATGGTGCGGCTAAGCTCAACCAAGTGAACATCCACCCAAACATCTTGACTCTGTTGAGCAGTTCCAAAAGTATATCCCTCCTATGTAGGGCGGTTCATACAAACCGCGTACCCGATGAAATCAACTCAGCCAAACTCGGCCCACATCACCACGGACGGTTTCGAAATGCTTTTGGGTCGGCAACAGTTCTGATTTAGGAAAATTATTGAGTCCGCGGTCAGCAACGGATTTAATGTATAATTAGCCGTCGAAACCGACCCGACCGAAAATGGCTTACATAGCTTTCTTCAGCCATCCACCTGTGAACTATGCATTTAATTTCAAACCTTTGAGATTGCAATCTTTGAATGCTGACTCTGCCTATGTCACGTGATGAAATGACTTCTCAGAGTAGACACCCTCTCTCTCTCTCGTATTTCCAAACAATTGGCACTTACAATACTAAAAAAAAAAAATTACTCTCTCTCATATTTCCAAACACTTGGTACTTACAATACTTACACACTTTCATATTTTTGAAAAACCAAACAGCAGAGCAATAGAGGATATGATGACTCTTTGCCTGCCTCTCTCCCTCCCTCCTCAATCACCTCTGTATCGCCATTTGGTTCGATCTCGTTAGTTCTCCCTTAAGTTCTTTCTTCAATCTGCTAGCTAGTTTGAAGCATAAATGTGACAATGTCGATCTTCAACCTTAGAAGAGGGTTTTAATCTTCCAGATATTTGAGGTATCTTTCTTAGGATTTTTACTTTTGATCCTGATTTTTTTTACCTTTTCGTTTGTTAATAGTTTCATATTTTGATTCATTGGTTTAAAATCTTTTGAATTGACGATGATGGTTGATTTAGGGTTTGTACTTAGTTTATGTTTTCATATTTCATTTAGGGTTTAAATTTTTTATTTTATTTTATTTGTTTATGTTTTGATTTAGGGTTTTTAACTTTTTTTAACAGTTGATTTATATTAAAATAGGTCCAACATTCTATCTGTCAAATCTGTTTAACTCGACCGCAACTGATCCGACAAACCGAACAAATGCTCGGTTGATTTCCAAAGTCAAATGGTTCAACAGTAGTTTCACTAATTGCAAACTCGACTATGTTCGGTCGACCGGCAGATTGAGACTAAACCCGACCCGGACCAACCCGTGAACACCCCTGCTTCTATGTTTCATAGTCCATTCTGTCTGATGGCCTCAAACCACTCTTGGTTATGAGCAGGTCTGAGAAACCCCCTTCAGTGCCGGTACAGTGGTAATGGAGCCTCTCTCTCTCTCTCCTGTGTGTCTACCAGTCTTCCCAACAGGCTCTCATAGAACATAAAATCGTCTCTAATCACTCACACCGTTGATTTTCACACACAATGGGTTCATTGAGCTAAAATCAGCTAGATCAGGTGATAATGCATAAGTATTATATTCTTGCAGCTCCGTCCTAGAAACCGTGATGGCAAGAATTATCTAAATATTGTTCAAATACAAAATCATGGATGTATCATATGATTCAACTTCCTAAATATAGACAAACAAAGTTGCAGTGAAAGCAAGGTGGCAGATATGACTCTAAATGGGATTAACACATTCTTAACTTTAGCTCGTTGTGGAAGCGAGGAGAATAACTCTTTACTTGACCACTCTTGACACAAGAAAGCATAATAAACAACCTATACCCCATCCTTCTCTAGTCCCCACTCTTCTCAGTTTCTTACCCACACCATTTGGATGAGAAATACCTTTATAACTCTTTTATAAACCCATGCTTCTCTTATGGTGTGGGTACATCCTTCATTGCATAACAATTTATCATTGTCTAACATCATGTTTTATCACAACATGTCCAATTGAAGTAATAAGAAATTCATGAGTACACGCTACCAATGCCAAGTGTTTCATTTCCCAGAAGGTGCCACTTTAAAGGACCAGTATTTTCAGAGTTACAACAAATTCAAAGAAGTAAACTAGTACTTGCATGCACGTCTAAAGGATAATTGACCAGGGCAACAAAGGGGAAAAATAAAGCTCAGATACATAAAAAGAAGCCAGTAACATTAAACACTATTGGTTAAACCATAAATGCTGGAAAAGGATTCTCACTTCAACATCAAAGAATGAAGAGGATGAATGATCAAAGCAATATGGATAAAAACTAAACATGCATGGCTGCACTGCATGCCTTTTATTGATAAACAGAGCTAAGTAGATTGCCACACACATCAAGGAATTTTCATATACCTTAGTAGGACCAGAACCAAAATCCCAGACTGAGTCTGTATCATAATGAGTGTCGAATGTACCCCAGCTAGGTTCATCAAAACTTTTGTCCCCAGAGAGCACAGATTCAGCACCCCCATGTTCACTGCACTAGTAAAATACATAGAAATTCAAAATCTTTAATAAAAGACTAGCTAAAGATGGATGATGCAGAAAACCAGGGAAGAGCAGTTGTTTGTGCTGCAATATATGATGACACAAACTCAAAGGTTTAGACATCAATGGAAAGTTAAACGCCACTGCAGAAGGAAAGCATCAAAAGACATATATTTTAACTCGTACCTAAGGGTCTCTGCAGCATGGGGCGAACCATCTGCATTGAAGCTCTTTCTAGATGGGGAATTTTGGAATTTTTTAGATGGGCTCCCCAAAGCAGGAGTTGGGCTGTCAGGTGGACTTCTAGTTACACCCTCTTCACTGTGAGCATCATCAGGAATCCTTTCCTCTCCACTTGGTAGCATCTCTGACTTACGATCAGCATTAGATGTCTCTGACTTACCATCAGCGTTAGATGTCTCTGACTTCTGATCACCATTAGATGAGGAAACATCTGTTACCCCCTCCTTCGCGGAAGAAGCTTTATTTTGAAGTGGTGAGGATTTTGGTTTGGGAGGGGCTATGACATTTTGCACATCAAGAGTAAGTTCTTTGACAAATGTGAAACCTGGAAAGTGGCAAGAGTTCATCAGTATTATAACGCAACTACAACTTACACATCTTAGCTTCGAATTCTCTATACGAAAAGAATTTCAATCCACAAAAGATTTAGTCTGATCAAGAGGGAGTATGTTTTTAAATGCCGGGAAGAGCAACATATTGTAACAACTAGTAAGGATGACAACAGATTCATCATCAAATGTTCACTATATCCTAACTGTTTGGCATACCTTCATCTTCAAAGTTATCCCAATTTTCATCCCAATCAGCTGCTCCTTCTTGAATCCCAGGTTGCCAGCCTTCACAAAATCAACAACGAAGGAAGAAAAGAAGAAAATTATTGCAGAATGAAAACAAATAATGAAAATACAATTAAAGCAGGGAAAACTTATTTTGAGCTTTTGGTTTGCTAGATATAAAACTTCAAGTTCGTTCAACTTTTCTTCTCCTGGCATATCATTAGTCATGCCAAATTAATTTGTCTTCTAAATAATTGATATGCCACTGCACATTTATGATGCAAATACTTCACAGTTAGTATTTTCCATGTTGTTCAAACTTTGCCAAGAAGCAATAGGCAGATAGTCCCCACGGTGTAGCATTTCATAAAGAAGACAAAGTGGCCACTTAAGACACCTGACTGATTGTGACCAACATGGAATTAAAAATAAGAGTAAAATTTTCTGACTTTGTCAACTATATGCTTACAGAGGCAGGGTGATACATACAAGATTTGTAGAAAAAGGAAAATAAGGCATATTACCATACAATTTTCCACAATCTAAAACTTTTGTAGTTTAATATAATCTTAAATCATCAAAACACTGTCAAATCAGCAACTGAAGAACTAGAAATCTGTCAAAGGACAAAAAACAAAAACAAAAACAAACGAAAGAAGAAAATGAAAAAAGAAAATGAAAAAAGAAAAAAGAAAAAAAGAGCAGGCTGTGATGGAAATTGATCACTGAATCCAGTTCAACTAAAAGAGTTAACCTGCAATTCACATCCTGTAGGATATGTTTGCTTACCAACATGAAAGCTAAGCTGAACCACTTTAATCAGCCTAGTTAAAGCGATTGCACATTCCGATATTAAATTCCATTGTGAGCTTGAAATGAATATGGGGCTCAGAAAGGGATGAAAAACCAATAACCAAGCATACAACCGCATAACAAAGTATACGAAAAGTAAAACACAAGTACATATCATATTTAGATCTCATATATGCCAGTGTCCAGGAGTGATTTTAGTCAGTAAATTCATCACCAACCCTTAGAAAAAAAGTTATCCCGAAGTGTGAATTCTACATTTAAACTCCTTTCTTACATTAATTACCATGCCTCAAAATGAACAGCAGAGGTAATCAGAAATAATTTATTTGACTCTTTACTAGCCTAGAAAGTAAGAAAAGTAAACAGTTGACTAGAGAGAAGTTAGAATTAAGATCAGAGATGAAGCATAATTACACCAAAAGGTTAGCATGATAGAGAAGTACCAAAAGGAAGTTCAACCAGTGTGGTTGGTTTTGCACGTAAACCATAATTTTTGCAACGTTCATTCAAGGATTTCACTAGCTCCTCCAGTTCTGATTGGATTCGATCAACATGAACCTGCAGAGGCCACAGAACTCAACTCCAACAAGTCCCAAATGGCCTCAACAAAGCATTCAACACAAGAATATACCTGAATACCATCAGCCTTGCCATCTTGTTCCATTTTAACAATTGCCCTATACAGCTCCATTTTTTTCTCCTACAAAGGATTCAGTGCAATATGATATTGTTTGACAAAGGATTCGGGGTAAATCACATCACATTAGTACTGACTGCACCATGGAATTCACACTAACCACAGAGCTGAACCAGTTACTGGCCATCAGTCAACCAAAAGAAGTAATTGATATACCTGAATATCGCGAAATGTGGCCTCTTCAATACTTAATTTAGAGGCTACATCTCCACTCTGCTTGTATTTCTCTTCATATTTCTTTGCAAGTGACTCAGCCTGGAATACAAGTTGCTCCCATTAGTCCAAGGAAACCAAAGTTTTTGTAGATGATATAACAAATCCTGAAAACTAAAAGAAGTACCTCACGTTTGTCTGCAGTAGTCCTTTCAGTGATCTCATTTAGCCGATTGTCACATCTGCTTTTGTATAATACCTGACACCCAATGGCAGAAAATTTAAGAGTACTGAAGTATAAATATAACATTTTGACTTTTAATATTTGTGCTGAAAAAGGACTTAGTTGCAAACTAAAAACAAAGAAATATATTTTTCTTCCATCAAATCACACAGAACATAAAAGTTATGCAAGTTTACTTCATATTTATCTAAAGATTTATCAGAAATGAGAATGTGGTAAGCCATATAAGACTACTTTAATCTATTTAGCTAATCCACCCCTAGCACACACCTGACTTTTAAGATTTTCCTCCAAACAGCACATTGAGGAGGACTAGATGTCTGCCCAAGACTAGTCCTATAACAGAAAGATCTAAATGGAATGGCACCCTGAAATGATTGATAACAACTTAAGTCCAGAACAATTAACACAATTTGACCAAAGATAAATTTAAGGTAATTTGAATAGTACTACCTGAACACATCAATAAGAAACATTCTGCTTACAAATGATTTTTCAAAGGGAAAAATGGAAATTCTCTAGGTCAAGGTTCTGAGTTCTAATAGGAAGAGGAACACTTTTTAGGGCTTTTAGACGTGGAAAAAAGATCAAATTGGATTGAGTTATAAGTTTCTTGGTGGTTGGGTGGAAATTCTAGACAGCAGCTATTTCTACTCCACCTATGTCATGCTTAGTGTTTGTTTTGTTTTTTATACCATTGATCCCAAGCCCGGAGAAAGAAAAAGGGTTGTAAAAGGTTGTCAACCAACATAAAAGTTACAGTCACACCTTTATGAACATAGATCCTAAGAATTCTTTAGTTGGAGTGTTCCCTACTTGCAACGCATAGCATCAAAGCCCGGGTGAGTGATAAATAGGCAAGAGTTAACTATGGTTATACCCCAAAGTGATGGGCTACATATGTGCCTGTATGTAGTGAGAAGTGGGCAAGGGTTCCTGCACTTTAATGAACGAGAGCGGGCAACCTAGTTAGTCCAACAAATATCGAATTATTTCCTTCTGAATAGACCACCCAAAGTCAATTTCAACTATTCTATATACTGAAGTTATAAGCAATTGATCTAAACAGTTTGCACTGTTCTTCCAAATTCCAATGCTATGTCACGTTGTGGGACTTTAACTTCAAGTAACATCATACCAAGAAATGAAAGTTTGCTGAGGACAGGACCTGTGTATCACATAGGCAATCCTTCACAATTAAGGGTCAAGATCAAGATACTCTTGGACTCATCCAAACAAAAAAAAAAGAAGATAGATACTCTCGGAATTCTCAAAGTTCAATTTACAATTAGTAATTTTATGGAGTACAAATAATTAAGACACCGAGGTGGGGAGACTTCAATCAAAATTATAAATTAAAAACCTTATTGATGAGTAAATAAAACATTTCAAGGAAAAATGAGAGAGGGAGAGAGAACTGAGAAGAGAAGAGAAGAATGAAGAAGAATATGATCACTTACAGCTCTTTCAAAAGAAGAAAGTAAAAAAGAAAAATGTGTTTTAATCTTTTTCATTTTATTAGTCAAATTTTTTCAGTTAAATTGTCATAGTCCATATAAATTAGAACATCAGTTCTTTTTCAAAATTTCTCACTTATGCCAAAATGTAGATTCAAATTTTTATTTTTTTTAATATTGGGATGATCAATATTTATTGTGACACTTTTTCTAAGACTGTAATCAGCTATATATTGAAATTGAAAAAAAAAAAATATCACTATAAAATTTTCAATTTTGTATGGAATTTTAAACACAACTTTCCTTTTCTTATTTCCTTTCAATCTAATCTTGTAATTTATCTTCACCCAATTTCACCATAACTGCAAAATTTTTATGTTTTTATTAAATTAATGGTATATGTTATCTGTTGCCCATGTCTTAATCTTACTGGTCATAACACCCCCCCTCCCTTTCTCTTTCACAATTCTGCAGTCATCCTAGTTCTGCACCAGAACATAAACATTTAAGCATAATCCCAAAATTTACCCACAAAATGATTCATTTATTCCTCAAAAGGTGAGCACTGACAATTACTTAGAAGAGTAGAAGTGTTACGAAAAAAATGAATGAAATACTCACAAGTTCCTGCATCTTGGAGCGGTAGAACTCAATCTTCTCCCTAGAATCTAATATTTCCTTCTCCAATTCTTCAACCTGCAATTGGAAAGAAAGAAAAAAAAAAAAAAATTAAATATTGGGAAGCTTAAAGTAAATATTGATGCAATCAAGAACACAAAATAACTAATAATGATAATAATAATAATCACTAAAATGTGAGCCATAACCACAACAGACCCCATTCTACCAGGACAAAAGTAGTTTGCACAATGCCATAGCCCAAGAACACAAAATACAAGCAATAATCATTAAAATGTGAGGATTAACCACACCACATAACAATGGCATTCAGTATTGTCTTGATTTCAATCCTCTCAATAGGAATATTGTATAAGGTGCAGATCCAAAGTAAGGCCATAAGGGACAGGTGTGAAAACCAAATGTTGATTTTGTGCTTTGTTTTGAAAAGAGGAATGACATAAATTTATTTTGATGTCCAAAATTAGTTTTAAAATAAGGCCTAGTAATAGAGGGGGGCCCTAGAAGTTAAGAACTTAAGAATCAGAACAACACAGGAGAGAAGGAAATACAATTTATGTTGCTAAAAGCTCAAAAGGGAGAGAAGGGGACCTAGAAGTTAAGTAGGATCGTATGGGGAGGTGCAGGATCACAGTAGGATCGTAAGTAGGATCGCTGGATTTATGATTTTTCACCTTATTTTTTATTATATATGTATCATCCTGATTTGTATTTTTACTTTATTTTTAATAGAAAGTAGAATCTTACAATCCTCGATCTGATCCATAAGACCCTCTCACTGATCCTATATAAGATTCCGATTTTAACACCCTTGGTCTTTATGCACATTCAGATATTCTTGTCATAATTATTTCAAACATTACCTACTACTACATCTTACAAAATAATCTAAATACAATTCCTGCAAGTAGTGAGAGAAATTTTATGTTGCTAAAAGCACTACAAATCTAAGCAAAATTAAATGTAGAAATTTTTAAAAGCAAACAGGAAATAAATTTATTAGATAAACTCAGCCAAAACTCTAGTTGAATGGTTAGTAACTTCAAACTCGGAAATTTACACATTTCTTACCCCCACCACTCCACCTTGCACATAAGAGATGGAGGTCTTATCTTGAAAAATTTTAGTCAAGCATGTCAATGGTGGAAGTACACCACATACCGGGCTTAAGTCTCCTTAGAAGCTCAAAACCCATTTTCACCAATTAGATATGCAAGAGATTTTAAACAAATAACCACCATAAAAATAAAAATAAAAAAGAGCAGCTCATCAAATGAAATATAGTGGGACCTAACTTCAATCACCTAGGTCTCTTCACTAAAAATTAACAAAATCTCTGCAGGTGGCAATGCAAGCAACTCAAAGGTTTGTGTAGAACTCAAAATAATAACAATAATTTCATTCAGTAACCAGAAGGAACTTGTTAGCATGATTTCCTATAGCTATTCAAGAGAAACTAACCTGAAGCTCGTGAAAGAGCTACCTTGTGTAAGTAATTAAAAAGAACAAGTAACCTTCAGTATCAACATGTCAAAGCGGGAAAAGAAAATTTTGAAAGGACAAAAAAAATAGACAATATATGCAATAATCTCTCCACTTCAACATGTTTTTGTTTTAGTATGAGGTTAACATGAAACCATTCATTACATTCTATGCACATGCTTCAAATTACCGGTCCTTTTGATTTTTTGATTTTGGGTAAATTACACTGACCTCCCCTGAGTTTTACCTTAATTACAGGTACCTCCCATGTAGTTTCAAAAATAACACTGACCTCCCCCTACTGTTAGAAGGACGTTAATAAAGTAACAAAAACAGTGACATCAGTCACAATAAACATGCAAATGTCCAAAATACCCTTGTCATCCTTTATAAAACAATACACCCCCTTCTAACTATAATAATAAAAAGCTTTGTCTCTATCATTGATGTTCCAAACAGCCTCTCTCCATCCCCTTATACACATTTTAGGGTGCAAGAGTTGTAGTTTCCCATTTTAGAGATAGAGTGGGTTTAAAGAGAATTGGAAATAGAGAAAATGAAGTGTTCAAAGCTTTTGGGAGATGTAGATGGAGATTGGTAGGATTGTGAGATGGAGAATGTGTATAAGGGGATGGAGAGAGGCTGTTTGGAACATCAATGATAGAGACAAAGCTTTTTGTTATTATTATTATTATTATTATTATAGTTAGAAGGGGGTGTATTGTTTTATAGAGGATGACAAGGGTATTTTGGGCATTTGCATGTTTATTGTGACTGATGTCACTGTTTTTGTTACTTTATTAACGTCCTTCTAACAGCAAGGGGAATCTGTGTATTATTTTCAAAAGTAGGGGAGATCAGTGTTATTTTTGAAACTACATGGGAGGTACATGTAATTAAGGTAAACCTTAGGGGAGGTCAGTGTAATTTACCCTTTGATTTTTGATTATTTATAATTATTTTTTTTATGACAAGTAAATTGTAATTACACCAAAAACTGGGGCATGGTTCCAACTTCCAACAAACATCTCATCATCAACCCGTTTTGTCCATTCATGTCAAGGTTCTTCTAGTGTGATGACAACCAGAATTGGCACAATTAGATATTATTTGTTAAATATTGATTCGGTTGAATGGAATGGAACTTTCATGCATTCTAAAGTGAAATACAATGAGGGTCATTCAAGTCAGATGATCTAACAGTTTGCAGTCTAGGTTAGTGTTTTAATTAGGAGGTGCTACAATAAAAAACTATCTGTGTGGTGGGTAGGTGGTTGGGGGGGTCGCATGACCCGTTTTTGACTTAGGTGTCAAGGGTAATCAGTAATTGCAATGCTTTGACAGTAGAGTCATCAAACATGAGAGCTACTTGACAGATGGGTCAGCCTGGTCAGAGGTATGTTTAATCTTGTGTTGTAGTCCCCCTCTCTCTTGCCCGCGCACTCACACATGTTATTTGACAAATTTAGGAATTAGTAATTACATTCTTGTATCTTACATCTCTCTTTTTCCAACAAGATTGTAAGATAAAATTAAAAAGAGGGGGGGGAAGGCAAGAAGTAAGATGGATATGTAAGAAGCTTCAGCACAATTAGTAAGCTAAAAATCAATTTTAATCATAATCTAATGCAATAATCGTTGATAAATTAAGTAGCGTGCATGTCCTCATTAGTAATCCAGTATAGAATTCCCAAATGTGTTTTGATACTTAACCAAGATTACATACTCTAGCAATAGCTGAAAGACGTGGACAAAAATGTAACCACCTTATCAAATAGGTATTCTTTTCTATTTTCTATTTTCTTTTTCCTTTTTTCTGCTGATGAGCAACCACTTTGGACCCACCCCTGCAGGGTAATCATAGATACATGCAACCACGAACAAACCACACACGAGCTAAAGGTATCTAGTAAGCCCGGAGTTACCAACATGAGTTGAACACAAGACTTCTGAGTTTACAGTTGGTCCCAATCATAAATTTTGAACTGCTGGACTACCTTGATGAGTTATCAAATTGGTATTCCAGACTACAGGAGATGAGCATGCGCTACTAATTTCCCCAATGAGTGCAGGGAAGTTCTGGGACTTGAAAAGAGAATGGATGTCTACATGGACATATATGTAACCAAGAGACTTGCTGCTTGACTTTCATTTACAATGACATTGATTATTTTATCAAAGAATCCAAAAAAGAACCCAATGCCTTGGATGCATGATTTAGAAAAGCAGACAATTAGCAAACAACAAACACAGAAAGTACCTTTTTATTTGCGTCAGTTGCCTCTTGAAACTTTTTGTTCAGTGAATTCTGTTCCTCTTCACTAAGTTGGTTCACAAGATGCTTCTCCAGCAGTGGAACTTTGGATTTTTTCTGAGTGGGCTGAATGTCTTCATCAGACAGAGGAACAGCAACCTGATTTCGTGGTCTTGCTCTAGCAGGAGTAGCTGGCTGTGCACCAGGCATCACTTGTGCTTGCTGCAAACCTATTCACAAATCGACAATAATGATAATATAGATGAATAAATAGGTACATGATTGGTAAATGCAACTTTGAGATAAGTAACAAATATACCAGGAGCAGGTCTCCAAGTTGCATTGCCATAAGCTGCAGCAGGTTGACCAGACGCAGGGAACAGTGTCTCATCAAACATAATGCCAGTTGGAAGTGTTCTAGGGAGAGAACGGCCTTCCCTATTCCGTTCCATCAGGTGCAATGCAATACAGAATTCTCGCAAAGAAAGCATGCTGTCATTATCTTGATCAGACAAGTCCCACACCTGCTTTAAGACCTCTGACACACCAAGAATAACAGAACAATGAAAATAATGTTATCAGGTTATCAGTGAACACAGCTGCCACATTTCAAAAAAAATGGTACACAAATAAATCGAAATTTTTATCAATGTGCTGTTGCACGTCTATTATGAGTTCAAGGGGATTCACACAAGTCTTGGGTTAAATAAAAAATGAAGTAGTCCAGATATGAAGAGGCAATTTATTATGTAACAAGTTACTGACTTCCATCAAAGACACAAAACTAAACCTTCATAACAGTTGACTTGGATTGCAAAACCACCACAACTACCTAAGTAACCCACCATAAACCCTGAGGAACAACTTTTAAATGGATTCCTTTGATACAGCATTTTCCAATTGGAACTTATTAGCTTAAGCTACATGCATTACAGATAACAACCCAGATTCTGAAACATAGACTGCATGCATGTTCTCAAACACAATTCAGGTCCTAATGATCAAACCAGAAGCCAAGATAGCTTAACATCACAAGATTAATGGATGTACAACTTCGCAAGTTGGACAACTGAAACTAGAAATGGCTTAAGTCATCACCTATGAAACACGGACATAGACACGTGACACAACACGGACACACAGACAAGCAAATTTTCAAAAAATGGGGGACACGACAGGCTAGGTACACGTTCAATATATAAAATTAAATTTATTTATTACATGTCATAAAATTATAACAAAAAAAAAAAAAAAAATCATTAAAAGGTAATAAAAAAATACAAAATAACACTATTAATAAAAATTGGTTCCTATAATAAAATTAATAAACACATATCATTAAAATTAACAAAAACTAATTTGTTCTTATAAAGTAATCAGCCAAAAAATATACATATATATATATAAATAATAAATAAATAACATATAGAGACCAGAACCAAAAAAAGAAGAAGAAAAAAAGAACAATATAAAAAATAAAAATAGCAGAGAGAGAAAAGAGAGAGAGCCATTCGGCATAAAAAGAAGAAAAAAAAAATGAAGAAAGAGAGAATGAGAGCGACAGAGAGAGAGACTGAAAAAGAAACAGAAAGAGAGCGACTGACAGAGAGAGAGGGCGATTGAGAGAGAAGTTGAATGAAGAAGAAGATCGAAAGAAGAAGAAAGAAAGAGAGCAACTGAGAGAGAGAGAGAGAGAGAGAGAGAGATCAAAAAGTAGAAGAAGTGGACGAAGATCGAAGTAAGAAGACGATTATTGGAGAACATACTTTCGTAAGAGCAATAAGCAGCAAGCAGCTTTCTCTCAGCCTCTTCTCCTGTTTCTGTTCGACATGCAGGTTAGGGCTTGATTTACTTGTTTCAATTTTTGTTTTTTACAAATTGACCCCCAATTGAAGTTTCAGAAATTATGTTTTTGGCCCCGTGGTGTCCAAAACGTGTCCATAGCGTGTCCGGCTGCAAAAAAAAATCAAAAAGAAGGGGACACCTTCTGGGACATGTTGGATACGTGTCTACCGTGTGTCCAACGCATGTCCGTGTCCGACACTGAAACGTAACCCTCAAAGAGGTGTCTGTGCTTCATAGGTCATCACTCACAGCCATCTGAAAATACAATTTAGTATCCTCTTCCAGTCCTCATCAATTTGGAGATTTAGAAGCTTTACATCTCGAAAAATATCATCTGAAAGCAATGTTTTGAAACTAGGACCATTGATCAAATCGGAAAAGTGATCAGGTTAAGGGTCACTAGTTCAACCACTGGGTCAAACGGAATTGCACTGTGACGTCATAATTACCTCATAAATATATCAAAAGTTATATTAAAAAATAGAGGTGTTAAAATTACAACCCAAAAAAAATACTTAAAAACTTAAATTATCGGAATATATGTATGTATAAATGTATTTATGTATAACGACACATTATTTAATATATGTATCTATAAATATTTATAAATAAAAAAATATTTAAAAATTTTTCTACACTAATTCCTTAGAAAAAGTTATTACGGTTGTTGCACATATTACATTTGAAAATCTAGCATTAGCAGATTGCCTCGCTCTGATACATGCGGCTTCCCACATCGAACACAAATTGAAGGTGACAGTCTCAATTCTCTTATAAAAGCAAAGGCTGTTTTGGCTTTTAGTTTACAGAATCCCACATTGGGAAAAGAAGGAAAGAATGAGTTGTTTCACTTATATAAAATGAACCTCATGCTCCACTTAATCTTACGGTGCTTTGCATGAGTTGAAGTACACTGGCCATCGAATGCAATTTAAAAGTTTTTATTAATTTTTACGCGTGTTGGTAGATCTGACCCGCTCGGTTAGGCTGAACTGAACTGCTTCCGCTTTGACCAATTCAGTGGTTCAACTGCAGTTTTCAGCAGTTTTATCAAAATATACTAGTTTTCTTTAGGAGACGAGTTTAAGGGTTAGTCCAAACCGGAAAGAGGGCCGGTTCATGGGTTAACCAGTTGAACCGGCCAATCCAGTTTGATATTTAAAACATTGCCCGAAAGTTTTTCTCCCCTTCCTAAACTCTTTTCTACATATCTGGAATTTACAGCATAAGGAGAATACCTGCAACTTATTGCTTAATTCATCCTAACAATTTCAACTTTCAAAAGATGAGAAGCTAGGTTTGCATAGAGAAAGAGCCTTGTCGCCAACAAAAATTTATTTTTGGGCTAACACAAAAGCAAGAGAGATGTCAAAATAGGTGAATCGGAATGACTTTGAATATTATAAGAATTAGGAGAAATGAGAGTAAAAAATATAATAATAGAAATAGAAAATATCACAATAAAATAAAATAAAAATGTAAAATAATAGAATAATTACAAGTAGCTTATTACTCAATAGTTCATCTGCAACTCAACAGTGACATCTTTTAACCATAATGAAATTGTTGAGAGTATAGAATAAATAATAAAGTTGCCTCTCTCTAACAGCTTAAGCTTTTAGACTTCCTCTCATCCTAATGACATCTTCAAATTAGATTAAATTAAATCACTCCAACATACAAGGTGTCAGTTGGTCCACTCCACATTGCACAAGGCCAAACTATCTCAAGCAAATACTTGGTTTTATCATCAATATGCAACCATTTTTTTACTTCCTGAACATGTATTGATCTCTGTTATATTCTCAAGTAACACCAGTCATCCATCTTGATATTCCCTCTAGCTAATTATATTCTTAAACATGTTGTTTCTTATCCATAAAACATAGTTGGCATTGTAGCCATCTATATCTGTGAAGCAGAGCGTAGAACATCACATATTATGTCATGATGCGGTTCAATTCAGACAATCCATATAGAATTAAAAATGAGGTCCTCAATTGCAAGCAATAGTACTAAGTGCTAGCAGCCAGTTGCATCCACAGTACACCTATTGTGCTTCTCTAATTTATCCCACACTATATTTTCACCTTTAATAAGCAATAAATATTAGATGAAGACAGAATTGAACTTCTAAGAAAAAAAATATTAAAAGAATGGGGCAAACTGTAAGATTCAAACTAGAATTAAAATAAAGCATGTCCAACCTCGTGGCAATCTCCAACTTAAGAACAGATTGCGTGCCTGTTCACCAGTTATTTTCCCATCTCTATCTGTGTCTACTGCCACAAATACTTTAGTATATTTCTGAACATCAGATTGGGTCATCCTTGGCCATGGAACCTGGGATTGGCCAGAAGCAGAATTTCCAGCTTGAAAACCAGCAGTAGTGGAACTAAAGGTTGTTGCACTCTGCTCTGAAACTTGTTGGTTTCCTTTGACCATTGACTGAACTTGCTGATGCTGACTGACCACCGATTGCTGAGCAAATGCACTCTGTAAAGATCCAAGTGGGCTTGGTTTAACTGTAGATTGAGGCCCAGTAGTAGCAGGAACAATGGCTGACGCAACGGGTAAGTTAGTGGCAGAAGATGCAGGTGCCACGGAATCCTGTTTTGGTTGAGATGATGTTACAGAAAATACATCTCCAAATACTGAGTCAGATGCAAACCCCTTTCCTGAAACAGCCAGAGCTTTAGAATCCTTAGCTCCCACCTGGGAGGATGGCGAGGTTGGACCGAGGGGTTTTAGTGCAGCAGGTTGCATCAGCCCAGTGGTTGCCTGTGGTCTAGGTTGTGCAGAGGGTGTCATACCTGGTGCTGTCGTCCCAAATCCACCTTGTGTTGTAGGAGTAATCCCTCTATTAGAAATTTGAGTAGCTACTCCTGCTGGGGGACCACCTGTCCCTCCACCAAGCAAATCCGTGGAGATATTTGTACTCGGGGAATGAGAAGCTGCAATAGTACCTGCCCCAGTCATTCCTTGACCACCTTGCTGTGCACGGTAAAACGTACTGGAAGCCATGGGTCGAGGTGGCTTTCCCAGTTGATTTTGCTGAGATGGGAAAAACTGCTGGTCCATGCTTGCATTTGCATATACCTGTGGCCCTCTGACACCAATATTTTGAGATGGTGTTGGAGTGGCTCCACTCAACTGTGGGACAGGTCTACCTACTGTAGGATTTGGTGGAGGAGCAGGTGTGGCTGCAAAATTCATCTGGGGAGCAGGAATTTTAGCTGAAGCAGGACCATATAATGCCGCCTTGACAATGTCTGGAGTCAAGTCTCGCTTACTTTGTGCCACAGTGACAAGTTTGAGAGCATTATAAAACTCAGTTCGGCCGAGGAAACCAGTTTTATTTTGATCCGCAAACATCCAAATCTGCGTAAGAGCCACAAGAATAACTTGCCAATTAGAAGGGACTTCCACACAAACAGAGAAGGAAAGCTTTACTCAAGTATCCAAAGATTTGCAAAAGTATAATTTATAATCATATCTTCCTTCTATGAGAATTTACCAAGGGAATGGACATGCCACGTCTGTAAAAAGTTAATCTACCATCATTAAATGTCATAATTGTGTATATCAAGTATGCTATGACATACATGGAATTAGTTAACAAGAAGTTGGCCCCTCAACATTGCACAAAACAACAAAATTTGTGACAGCAGGAAAATAATTTTTCATTCCAGGATGATCACCTACCCCATTTGCTCATATATACCGTGTACATAGAGATATGCAGGGATAAAGCAGCAATAGAAGGATATGAATTAGCTCTCTTATGTGATGGAAGTGCCATCTAAACTTCCATGGCAGATATACATATTAATAAAACAAATTCCTCAAAACTCAGCAAAATGTTACATCTTGTATTTAAGATAAAGAAATTACCAAGCTCAGAATTATGTCATACAAAGACACCCTCTTGTTAGTTGTTCGTTAATAAACTGGATGGAAAGTGTTCACATCACCATCCTAAATCCTAAATTTTAATAACAAGTTTACCACTATCCAACAAATGTTAATTAAAAATAATTTATGTATGGTTCCCCTACATAGCACACAATGGCTGTTCACAGGCCAGATCAGGTTGAGTTAATTGTCGTCACTCCACCCAAACTGATCCTTTCGTGTTGGACATTTCATCACCTGATTTTGATCAACAACATTTTGAAATCGACAACCCATTTTATGCAATTTTTTGATCGGGTTTCAGTCAATGTTTGGTTTTAAACCAAACACAAAGAGAATCTGGGGAACATGGAATCAACAAACAAAGCTCTAAAAGAAACCATTCATAAATATCGACATTTGATCAAAATGCCCCCCAAAAACCAAAGTCTCAGAACCCCTAATCTACAGTCCAAATGGTCAGTCTTTTACTGATCATCTGAAAATGCATTAAAAAAACCTAGAAATATATAGTAAAACTCAAGTCAATGAATGAGATACCAATATATCATAAATTAAATATGAGAGAGAGACACACACACAGACATAAACCATTGACACATTCAAGAATATCAGGCCCTGTGCTCTCATGTCAATCCTATTAGCCTTTTATCCACATGGAGGTCAAAGGCCATGTATTGCGAACATCAAATAGAAAAGATCGATTCAGTAGTAAGTAAAAATACCAATGCTTTAGACGACTTCATTGTTGAGCCATCTCCTCCTATGTTTTGAAATAGATATCCAACCTTCTTTAGCAAACACAACGACCCCCAATATCTAATATACTTGGTTCCTTTTCATGCTTATCCTTCTTCAATTATATGACATGTGCATGTATAAATATATGTAAATGTAAATGCATTTTATATAAAAAGAAATAGCATCACCATCACATATTTATTCACAATGATAGGAATCGGAAAACTAGAAGTTGAAGCAGAAGAAATTGATAACATTTTGTCTTGAATGTAACACCTAGGCCAAATGGATGATTAAAACGATAAATAAATGGTGAATAGCCACGAATTGAAATGATAGTAAGGTACAATAAAGAAGAACCAAACCAAACTAACCCTTTTGTCCCAATCAAGTGAGATCGGCTACATGAATCATTTTCTCTATTTAGCTCTATCAAGGATTATATGCTCAGTTAAATTAAACAAATCTTATATCTTTTTTCACTAACACATCCTTGTCAACTTAGATATTCCCCTCCCCTTAGCGTCTCCACTTATGGCGATCCTATCACTCTTCCCTACCATTGCATCTACGCGTCTGTATTGTACATGACTAAACCATCATAACATGTTCTCTCTTAGTTTATCTTCAATAGGTGCTACTCCACAATTTCACGAATATATTCATTTATAATTATTCTTTTCTAGGCTTACCACACGTTCATCTACACATTCTCATTTGAGCTACGCACATTTTATACACATACTGTTTCTTAGTTGCCCAACTCTCTGTCCAGGACAGCATCGCTGGTCTTGTAGATGTTATAAATAAATTAAAAATTAAAAAATTATTTTCAAGGTAAAGAAAAAAATGCGAAATTCAATATCAAGATGTTTCATGTATGATCAAGTTGTCCACATTGTGAAACCTAATTGGATTGAAAACAGAGAAGACGTAGTAGTAGTAGAAAAAACCTGAGCGAGGACTGGTTTGGGCAAATTGGAGGCCAGGAAGAAGGAAACAGCCTCAGCACCACTGATCCGACCGTCATGATCCAAATCTGCTCTCCGAAAGTAGGCATCGAATAGATCCGTATTCGGCGCCTGGTTCTGGCCCGCCATTTTCAAATTGTGAAATCTATCTATGTATATGAATTATTATGTGTATATTCACCAAGAAAAACCGAAAATTCAAAAAATTTAGAAGATCGGGAAGGGGTAGAAAGAGAGGACATGAAGGACAAACCCTAAGAACAATGTATCTATGTCCCTGTAGTTGAAGATCCGAGGCGAAAGAGATCGAACGATTGGCCCGTGGCCTGTTCTCTGTTTTCTGATTCCTGAACAGCGCGACAAACACCGTGGCCCCAAATTACTTGGACACCCCCTGGTTATTATTACCATTAGTTGTTATTTGGGGTTATTTGGGAGGATCTAAGTGTATTTTTGATTTTTTATGAAATATGAGTTGGATTTTGATTGGGTTTGAAATGATATGTCAGAGAGTTGATGTGATTTAAATAAGATGATGTGACTTAAATAGGATAGTGACTTTTTCACTTTCACTTTTTCTAAACATGCCAAACTTGCCCTTAATGAGACTTCCGCGTAGGGTGCAGCAGTGGATATATTGATCTGTCAAAATTGATTTCACCAAATCGATTCACCATATGGGTGGATGCGTGATGACGAGTAGACGGTTATAGATTAATTTTCTTCAATCCGCCAATCTAGCCAATGCATTGCGGATTTGAGATTCCTTTGGTTGCAACCGAACCATCAAATCGCGAGCACCTTTAGTGATTTATAAGATTTTATGTTTTCAATTTATTTAAATATTTTATTTATGTTTTCAATTAAAAAAGAGTTTAAATATTTAGTTGAAAAAAAACTTCCAACTTGAATATCTTTTTTGAATTGAACAAAAATAAACGTATTATTTATCTATATTTTTTTGTTTTTAAATCTATCTCTAAAAATAATAAATAAAAAATATGATATATATTGATTAGTTTTTCTTTTTAAAAACAGATATAGATGTAACAATACAAAGACATATAATCTCTACTGCTGTTCTGTTCATGGTTTTGGTGGTTTGAATTGTTTTATATTTTAAGAACCACATATTGTAATACTTTATGTAGATGAGGCATACTATGATTGTAGCATGTAGATGAGACATATAGTGATTGTGATATTCTAAAGTTTCAAACTTTCTTACTTTAGATGAGGCATGCAGTGATTGTAATATTTTTTTAAGTCATTGACTGTAATACTTTCTTCTTCTTCTTTTTTTTTAAGGAAGTGTACAAGTTGAATTATGTTAAAAATTTATAAAATTTTAAACCGCTAAATCGATTCGCATCCATCCGCCAAACCGCCAAACCTCTCAATCAATATCTGTCGGATTGACGAACAGATGCGGATTGATTTTTTCCAATCCACCAATCTAGCGGACAGATGGCGAATTGGAGATTATGTGGCCGCAACCGACCCACGCCCACCCCTACCTCAAAGAAGGAGATTTAATGAGACAAAAATGTTAGGCCCAAAAATTATATTAAAAATTTTATTAAATGTCTTATATGGGTATGGAATTTACATGGGACCACATTGTGTGAGTCCCATATTCATGTGAGATATTTGGTAAAAAAATTTATAGTATTTTTGAGACCTCTAACATTACACTTAATGAGACCCTATTGTTATTTAATGAGATTTTAGCAATGTATTATAGCAAGGTGATTTTATTTAAGACATAACATCACGAAAAATGCTATAAGTCCCAAATTCTCTATTAAATAAATGATCAAATGTCTTATATGGATGTGGGGTTCACAAAATTACAGATCTCACACTTATGTGAGACATTTGACTATTTATTTGGTAGAAAATAGTATCCCTAACATGACTCTAAAATCACATCATCTCTGTTCTCACACATTAAATTCACTCAATCCACATCCTTAATGAATATTTCTTCAAAAATGCTAAAGATCCAAAAATTTCTATTAAAAATTCTACCAAATATCTCATATGGGTATAGGACCCACATTGTCGCTATCAAAATAAAATAAAATTATCAAAATAATATTATATTTATCATTTAAAATCTTAATTCTCAAACTCTAACTTTTCATCCTAAATCCAACTATTAATTGTCGTTATCATTGTCATAACTGTCGGTCTGTTATTCGACCACCCCAACCATCTCCCCACCTCTCCGCCTCCAGTGAACCTTTTCTACCTCTAATGCACCTTATTGTCATGATGTCCACTGCTTGCAACCCCTCCACCTTCGTGATCTCTATTACTATGATCGCTCACCCTTCGCGCAATATTCATGTCGGTAGGTAAATGAAGGGCTAGAGAGGGGTTGAAGGTGGAGATTGGCACTATAGAGGGAAGAGGCAAGACTAGAAGTGGCATAAGACAAAAAAAGAACCGAGGTAATGCCAGCACCGATGCTAGTGACGACAGTAATAGATGGTGGCCAGTAACTACATTGGTTTGGGAGTTAGGAGGTTTATAATGGAAATTTTGGGATAAAAATGTGTAAAATGAGTAACAATGGAATTATTTAGTATGTGAACTCAGTAAAAATATGCACATATATAGAAGAATAGGTGTATGAAAATATAAACTTCTTAAAATCACATATAAAATTTTATTACTACACAACACATCAAAAAAATAATAAAATATAATGCCCAAATAATACACATTTTAACTTTATTTTTTATACCAACCACCAAACATATCCTCATTTTTACATTTGTTTACACTCTATTTGGACTCAGGGCTGGAGAAATAAAAAGAGAAGTTAGTTGTGAAGGGGCAAAGAAGGAAATGAAGGGTTCTCTTCTCTCTTTATCACATGAACCCCTACCAAAATATGATCATTTTGATTACCTAGCAGTATTAATTTTTAAATATAAAGTGGTAATCATTTGATTCCTTATCTGTTAGTAAGTTAATAATTATATGAAAATAAAAATTAATATTTTTTCATAAATTTGAATATAAAGCTTCACTCATCTTGATACTTAAGTGTCCTCTCTATGACCACTTAGGCACTATTTTCGTTTACAAGTTAACACTTAATATTTTGGAGTGTTTTGAGAAGTTGGTAAAAAGTTGATTTTATAGTTTTTTTAGCTTATTTTGTCTTTTTGTGGATAAATTACGTGAGAGGTGATGTGATCTAAAATAGATAAAAAGTTAAAAATTGACTTTTTACCAGCTTCCCAAAAGACTCCTTTGTCTCTTAAAATTTTACTACAAAAGTAACGGGTCTCATGGCTCAGGCCAATAGTACTACTTCGGAGTATCACATAAACTTGTTCAGGGGAAATTTTGTCAACCATGCATTTTCATTAAGATTATGTTAATGTGTGTTTTTGGACATATTAAGATGCATAAAAAAAAAAAAAAAAAAAAAAAAATTGTAAATTGTGCAAACAAACGATTATATTAAAAAAATGCATCATTTTTTCAAATCCTCTTAACATGTGCCAAAAATATATTGATCTGAATAAAAGATACATTGAATTAGGTGAAAAGCGTTTCATATTGTTCAATTTTATTTTTTTTTTATTACGTTCATTGTACACTAAAGACACTTATCAAGAAGGTTATTTTTTAATAACAACCTGATACAAGCGAAGTTAAGTAGATTTGGGTTGGTAAAAAAAATATAAATGGTGAAAATGCATCATTGTGTGGTCTAAATTTAAAATTAGTGAAAAGTGAGCTATTATATTAAATATAGTTTATTAATTATTTTTCTGAGCAATTTTTTAAATAAATTTTCTAAATATATATTATTGATGTAGGTTAGTGCTATGCCATGACCATCTAAATCAGTGGGCCAAGCATGACTAACGTTAACACTCCACCAATTTGGATGGTAATAGAAATGGTACGGATGCTAAATTTGGAATCAAAATTCAGATATTATTTTTAATTTTTAAACTATACGTATAATAACGGGGAGAATTACAACTCATATCAAATGATAAAAAATCACACTTTTTTTTTTCTTCTTTTGTGACCTAAATAAGCTAAAACCAAATACACAAAAAAAATAAAAAAACTAGAGGTTAGTATAGTCAAGAAGTGATATTTTTATTTTTTATTTTTTTATAGTTGAAACCAAATAGAGTTGAAATTAATGAAGAATATATTGCCTGATTGAAAAAATATATGCGAATGAATGGTTATTCGTGACAAACACGAATAAAGATAAGAAAAATGATTCATATCACTAATTCAACACCATTAATGTACCATTAATAACATTGCATCACGTGGATCCCACTATTGATGTGATAGTTTGGCCTTAGTTTTTTTTTTTTTTTGCTACCTCATTAGTGGTGCTTTTAGAACTTCCAATTTAGTGCTCTAAATCGGGACTATAAAGATAATGAGACTATTATGTATCGATTCTAAAATATGAAACTTCTTTATAAACATCTGCAAAGTTATTTATATTTGTTTGTTTATTTTTATTTTTTTCTTCTCAAAATCAATATATTAAGATTTCTTTTTCATTTATGATGTGAAAAATTGCATTAAAGTTGGATATAGGGTGCTTGTTGTGCTGGGGGCACAACATGCACTGTTGTGCTTGTTTATGGACTTATTTTGAGATTCATTTTAATAATTTGAACCATTCACATTTTAGAGTACGTCGAATAGAACATATCTATAAAAAATCAAGTTAATTAGATATCGTTAACCCTTTCATCCACCTACATTGTGATTTAAAGTATTAAAATGAATACAAATGTGAGTGGATAAAAGGGTTAACGATACTTAAGCCTTCGTTTGGCAATGACTTTTTTAGTTGGTTTTTTGGTTTTTTTGACTTTTTTAACCTGAGACTTTTTTGTTCGTTTGGTATTCTTGATTGGCTTTTTTGCCTTTTTTTAGCTTTGGAATGGTATTTTTTTTTTTTTTTTTGGTCTTTTTGTGATTTTTTGACCTTTTTTTTTGTCCTTTTGTGATTATTTAGCCAAAAATGAAAACCAAACACTAATTAACTTGATTTTTTACAGGTATATTCTATTCGACGTACTCTAACATGTGAATGATTTGGATTATCAAAACAAACCAAAAAATAAGCCTTAATACAGTATAACAGTACCTGATGTGCTGAGGGTACAATAGGCACCCCAGATAAGTTAGGAGCCACCATTGAATATAAGAACGACGAAACTACCAAACCAATGCAATGGTGTCACATAAAATAAAATTTTGATTGTTTTTTTTTTTAGCACAGTGATAAGGGAAAGAGAATTAGGCCCAATTTTGACGAAAAAGACTCTAACGCTGTGTTTGGTTGAAGGATTTGATGAGCGATTTGGAAAGGGAAATGGAAAAATTAGGTGAAATGTGAATAAAATATACTTACATTTCACCTAGTTTCACACACCTTTTCCCTTTCCCTTTCCAAATTCCTTTCTAAATCCCACAACCAAACACAGCATAAAAGGAATGAGATTTGATTTTAAGTCTTGATAATTTCACTATTCAACATGGATTGATAATGGAAAGTGATTCTAATTACTTATTGGAATACAAATTAATTTTCCAAACTAACCAACTGATCCCCATACTCTCCATTGTAATCTAGGCCCGGATTATCTCATTTCGACACTACCATTACTCCTAATAATTATATCCATAATATTGAAATTCACATTTATACTCCTTGATTAACTTCATTCAAACGTAACCTAAGAAGATAAATGTAAGTGAAGATGAATTACAAGACTAAAACTCAGCGTAAAAATGTATATGTCAGTGTGATAGATTTGAAATTGATGATGATACTTATCCTGTGAGTTTAATTATGTTGATTTATATAGTTTAAATATTTTTTGTGATTTAAATTTTAGAGCTTCATATAGGAGTTGTTTGGGATATACTAAACTAGTATATATTTTGATTTTTTATAAAAAAGATATGTAAAAAAGTAGAGATGTGATATGACAAACAAATTATAAAAAGTTTAAAAAATATACTTTTTTAATGTTAGCCAAACAGTCTCACACTAACATATGGGTCCCAACATATCAACTTGAATATTTAAATAAATATTGTTTGTGATATAATTTGGAGAGTTTCATATATTGATAGATGTAAATATTTTTTTTTTTAATTTTGCATACGTGCGTACAAATTTTCCCAGTAAAATTTTTGTGGTGATATTATTACTGTAAAAATGAGATGGGGTGACGCATATCAACACTCCTCCTCCCACATTTGAATACTCCACTACACCTAATCGTAGCACAATCCCGACGCGCACGTTAGTGGAGAGGGTAAAACCATAAAGTAACAACCAACGTGCCATAGCTAATTTTTAGAAGGCTCCTATTTGCTTCCATTTTTTTACTTTAGCTTTTCATTTTTTTGAACTCCACTAAGAAAAATGAGTTCTTATCATTTTATTTTTGAATTTCTACATTAATACCAACTCTACCTTTATCTCCAAACTAAACACAAACCCTAGTCCCTAACCTTAATCCCATCCCCACTAACTTCGGCCAACAATTCCACCTCTCCGACGACCTCTCAACATCGCTCTCACCGGTGACCACCCTTCTATAACCTCTGACCACCATGACCCCTTTCATTTTATTTATTTTTTTTTGTTTTAGATCTGTGGCAGAAATCACGACGGTGACTCTCCATTCATTGAATTAGTTTGGGGAGAAATGAAGAAGAAGACCATACCCACGCGGTGGCTAGGGTTTAGCATTCAATTTCTCTCAATTTGTCACTTGATCTCTCTCTCGCGCTTGATATTTCTTTCTCGTGGAGACTAAGGTTTGGCAACTAGGGTTTGGTGAAGATGTGGTCGACGATGGTGGTGGGTGGTGATGGTGAGGATGAAGATGAAAATAGGAGAATGAAGAAAAAAAAGGTTGTTGGTATTAGGGAAAATATGTGATTCCCCACAAGTAAATCAATCAATAGGAATAAAAACTAATGCGGAAAAATTAAATCAAAAGCAACACAAGAATTTTTACGTGGTTCCCCCAATGTGAGGAACGTCCACGGGATCGAAATCCGATTCCACTATTAACCAAATAAGTTTCCAAACGATTACAAACGAGACACGAAAGGTCTCACAAAACCACCCTTAGGTGAATTCCAAATAATCACAAATAAATAAGAGGAAAGACCTCACTAAATAGAAGAACCAAAATCTTCAGAACCAGAGTTGTAGAAGATCCAAAATAACGAACCAAATCAATACCGAAAAACGAAGCAAAGAACCACCAAAGTGGAGTATATGTGGCAGCCATTCTCTTCACAACGGGATGAGTAAAAACAAACCCTAAAATATTGTGAATTTAGGGTTTATTATCAAACCTTAGTTGTTTCCAAATTGGATTGGGTCTCCACAAATTAAATATAATATATAAAAATATATTATAATTAATACTAAATCAAATTAAACTCTTTTTCCAAAACCAATTGGGTCCCACACTCCAATAAGGAGGTATACCCAACAATTCTCCCCCTACCAACTTAGGTGGAGAAATCAACCATACCCGCCAAAGTTCGACACTTTAAATGTTTGTCCCTCGACAAAGTCTTTGTCAACATATTTGAAATATTATCATCTGCGTGAACCTTTTCGAGTTGTAACAATTTCGAATCTAACACATTACGAATCCAATGGTATCTCACATCAATGTGTTTCGATCTCGAATGAAAAGTAGAATTTTTACTCAAGTGAATAGCACTTTGACTATCACAATAAAGCACATACTTTTCTTGCTTTAAACTCAACTCTTGCAAAAATTTCTTCAACCATAACTCTTCTTTGCAAGTTTCTGTAATGGCAATAAATTCAGCTTCGGTAGTTGAGAGAGCAACACATTTTTGTAATTTAGATTGCCATGCCACAGCTCCCCCGGCAAAAGTCATTAAATACCCCGAAGTAGATTTCCTAGAATCAACATCACCAGCCATGTCAGAATCTGTGAACCCATCATGCATCGGCTTACCATCCCCAAAACACAAATACACCTTCGAAGTCCCTCGAAGATACGTTAGAATCCATTTTACCGCTGGCCAATGTTCTTTACCCGAATTAGAGAGAAAACGACTCACCACACCAACGGCGTGAGCAATATCCGGCTTTGTACAAACCATGGCGTACATCAAAGAACCAACTGCTGAAGCATAAGAAACTTTCAGCATCTCTTCTTTGTCTTTCTCGCTTGTAGGGTATTGATTCGAACTAAGCTTGAAGTGACCTGCAAGTGGACAACCAACCGGTTTTGCTTTATTCATGTTGAACCTTTCAAGAACTTTCTCAATGTAGCTTTCTTGAGATAACCAAATCAGCCCCTCTTTACGATCACGAACAATTTTCATACCAAGAATTTGCTTTGCCAGTCCCAAATCTTTCATAGCAAAAGATTTGCTCAACTCCAATTTCAACCTGTTTATCATGGTAGAATCTTGACCAACAATTAACATGTCATCAACATAAAGCAAAAGAATAATAAATTTGCCATTCGGGAAATTTTTCACAAACACACAATGGTCCGAAGTGGTTTTATAAAAACCATTATTCATCATGAAAGAGTCAAATTTTTTGTACCATTGCCGCGGGGCTTGCTTGAGGCCATACAAACTTTTCTTCAATTTGCAAACAAATTTCTCTTTCATTTTCTCCACAAAACCTTCTGGTTGCTCCATATAAATTTCTTCTTCAAGATCACCGTGAAGAAATGCGGTCTTCACATCAAGTTGCTCAACTTCAAGGTTCATACTTGCAGCCATGCCAAGTACAACCCGAATAGAAGACATCTTCACAACCGGCGAGAAAATCTCATCAAAGTCAATACCTTTCTTTTGCCCAAAGCCTTTCACAACAAAACGTGCCTTGTACCTCAGATTCTTGCTATCATTCTTCAATTTGAAAACCCACTTATTTTTCAAAATTTTCCTCCCTTTAGGCAACTTCACTAAATCATAAGTCTGGTTTTCAAGTAAGGAATTCATCTCCTCGTCCATGGCCTTTTTCCAATCACCTTTCTTTGCATGCTCAATTGCTTCTTGGTAGCTCTCAGGCTCCCCTTGATCGGAAATCAACACAAATTCATTGGGAGGATACTTTCTTGAAGGTTGTCGGTCCCTTGTAGATTTCCTCAACTCAAGTTGTGATGGCGGTTCTTGAGTTGGATGCTCTTCCTAAATTTCTGGCTCAACTTCATTAGGATTAGCATCATCCTCTACATCTTCAATAGGTGGCTACACATCTCCCCCATTTTCATAATCCACCGAAGATGAAGGAGATGGATCCATGTCAATGAGATCACTAGTTTTTGGCTCCGGTTGATCACCTTTGCCAAAGTCTTCAATTGTTTGGTCTTCAAGAAACACAACATCACGGCTTCGAATGATTTTCTTGTCGACCGGATCCCACAATCGATACCCGAATTCATCACGCCCATAGCCAAGAAAAATACATTGTCTTGACTTGCTATCAAGCTTGTACCTCTCATCTTTTGGAATGTGAACAAAAGCTCGGCAACCAAACACTCTCAAATGCTCATAAGACACATCTTTGACAGTCCAAACTCTTTCTGGAACATCACCATTCAAAGGATAGCAAGGAGACAAATTGATCACGTCAACCGCTGTACTCATTGTCTCACCCCAAAAAGATATTGGCAATTTAGCTTGTGAAAGCAAACACCTTGTTCTTTCCATAATTGTGCGGTTCATCCTTTCGGCAACGCCATTTTGTTGAGGAGTCTTCTTAACTGTCTTTTAGTGCCGAATACCTTGGCTGCGACAATACTCATCAAATGACCCAATGTATTCACCACCATTGTCTGATCGGATGCACTTCAATTTCTGCCATGTTTCTCTTTCAACCATGGTCTGAAAATGCTTAAATACTTCTAGAACTTGATCTTTAGTTTTTAGTAAAAAAGCCCAAACTTTCCTTGAATAATCATCAATGAAAGTAACAAAATAAAGTGCACCACTATGTGTTCTAACTTTCAAAGGACCACAAACATCCGAATGAATCAACTCCAAAACATTTTCTTTTCTAGAAGTAACATTTTTCTGAAAAGAAACTCTATGTTGTTTACCCGCCAAACAATGAACACAAGTTTTGAGATGTGTACCTTTCAAACCAGGTAGAAGCTCTTTCTTGAACAATACTTGCAGCCCCTTTTCACTTATGTGGCCAAGCCGCTTGTGCCACAATTTAGTAGAAGTATCATCTTCAAGTACATTAACAACACCTTTACAAATTTTTCATTGCATCGAATAAAGTGTATGAGTCTTCTTGCACTTAGCCACCACTAAAGAACCCTTTGTGAGCTTCCATATTCCATCACCAAATTTGTTGTTGAAACCTTCATCATCTAGCTTCCCAGTAGAGATCAAATTGAGGCGAATGTCGGGAACATGCCTCACATCTTTAAGCAACAACTTGCAGCCCAAACTTATTTCCAAGCAAACATCACCCATGCCAATAATCTTGAACAAACCTTCATTACCCATTCGAACAGAACTATAATCTCTTTTGATGTAAGTAGTGAAAAAATCAACTCGAGAAGTCACATGAAAAGAAGCACCGGAATCAATCACCCAATTGCTCTCTTGGCCCACAAAATTGATACAATCATCTTCACAAACGACCATGAAATCATCGGTAGTAACTGCCGTTGTGTCTTTTTACTTCTTATCCACACTTTTGTCACGCATTTTCTCCTTGTTCTTGAGCTTTCGACATTCTCGCTTTATGTGCCCTTTCTCATGGCAATAATAGCACTCAATGTCTTTCTTTGAAAAAGAACCATCTCTTGATTTGTCACGGTTTTGATCACGACCATGAGGAGTCTTACTCCTCCCCCTTGTTTTGCTTCGGCCTCTCACAACAAATGCTTCCGAATGAGAGGAACCCACTGATTTTCTTCTAATTTCTTCATTCAACAAGCTACTAGTGACTTGGCCCATTGTGACAACTCCATCAGGTGCCGAATTACTAACCGTCACAACCAAAGTCTCCCAACTTTCGGGCAAAGAACTAAGTAACATCAAAGCCTGCAACTCATCATCAAAAACAATTTTCATAAAAGCAAGTTGGTTAACAATACTCTTTATTTCATTCAGATGTTCTGGAATAGGGCTGCCTTCTTTATATTTTAAATTAACCAACTTACGAAACAGAAAAGTTTTATTTGTGGCTGATTTCCTATCATAAAAGCCTTCTAATTTTTTCCATAAATCATGTGCTGAAGTTTCAGTAGCAACATGATGAAACACACTGTCATCAATCCATTGACGGATAGCACCAACGGCTTTTCGATTAAGCCTATTCCATTCATCATCTTTCATACCCTCGGGTTTACCACTATCACCCTCAATGGGTCCATACAAATCTTTACAAAATAATAGGTCCTCCATTTTAGTTTTCCAAGTTACCCAATTGCTCCCATTGAAGCTAAACATACGACCCACATTCCCCTCCATTGATTTACATAAATAAATAAACCCAAATAAACCGTAAGCTCTGATACCAGTTGTTAGGGAAAATATGTGATTTCCCATAAGTAAATCAATCAATGGGAATAAAAACTAATGTGGAAAAATTAAATCAAAAGCAACACAAGAATTTTTACGTGGTTCTCTCAATGTGAGGTACGTCCACGGGATCGAAATCCGATTCCACTACCAACCAAATAAGTGTCACGACCCAAACCCGGCCCTATGGGTTTAGCACCGTAACTGGCCAGTAATCCGTGATTACCAAAGGCCTGCTTAACAATCATACAATATAACAGAGTTCAGGGCCTGGCGGAAGCCAAAACAATAAATGAATAGTGTCCAATGAGCTGTGACAATCTGTATGCCAAAAGTTTTTCATTCACATGCACATAAAACAGTACAGTACAATATGGCATACACAATATACATATCCATAACAGTCGGTGAATCAGGGACTTAATCCCTTATACAGTACGGTAACCAATAAACAGTCTATACGATAATCCCACAACGGTACAAAACAGTGAGACAGACAGGGGAAATCCAAAGACCCCAAGGCCATAGCATGGCGACTAGGAACCTCGCTGTGAGGCACACAGGCTGGCTGGACAAAACTGGGGACCAATCCCACGCTCCTAGCTCCGGTCAGGCTGCTGAGAACCTACATATATATATAAACAGTGAGCTAAAGCCCAATGAATAACATAATGTGTAAAGGGGTTATGAATGAATGTCCTTACAATAATGAAATCAATTCATTTAACAGTATTTCGATCTTTCAGTATTTCAGTCAATCAATAGTTCAATCAATCAGTCTTTCAATCAATCAGTCATATGTGGTACATCCATTAGCCTATGAACAATAGGTCCAAAAGGACCGGGCCTTGACAGACCCAACAATAGTGATGGCCATCAATCAATAACAATATGGTTCCACGAGGAAACCGACAGAGCTCTGTATCAATCAATAACAATGGGTGCTAAGGATGCCACAATACAATTCGAAATACAGGACATACATTCATTCAATAAACAATATCAGTTCAATAAACATTTCAATTCAGTATTCAAAAGATAATCATTTTGAACATATCTTTACACAATCTGTTACTCACAGAGATTGGGCTATTAGCAGCTAGAGCGTGTCCCCGAGAGCCAACCCTAAACAATTAAACAATTGAACACACACTAAGTTTAACAGTTGGGGAAGTACAATGATTAACTTCCTAATATGCCTCGGTGTGTTCTATGTCTAAATCCTCATTAAGATGTCTTAAACTAGGCCTAAGAATGCCTAGGATGAGATGAGGATGCAAAATTACACTTGGAAGGCATTTTTCAAAACTTGCTGGAAATAGGCACCTCGCTCGAGCGAGCCTTCCTTCGCTCGAGCGAGCCTCCCTTCGCTCGAGCGATCTGTGCTCAGAAAAAGTACTGGATGCTCCATTTTTACGCGCGATACCACGCTCGATGCTCACTCGAGCGAGCTTGCAAAACCAAAGGGCTCGCTCGAGCGAGGAATCCTTCGCTCGAGCGAGGAAGCAAAATCTGGGATTTCCAGATTTGTCTTCCAAGTTCGAACCAAGTATTCAAACACTCAAATCTCATCCTCTTGGCCCCAAATTCTGGAAAAACACTTTCAACTCAATGTATTACAAGTTTCAAAAGTTATTTTGTACATGCAAGGGCCAAGGGTTGATCAATTGAAGCCAATTTCAAACCATTTTCAAGAATATTTTCAAAATGTGAGATGCATGATCTTTAAACCAAAATCAAGCTTTAAATCTTGTTCAATTGAGCTCAAAAGCTGGAAAACAAACTGAAAACATGGTCTTGATATGAATGTAAGCTTGCATGCACCAATGGACCATGGATTCAACCTCAAGAATCAACAAATTCAACATGCATGCAACATTTATGCTCTATTTCAACCCCTATGCACTATTTCATGGCTTGATGCTACAATGGAGCCTAGAACATGCAAAATGCAGCTCAAAACAACAAGAAGAACATGGATTTTCTTACCTAGAGTTTTGATTTCAAGTCTAGCAAGCTCAATTTATGCACATACACTTCAATCTTCAAGTCTTCTAGTCAAGCCCTCAAGAACACTCAATTTCTCTCTTAACTCTCCTCTCTCACTTCTATGGTCGGCTAAGGAGAAGGAAATGGCTGATGAAGAATTGTTTTGATCAAGTATAAGGCACCAATAATTAATAAACAAAAGGGTCCACTAAGTGGTTCATTGGTAATTAAGGCAATTCTAGTAATTTAGACTTAAATTAATCTAATTCAATCAATTTAATCATTCCTAATCAATTTTCAGATAATTATATCATTAAATCACATAAATCATGCTGATTACAAAACACTAAACGGTTTCTAATTCGGCCGCTGATAAGGCCTTCAATTAGCAATTTAAACATATAAAATGCAAACAGTTAATCAAACAATGCAATATGCAATTCGATAATCAAACTTATTCAATTTCAATTTCGATTTCAATCGGTCTATTCAGTACTTCAATTAATTCAATGATCAATCGTTATCAATTCAATTTAGCAATAATCAGTATATAATTCGGTAATCGGTAACGAGGGTCGTTACAATAAGTTTCCAAACGATTACAAACGAGACACGAAAGGTCTCACAAAACCACCCTTAAGTGAATTCCAAATAATCACAAATAAATAAGAGAAAAGACCTCACAAAATAGAAGAACCAAAATCTTCAGAACCAAAGTTGTAGAAGATCCAAAATAACGAACCAAATCAATACCGAAAAACGAAACAAAGAACCACCAAAGTGGAGTATATGTGGCAGCCGTTCTCTTCACATTGGGATGAGCAAAAACAAACCCTAAAATATTGTGAATTTAGGGTTTATTATCAAACCTTAGTTGTTTTCAAATTGGATTGGGTCTCCACATATTAAATATAATATATAAAAATATATTATAATTAATACTAAACCAAATTAAACTCTTTTTCCAAAACTAATTGGGTCCCACACTCCAATAAGGAGGTATACCCAACAGTTGGTGAGGATGAAGATTAGAGGGGTGATAATAGCGATGTGGAATACGGTCGAATTTGCTGAAGAAGAAGAAGAAGAAAAAGAAGAGAGAGAGAGAGAGAGAGAAGGTCGTTGGCCGGAGTGGAATGGAGTGGAGATAGAGGTAGAAGTAGAGGGTTAGGGTTAGGATTAGGATTGGAAGGATAGAGATGGGTAAAAATGAAAATTGGTGCTAGGATAAAATTGTAATAAAAAAATAAAAGGGATGGGAGTCCAAAGGAAAAAGGTAATTGCTAATAGTAACACACAATTTTTATTTTTAATGATTTTTTTTTATTAAAAAAAATTATTAGATTCAACTCTAGACAAATTGAAAAATGAAAAACATTTCAAAAATTCATAAAAAAACAAATAAGCAAAAAAATAGTGAACATTTTTTTTTTACTTATTTTGGTTTTTTCCTTTTTTTTAAAAAAAAAAAATTTTAAAAAATTAAATTCGTTTGCATAACATAGACTGGAAAAATAATTTTTTGACATAATTAAACAAAAAATTTGAAAATATGTATAACTTGTTTAGATGTTGTGAAACACCTTAATATGAAGGCAGAGCATTGCTATTAAAAACAAAAAAAATTAAACCTAATTTTCAAGCATAGTGAAACAACAATCAATTAGGATATTAAAGGTAATACTCTCTTTCGTATCTTTTCGAATAATCAATTAATCATATCACTTACACATTATTGGGTCATAAATGAGTCTAAAAAGTGGACTTATACATATGTATATATATGTATATATATATCATTTTTTATAAATAAATTGGATAAATTACAAATGCATTCTTTGAGATTTAATTAAAATACGAATTACTCCTTGTGATTCTAAAAATTACATTCCACCCTTGAGATTTTTAATTTCATAACAAATTGTCAATTTTATTAATAAATCATTAAGTCAATTAATAGTTTTTAATGATGTTAGAAAATGTTTCAATTAATAATTTAAGTAATTTTATTATTGTATAGGTAAACAATTATAAATTTTATTTTTTAATTAATTTTGTTAAATAAAAAATTTTGACAATAAAATATAAAAAATTTCAAATCTTATGAAGTAATTTGTATTTTAAATAAATTTCAAATTATGTATTTATAATTTACCCACAAAATATACTTACTTTCCTAACAATGGCCCTGTTTGGTGGGGCTTATTTCCAGCTTATTTCAGCTTTTAGCTTAATTTAAACTATTTTGATATGTTTGGTTCAGCTTAATAATACAGTTTATAGCTTTTTGTAAGTCAAAAATCAACTTATTCTTTGAGTGAGAGAGGAAAAACTTAATTTATAAATCAAAAATCAGCTTATGTTCACAGTTATAAGCTATAAATTGTTAGACTATAAGTTATAATCACTTTCCCACAGCTCTACCAAACGGGGTCAATGTAGTTAGGTCCCGCTGGTTTGTCAGGCTATATTATATGTAATTATTAGTTGATAAGATTGAGTGAGTGGATGTATTAGATTGAAAATATAAGGTAGATTATATTTATTTGTGTAATAATGTGATGATGTTGGTTTATATTTATGAATTTACCTAAAAATTTACAATGACAATTATGGAAAAAGTCAATTTATTAATTTATTAGTTTATTTTGGTGATATCATTTCTCTATTTTTTTATATATTTTTTTAGAAAGCCAATAAATTAAAAAAAAAATTCCTAAAATAGACATATAAATTACTAACTTTTTTATTTTTATGAAGTGGAAATATAATCAAATGGGATTTGATTGTGAACCCAACCCTAATGGGTCAATGGCCCACCACCTTTGGAATAAAACAAAGAAAAATGCTTAGGATTCATTTTTTTGGAGACTCCTATAATCCCTTTTAGATCTCAATCATTGATATATGTGTGAGACCCACTCATGTATTTGTGGGGCCCATACCATCAATGGTTGAGATCCAAAGGGGGTTATGGAGGTCTCCAAAAAAGGGGTCTCAATCATTGTTGATTTGTTTTTTGTAACCTAAGGTCTCTCACCCACACCCATATATCACACCCACTCGCTCCTCTCTTTTTCTCCAAATGCTTCATCACATTTGATCACCTAAACCATTAATCAATCAAGATGGGTAAGAGAAATAAAGAAACACCATCAATGAGGGTGATTTTCGGTGCTTTGTTCTTGACTGCAACGTTTCGAGTTTGTTTCTCGGCTGCCAAATAGCTTCAAAGTAACATGATGAAGCAGATCCAATTGCCCAATCGTTTTGGATCCTCCTTGGTTCTTCCTATTCAAGGAGATGTCTATGAAAATGGGTATGTGTTGCTCAATCATTTTGACTTCCATTCAATACGCTTAGTTGAATTTGTGCGTATTTATGTACATAAACATTATATAATCTTTATGTAGATTTTGTGTTTGGTAATTAATTAAATTGTTGGGGATTTCTGAGTTTGTGTAGTTTGTTTAGAATAGCTTCTTCTTCTTTTTTCTCATCATTTTGTCTATATATTGTTTTCTCAATTTCCTAGAAAAATTTATGACCCATTTGTTCCATGTACAAATAATTTTGCTGCTTAAAAAAAAAAAATTGTTTACATTTAAGCTTTTGGATTTGGTACAATTTTAGCATAATTACTTGAAGGTTGTTATAAGATTCCCAGATTTAGAAAAAGGTTGCCACTAGTCTTGTCTAGTAGATAAATTGCTCGAAAAATCTATCTACTAGACAAGATAGGATTGGAGATTCATATTTCAATTAGATTTTCCCAAGTTTATGGATATGAAGAAGCTTTTATAATTGAGTAAATAATGCTTTTGTCAGGTAGACTATAATTAATTGATCTATATGCTTTGGAACCAGCTTAAGGTGGATGGACTTTTTGAGTGCTGATATGGTAGATGGGGTTGTATATATATGAATATGATTTATCTATGAGTTTATCTTTATTTAATTTTGTAGTTCAATTTTATCTAGTTTGGTTAAAATACAAAGAAATTTGTAAGTAAATCAGAGAAATTTTAACCCAAAGAAATTTCAAAACACAGAGAAAATCAGAGAAATCGAGCAAACCAGAGAAATTTCAAACCACAAGGAAATTTATGTGTGTTTGAAATTTCCCTGGATCAAAATTTATTTGAAAAAATATTACATATCTCTTATACTATAAAATCTTAATATTAGGGACCTTGTAAAAAAATATTATTTTGAAAAAATTGGTCTAACATTGTCACGACCCAAACCCGCCCCTATAGGTTTAGCATCGTAACCGGGCAGTAATCCGTGGATTATCAAAGGCCTCTGAACAGATTAGCAAATAGTAAGGGGCTGCGGAAGCAATAATACAAAATAAACAAGGTCCAATGAGCTGTGATAACGTACATGGGACGGAACATTTCAAAACTTATATGTATATATGCATAAACATGCCAGTCCAGGTACACAATATTTACAACATGTACAACCCAAGACCTGGCTTCACAAAACATATACAAAGACTAGCATGAAATACAAAAATAGCCATAACATTAGGCTTCGATCGGAACCTCCTCGGGAGGCACAACGGTTGGCTGACAAAACAGGACAGAAGGTCGTCAACTCTGGCCCTGGTCATGTGCCGTCTCACCTACATACATAATATAAATTGTGAGCGAAAGCCCAGTGAATAATAACAGAGTAAAGGGGTTTTAATGAATGAGTCCATACAGATTCATAAATCATAATTCAGTTCATATCAAAATCATATTTGTCCAGATCATATTCAGAAATCATAAGTCATGCATAAGCATACGTGATACATTCATTAGCTCTCACAGATACAGTTGACCCACAAAGGGACGGCCATAAAGGCAAATAGTTGACTTACGTGCACGGAGACGATACAGTTGGCTCATGAGACGTACAGTTGGCCCATAAAGGGACGAAACAGAACATATTTGAGGCTAAAAATGTCACGAATACATTTCAGAAAAACATTGGACAACCATTCATTCATACAGAAATATCATTTCAGAAAACAGATCTTGTTTCATCACACAGAAAGTAGATACAATTGAACATAACTTTACTAAGTTATTACTCACAGTTGATCTTGAATCAGACAGACGAAGCAGATAGGTCAAACAGGACGTGGTACGTGACCTACAAAGCACATAACAGACACACACTTGAAACACACGTTCTAATTATACAAAACTTACGTCGTTGGTTCTTAGTGTGTTTCTACCATTTAATCCTCACTATAGAGTCTTAAACATGGCCTAGGAATGCCTATAATGGAATGAGGATGCAAAAATGCCTTAGAAAATATTTTGCAAAACTTGCTGAAAACAGGGGTCCCGCTCGAGCGTGGCTTCATACGCTCGAGCGGACATGCAGACAAAGGTTCCCCGTTCGAGTGTCACTTTCTCCGCTCGAGCGGACTGCAAAACATGGCAAAAGTATTGGATTATGAAATTCACGCTCGACGGGCGCTCGACCCCCGCTCGAGCGGACTATAAAACAATGCAAAGTGCTGGGAACTTGAATTCCACGCTCGAGCGTCACTTTCCCTGCTCGAGCGTGAGTCTAAAATCTAGAATTTCCAGATTGAACACCAAGCTCAAAATTCAACTTTTAATGCATCAAATTCGATCCTTTTGGGCCAATTTTCTAGAAAACACTTGTCAATTCATAGTATAACATGATTCAAAACTCAATTTGTAAAATCAAGGCCCAAAGGTGAGTCAATTAAACACAATTTCAAACAAACTTCCCGAAAATATTAAAGAACAAAACATGCAAGTGTTTACTTGAATTCAATGCTCCAAAAATGTAACCAATTGCAAGATTACACTCAAAATCATGATGAACTCATGGACTATAACTAGAATATGGTCTTGCATGCAAGAATTTCCATGAAAACACTTCAAATTGTTATGATATGGACATGCATGCATGATTTAAGCTCTAATTCAACATGTTTAATTCAATTCTTGTCTTAGATCACTAATGTCACATGAATCATGCAAGAAATGACTTGAATTCACAATCAAGAAGGTAATTCTCCTACCTTAAGTCTTGAATTCCAAGTATGGAGGTTCAATTATGAAAATTCTTCTACAATTCTTCAAGTTCCAAGCCAAAAACTCTTGTTGAAGCTAAGTCTCTTCTCCTCTCTCACTTTCCTACGTTTTGTCTCAAATATCACTGAGGAAATGATGTATGGAGTATGCTAATCAAGTCCCAAACAAGTCTCTTAGAAGTGGTCCACCAAGTGGCAGTTTCGTAAATAATTGAACTAATGTAATTTAGCGTTATTTAATCTAATTTAATCGTTCCAAATCAAACTTTAATTAAACATACCATAAAATTCTTTAAATCCTAACTAATACTTAACACACAACAATTTCGGAATCGGGCGCCGATAAGGCTTTCAATTTGCAGTTCAAAGTTGAAACATGAACAGATCATTTTATGACAAACAGATAGAAACACAAAGATAATGCAATACACATGCAAATTAATTCCAGATTCCTTCTAAATTACTGTTAAGCATAATTAATCATGTTTTAGCATTAATCGGAGGTCGGGGTTATTACAAACATCCCTCTCCAACTTTTAGTAATGAGAGAAGTTCACAATATTTTTTGTGTAGCCTAAGGTCCTTCACCTATTTATGAGTATGCATCTCACCCACACCCATATATCACACACATTCTCTTATCTCTCATCTTTTTTCTTTTTTCTTTGTGAACTTTATCAATTGTGGCTCTGAAGAAAATTCGCAAGGTGTTCAAGTCAGTGTACTCGGTAATCGCCATAGTGTTCACCAACGCCATCGATTTCGTAGAAACCCATGTCTCCGTTGCCCTGAAACGTCGTAATGATGGCATCCTCGAACTCGACAACTTCAACGATTATTACGTCCTCGCCGGCAACGCCTCTAAAGCCAGTGGCAGTGGTGGTGGATAATAGTGTGATTACAATGGAGTTTCAGAGGCAAAAGGCTAAAGAGCTTCAGGAGTACTTTAAGCAGAAGAAGCTTGATAAAGCTAATCAAGGCCCCTTTTTTCGTTTCATTGCCAACAATGAAATCTCCAATGGAAGGTAAAATCATACACTAATTTGTATATTTTGTGATTAAATTAGGTTTTGTTGAGGATTTTGTAAATGGGTTTTTTAAATTAAAGTTTAATTATGAAAATTGAACAGTGTAGATAATGCCTTTTTTCCCTTTGTTTTTGGTTGCTGAGAGAACTCATGAAATAAGTAGGAAAAGGAGAATTCAATTTTAATGTTGATTGATAATGTTGTTAATCAAAATTCAATGTAATTAAGCAACCAATTGAATTGGGCAATATGGTGGTGAAATATTTAAATTTCAAAATTTTGTTATTGATCTGAATGCTGGCATTGTGTGTGTGTGTGTGTGTTTTTTTTTTTTTTTTCCTCTATGTATTGAAATCGCCTTGTGTTGGCTTTTTGATCAATTTTTTATAGTTGAGTCAAAACATAATTTTCTCTAATTTGATCAAAACACAAAGAAAATTATGAGCAAACTAGAGAATTTGGAAAAGATGAGGAATGAAGTTGGAAGAGAAGAGAGAACTGTACTTAACACTCTCATGTGTGTAATTTTCTTTGGTATGCTTAATTTTTTCTACAATGTATAATTTTCTCTGACATGTTTAATGTTCTCTGACATGTTTAATTTTCTCTATCATGTGTAATTTTCTCTAGTATGTTTAATTTTTTTTGCTATGTGTAATTTTCTCTAATTTTAACTTAGAAAAATTCTTGTGAAAACCAGAGAAATTCTCTAGAATCTTGATAAACTCTCTAGGCTGCAATCCAAAGAAATTCTCTGGCCTTCTTAGAATTTATTTGGAGAGAAATTCTCTGGATCTAATTTTTTCTGGATCGATGTTGAGGGACTCTAGACTTTATGAAAATATTGGTTGTCCTTTATGCTATAAAATCTTAATACCGGGGATCCTAAAAAAATCCTCAAATTAATTCTATATTTTTAATATAATTACAATGTACTTTTTAATATTTTAATTCACATTATATTAATTTATTTTTATTAGTTGCACGAATAATAGATAAATAAATTACAAATATATCTTATAAGATTCACTTAAAATATAAATTATTGCATATGATTTTAGAAATTACATTTCGCATTTTGGAGTTTATAATTTTATAACAAATAGTCCTTTTTTTTTTTTGGTGAATAACAAATAGTCTATTCTATTAATAAATAATCAAGTTTATTAATATTTTTTAATGACATTAGAAATTTATTTCAATTAATAATTTATGTAATTTTATTATTATATAAGAGTGCAATGAGCAATTTTATTTTTTAATCAATTCTATTAAATAAAAAATTATGATAATGGGATATTTGTAATTTTTTAAACCACGAAAGATAATTCATATTTTAAGTAAATCTTAAGAGGTGCATTTGTAATTTACCCTAAAAAAGTAAATCATATTTTCATATGTTTTATACTAATATATATTTCTTTGTATTTTTTCTTGCATTCATTTATCATTTACAATAGTTTTAGCTGTTTTAATATTACCACAAGGGAGGTCTATATAATTATGTTAGATTTGTAAAATTAATTGCATTTTTTTCTAAATTTCATGGAGGTGTGTTTAATTTATCTTAAAAAATTTACAATACGATGGGAAGTGGGGAAATTATTTACCAAATAATTGGGGTGCAACTTTTGTTGTGTTTTATTTGCACAAAAGGGGAAAAAAAATTACACTCCCATGTATTTGTCATCTTTTTTTTATTTTCTATACAAATTTGTAATTTAAAAAAAAATAAATAGAAAAATGGTAAATTACAAAGACCTTTAATATTTAAAGAAATAGAAATGTTTTTTGCCCCTAAAAAATCTGCCCCTAATGCCCCTAATGGCCAAAACGACGTCGTTTTGGTCATTTTCCTTTGTTTTTTTTTTTTTCCTCATGCCTTGATTTTCTGTTTAGGGGCATTCGGGGCACCCTGTTTTCGGGGCCCCAACCACTGCTCTTAAAGAAAATACAACATTTTTAAATTTGAAGGAGTTAGGCCTCGTTTGAGAATATGTTATTTTAGTAATTTTTTTGACTTTTTGACTACAATATGAGGTAAAAAAATTAGTATGTTTGAGATGATTTTTTAACTTTTTACGAAAAGATGTGTAAAAAATAAAAAAAAATAAAATTTTTAAATTTTTAGTATTAATTATAAATTTTTTAATTTTTTTAATAACTTTCTTATTAAATTATTAACTTGACAAACGAGGCTTACAGTGTAATTTAGCCAAAACAAAAAGATGGTTTGGTTGCTTTTGATTGAGGAAAGAAAGAGAGAGAGAGAACCAAAACAAGTACTGAAAAAGGAGAGAAAAGTGGAGAGAGTTTTGTATTGAAGGCCACACACCAATTAACGGGCCATTTCCCAAAATAAGCCTAAACAGTAGGGGAATTCCCAAACTAAGCCTGTTTTTCAAAGAATTCCTAAAATAGGCTAACTCGCGGTTGTGAACCGCGAGTTCAACACTTTTTGCCCCGGAGGTGGGAAATCCTGAACTCGCTGTTAGAAAACGCGAGTTTACTTAAGAACTCGCGGTTACAAAACGCGAGTTTAATTAATTTTTTTTTTCTTTTGAACTCGCTGTTACAAACCACGAGTTTAGTCAAAAATTTTTTTTTTCTGAACTCGCTGTTACAAATCACGATTTTATCCCAAAAAAAAAAAACTCAAATAATATATATAAAAAGCTGACCAAAACATGACATGTATGGTTGGTAGCTCAAATGGTAGTGAATGATTGTGCTGGGTAGTGGCGTGGGTTCAAACCACGCCGACCTTTTTTTTTTTTTCTTTTTTTTTTTTTCTTTTTTTTTTCACTCACGCTATACTTTATATATTTATTGTGTAATTTTTTTATCAAAAAAAAGTAAAACATTTGTTTGGTTAATTAAATTTTTTTTCCTATAAAACAAATTTTTTTTCAAAATTTCAACATAATTGTTTAAAAAGTATTCAGTGTATTTGGTTTGAGTTTTTTGATTTTCGTATTTTTTTATTTTTAGTGAATATTTTTAAAATTTTAAACATTTTTTTAAACTTTTTTTAGATGCACCTTAATTAGATATATCTAAAAAGTAAAAAATTTTTGAAAATTTTTTTTTAAAAATTAATAAATACATAAAAATACAAAAAAATGTACTGAAAAAAATATTTTTGTATTTTTAGTATTTTTTTCAGCAAAAATATTTTTTCAATACATTTTTTGTATTTATTAATTTTTTAAAATATTTTTTCAAAATTTTTTTACTTTTAGATACAAAAATATGTACAGTGAAAGCGTAGTCAAAAAATGTACTAAAAAAATATTTTTTCAACAAAATGTACGATTGTAAAATGTACTAAAATATTTTAAATGCGAACATTTTTTTGAGTATATTTTGCTGAAAAAAATACTAAAAATACAAAAATATTTTTTTAGTACATTTTTTTTTGTATTTTTATGTATTTATTAATTTTTAAAAATATTTTTTCACAAATTTTTTACTTTTTAGATATATAATTAAGGTGCATCTAAAAAAAGTTTAAAAAAATGTTTAAAATTTTAAAAATATTCACTAAAAATAAAAAAATACGAAAATCAAAAAACTCAAACCAAATACACTGAATACTTTTTAAACAATTATGTTGAAATTTTGAAAAAAAATTTGTTTTATAGAAAAGAAAAATTTAATTAACCAAACAAATGTTTTACTTTTTTTTGATAAAAAAATTATACAATAAATATATAAAGTATACAGTGATTGAAAAAAAAAAAAAAAAAAAAAAAAAAAAGAAGAGGTCGGCGTGGTTTGAACCCACGCCATTACCCAGCAAAATCATTCACTACCATTTGAGCTACCAACGATACATGTCATGTTTTGGTCAGCTTTTTATATATATTATTTGAGTTTTTTTTTTTTTTGGGATAAAATCGTGGTTTGTAACAGCGAGTTCAGAAGAAAATTTTTTTTGGCTAAACTCGTGGTTTGTAACAGCGAGTTCAGAACAAAATTTTTTTTGAGGAAATCGTGCTTGGAAAAAGCGAGTTCAAAAGAAAAAAAAATTAATTAAACTCGCGTTTTGTAACCGCGAGTTCTTAAGTAAACTCGCGTTTTCTAACAGCGAGTTCAGGATTTCCCACCTCCGGGGCAAAAAGTGTTGAACTCGCGGTTCACAACCGCGAGTTAGCCTATTTTGGGAATTCTTTGAAAAACAGGCTTAGTTTGGGAAATCTCCTACTGTTTAGGCTTATTTTGAGAAATGGCCCCCAATTAACAGTCTCCCCTTCTCGGGTGGAACACACACACTCTCTCTCTCTCTCTCTCTCTCTCTCTAAATCTGTGCAATTACATATATCCATCCAAACACATCTCCATCTCTCTCTCTCCCCCTCTTTTTCTGTATTATTATTATCATTTTCAAACCTAACTGCAACAATACAAACCAATCCAAATCCACAAATCCATTACCAACTACTGAGAAAAACAAGATCGGGTTGATTGAAGATTGAAGGATTTATCATTGATCATGTCGTGTTCGTCGTCGAGTGGGTCGGAGGAGGAAGATGAGGGGATCGATTCGTACAGGAAAGGCGGCTACCACGCGGTCAGGGTCGGCGATTCGTTCTCCGGCGGCCGCTACATCGCCCAGAGGAAGCTCGGTTGGGGCCAGTTCTCCACCGTCTGGCTCGCTTACGACATCCAATCCTCCGTACGTTTTTCGGCATTTTCTGTTTTCTGTACTTTTCAATATTTTGGATTTTTCAAAGATCTTAGCTTTTTTGTTTTTTGTTTTTGTTTTTCCCCTTCCCGTAATACTCTTATGATCATTTCTGTTATCATCCATTAACGGGATTTGCAATATGGTGATTGGGAGATTCGTCAATAGTTATTGTTTTTATTAGGAACATTATTTATTTATTTGAGGAATAAATTTCGTAACGGTTTTTTTAATTTCCATGTTTTTTTATTTTATTTTTAATTTCCATATTTATTAAATATTATTGTGCTGTATCGTTCATTTAGTTCCTTATTGAGATGGGTTTACGACTGAATCAATTTGAGATAAATGATTATTATATATATATATATTTTTTGGGTTTGGGTCACCTACTAATGATCTGATAAACTAAGGGTAGATTACAAATTATGATCTTAGGTGCAGGAGCTAATTATGTGTCTATGGGTTAGTGCAGTGATGCTTTCTTTTCTTTTTCTTTCTGTTTTGTTCTTTTTTCTTTCTTCTTTCTCAAGACCTATATAATCTATATGTATGCAGATATTAAATGAGACAATTTTCATATTTGCCATCCCATTTATAGTTTACCATTCAACCAGAATGAGACACCGGCCATGTCAGACTTTTTCTTGATAACTCAGTATTTGGCCGTAAGTACTGACTAATCGGGGACTAATCTCACCATCCACTAGCTGGGGGTCCAGTTGCCTCTGTATGGACTTGCCCAAGAAATCGAACCTGAGACCATTGAAGGAAAACATCCCCAGGCCCTAGGCCTTGACCACCAGACCAACCCCTTTGGGGTTACCATCACTGTCAACTTGATGCAGTTTCTTTCCCCTTCTCTTCTTCTTCAACGTGTTAATAGAATAGTATCTATGGCTGCTTCAAACCAACAAGGATTTTGCAAAACAGAAAGATCGGACCCTCGCTTTCCCTTCAGCTAAGCTTTCTGAGGGTGGTTTCGGGTCGAAACTAGCCAAGCAGGTGAGTTGTTTACAGAAACTGTACTGATTATGCGATTTAACTATGAAAAGGAGAAATCAATAACCAGCAGGCAATAGAATCCTTTTGGTTTGGGATGGTGAGCTATCTATTTTCACTTTAGCAGGCCCATTCATTCGTAACGTCCCAATGGGCTAATAAGTAGGATGCTGAATTTTCTTCCCTCAAAATTTTCCAGATTTTTAAAATGATGATATTTTTGGATAAATTGCACGACACTGGTATTTAGAGTGAATGGTACTGTAATTAGGTTGCTTTTCGTGTTCTTCAGCAGTCACTGGAAGGAAATGATAATGTTGTATAAACAATTGATACAATTGCAGCTGTTGGAATCTAATTTAGTTACATAGTGGCTGTGGGACATTGAATGGATTATTATAGTATTTCGTTAAGGGGAAATCTAATTGTTAGCTCATCCTTAGTTGCATGAGGTGGGGCGGGGAGCAAGGATGCAGGGCACCAAGAAAAGTTTAAAATTGGGAATGCTTAGATGAGCATTTTTGTGTGTATATATATATAAATATAAGGACTTATTATTCATACTCTTTTATTATAAACACTCCATATTGTGTTTTAAAAAAAAGACAAAAAGTGTAGGCAACAAGAAGTGAATTGTGAACGACAATTCCCTAAATATATAAATACATTATAAGAAATATTTTTGTTGCTTGATTGTAATCTATGTTGTATGGATTTGGATATGCGTATTGGGTGTGGGTGCATGTTCAAGTGTCCAATCTTCTTAATCCTAAATCTTAGGATATTGAGATATGTATCCAAAAGTTGGATATGAGTACGGGGACACACAATGGGCACTTGTATTATATTGTATAATATTCTTAGATAAGATATTGTAAATCATCTAGAAATATAATTGAAATTAAGTAGGATTTAGTAAAAATATAATTTTTTTTTTTATCTCTTATCCATGTGAGAAGTTAGAGATGTTTTTTTACTAGAAAATGTGAGAGTCCCCCCCCCCCCCCTCCCCTCCGAACATTATAAATAATTAGAGGAATCAGGTGTCTACGTCTACATTACACTACTACTTAAATTGTTAAACATAGACATAGTAAATTGTCATTAGTCATTACCAAAGTAACCCATTCATACCAAATAACATATATATCTTTGCTCCTTAGCTCCCATATAATTCAAACTAACAGATTTATCAAAAAATTTCCATCTTTTAGTTCCTAAGAGAAAAACCAAAATCTAAGATAACTTTTTGTTCTCTATAGATTTTCCTTTTTCCTTGGAGTTTTTCTTTTATTTTGTTGGGATTCATATGTTTTAGTAGCTTTATCCCAGTTGGAACAAACATTCTATCTTAATGTGAGCACAGTTCCAGCATGTTTTGCTTTGAATTGCGGTTCTAGAGCGGAAACATCACCCCTAGTTGATTCCTGTAGCTAAGGTTCTTCCACACACACACACACATAGAAGGGTGTTTTTGGGAACTGAGTGGAGTTTGAATGATGCTACTTGCGTTGTATGTAGTGTTTGATGGAGATTATGTTTGTCAAATAGAAGAAATTCCATTATAATTGCTATTGATGCCTTAGAACGATGTTTAAAGGTTTTCTTGGAAGACAAATTTCTAATTTTTCATCACCATATGTGAGGTGGCTGTCATGTTTACCATTCACGATGATGTTTTTTTTATGTTCATATGCTTTGTGAAATGCAAAAATTTTACTGTGCTTTGATGTTACAATTTTATCTTTCGCACTTTCATTTTTTTTTTTTTTTTTTTGGTGGGGGGGGGGGGGGGGGGTTCTATCATTGTTTCTACTGATTGCTAAATTATATGTTGGACCATATTTCATTTGCCCAAAGCCTAATGGTTCATTGATGTGGTATGTTTTAATTTGTAACTATGTATAAGTAGTAACAAAGTAACAAGAAGAAGAAGAATAAAGAGAGATTTTACACCCATTTTGTCAGTTTTTTAGTGAAGTAATAAATGTACCAAAATAATTTACAATCGAAAGTGAAAATTAAAGATAAGCCCGTCAAGAAGTTTCTCGAATTGAGGTCCTAGTTTTCCATTTAAACAAGCCATCTATGTTTAGAGTTAAACACCTGGTTTATATTGTTTTTTAAAAAAAGATGTTCCTTTACAAATGGGAGCTTTTGTGAAGGGGCCATTTGATTTCTATAGACCGTCTATATATTATCCAAATGCCTAACTTGTGCTGGTATGTTCCATAAAATGTTCCTCACAAATTTTGCAATTTATTTATGTATTATTATTTTGAGCATTTCTAAGGCCAAGTTTGACATAACCTAAATAATACAAAAAGTCAAAAAGTCATTATCCTATTTAAGTCACATCATCTTATTTAAATCACATCACCTCTCTAACACATCACATCAAACCCAACCCAAACCCAACCCATATAAGCCAATAAGTCAAAAAGTGCACTTTTTTAGAACATCCCAAACCAACCCTAAGTTTATTGATCATTAGCCACGACTTTATCTGTTTGTTGGACGATAGTGCTTACATTGTTGTTGTTTTCTCCTTGTAGAGATATGTTGCTCTTAAAATCCAGAAAAGTGCGCCACAATTTGCTCAAGCTGCTCTCCATGAAATCGAAGTTCTTTCTGCTATTGCTGATGGTAACCCCTCAAATAATAAGTGTGTTGTACAATTAGTAGATCACTTCAAGCACACGGGCCCAAATGGACAGCATTTGTGCATGGTCCTTGAGTTTCTTGGTGATAGCCTACTCCGGTTGATCAAATACAGTCATTATAAAGGTCTTGAGCTAAATAAAGTGAGGGAGATATGCAAATGCATTTTGAATGCATTGGATTATCTGCATCGAGAACTTGGTATAATACACACAGACCTAAAACCTGAAAATATTCTTCTTATTTCTACTATTGATCCTAACAAGGACCCAATTAGGTCTGGTCTCACCCCAATTCTTGAAAGGCCTGAGGGGAATCCAAATGGTGGAGCTACCATGAACATTGTTGAAAAGCAGTTAAAGAGAAGGGCAAGGAAAGCAGTGGCTAGGATAGGAAGACGAGCTTCAATGGGAGGGGTGGGAGGGAGTACAAAAGTGGAAAGATGCCTGGATGGGATTGATATGAGGTGCAAGGTTGTGGATTTTGGAAATGCATGCTGGGCCGATAAGCAGTTTGCAGAGGAAATTCAGACAAGACAGTACAGAGCCCCTGAAGTTATACTTTGCTCTGGGTACTCCTCCTCTGTTGATATGTGGTCATTTGCTTGCACCGCCTTTGAGCTTGCTACAGGAGAAATGATGTTTACCCCCAAGGGTGGACAAGGATTTAGTGATGATGAGGTAATATGGCTCTACCTCTTTTCTGATTGAATTTTGTTATCGCTATTAGGGCACATGTTAAGATGCTTTGTCCTTTCACATGGAAGTGTAATAAAAAATGTACAATCTTTTTATGCTTGTTTAACATCTACCCTAAGGGTACACGTTAACGAGAACCTTCTGATTTGGTGCACTAGTATAATTCCATTGCCGTATCTTAGAGTCATTAGAATTTGCAGTGCCCCTCCCTACCAAAAAATTAGGGGAAAAAAATTAAAAACAGAACTGAAAAGAGGAGGTATGCTTGTACTAATAACCTTAAACTTCAATTTTATTCTAGCGTGATTTATGTTGGCATAATCAACATATGGAGTTGGCATCAATTTTAAAAAACATGTTTCAGCTTATTTTTACGAACTAGAAACTTGAAAAAGGTAATGGCTGCAGACCAACAGAAGCCTTCCGCAGTGATTTTACAATTTACCATCATTTATGGATGGGACCCCTATGAATACTCAAGTTGTATAAGCATCACCGTGTCACAAGGGTGTGATAGTTACGAGGTTAATACCTCCTCACCTGGAAACTCACTTTTAGATTTTTTTTGGACTGGAGTTTATTTTTCTGTTGGACAAGAAGTGATTTTAAGCAGAATTTGTTGTTTCAATGTGTAATTAAGGATTACTATGAGTTGAATGTTCTGTTTAGCACCTTGACTTATTGATTGCATTTTATTTGTTAGTAATTTTTTATTCTTCTTGTTTTCGAGAGTTTGGTCAGTGATTATAAGCGATTTACCATTTTGTGTTTGTTATTGTAATGAACTTGCTTGAATTTTGTTTTAAAGTAGCTGTCTGTTGGGTCTTTTTGGCAGGATCATCTTGCTCTAATGATGGAACTCCTTGGAAAGATGCCACGGAAGGTGAGTCACATCATTCTCTCTCCTGCTCTACAGAAGCTGCATCTGATCATTTCCATATTTGTTTGGTGAAACAGATAGCCGTAGGGGGGGCTCGATCCAAAGATTACTTCGACAGACACGGGGATCTGAAGAGGATCCGGAGACTGAAATACTGGCCACTTGATCGATTGCTAGTCGATAAATTCAAATTTTCTGACAACGATGCTCGTGAGTTTTCAGAGTTTCTTTGTCCCCTTCTTGATTTCGCTCCAGAGAATAGACCAACTGCGCAGCAGTGTCTGCAACATCCATGGCTTAATATCAGGAATTCAACCAAGAATGAAGTGAAAAGCGAATCTAGCCTTCAAAAAGTGGATGTTGGGATGAGCAACCTTAAGATTAAGGTGGGCAAGTGAAGAAGGGGTTTGAAGGATTTGTTACTGCGATACCACTTTTACGCCCCTCCCTCCACCTGTATGTGTATTGATTGTGATTTGTTTTTACCTTTTTGTTTTTGTTTTGATGAATTTTTAATAAGATTTGATTTTTTGATTTAACAAAGATGTACAATAGCTAATGATTATTGCGAGGAAATGACATCAATGAGAGAAATTTGACCTAATATGTTGGAAACTTGTGCTTGTACGTTATTGAGGTTGTCTAAAGTGAATTTATGGCTTATCCTGTAAGGGTATGCCCATGTTTTCTTTAGGACCATTCGGCAACAAAAGAAGCTGAAGAGTGCTTGATGGGAACATTTGGACTCTTCATGTGAGGACCATGAGTGCAAATGAGGAAAAGTTTTACTTTTTGTGCTCAGGATAAGCCTTAGCCCTGGAAAGAGTGTACTCGCGAAGAAGATTCAAGTTTGTTTAGAAGCACTAGCTTTCTTGGATTCCCTAACATTAATGCTAAAGTTGAAGGCCTTGGACATGATATCTTCTGCAAGATGTGGACAATATTGGCCTTTCAACCTATGAACATATGTCTAAGCATAGTTTCCAAATCCAGATCCATTTTGAATGACTTCCTAGAATAGCTCTCAAGAGAGAATTTCATGTGCAGATTTGGAAGAAAACTTTCCATTTAAGAGTGGCCCCAAGTAAGAGTAATATATCTGATAAACTGTTCAATGGGTTCCAAATTCCAACCTCCCCCAAGGGCTGAGCTGAGGATAGTATTAACTTTATCATTGTTTGTAGTGTGGCTTCATGGGTTTAGATTTGGGTTATTTACACCAAGAGACTCAATTATTAGTGAATATTACTTTACTTCTCATTTATATATTCGTATATTTTGACCTTATCACTTATAAAAATGTGTATTTGTGTAATTAACCCTTTAAATTTTTAGGATTAATTATTTAATAATTTTGTAATATCATGTGACAATGTTTTTATATTGGGTTGTTCCCAAGTATTAGCATAGTAAAAAAAAATTTATAGATGAAATAATATTAACCCAATTTTTGTTTAAAAATTGAAAAATAAAAAATAACTCAATTAATGTGTTTTGTGATTTTATATTTTATCAAGGGTTCGTTACGTAATACCACATAAAATTATAAAACCACTTGATAATTTTTCATCTTTTAAGAGGTGTAGATCACAGGTGATTATTTTGTAGTTTGTGAGTATAGTCACGTATTGTTTTATGACAATATAATTGATGGAGAATGTAAGATATTAATTATTTATGTTGAATAATTAAATAACATAAGAAAATATAATAAATAATAATTAATGAGAGAATATGATCGCATAATAGTGTAAGAGTACCGAATAATTTTTCATAGACCAGACCACCAGTCCTCCCAAAGTGTTTAGGTCCCGTTTGTTTTTAGAGGTAGAATAGAAGAGATTTATAGTGAGGGGATTAAGTAAAATTGTGTTTGTTTTGATGATAGTTGTTGGTGTAGGGATTGTTAAATTATGAAAAATGTTTCAAATTCCCTTTCCCTCTCACCCCCTTTGACCCCCTTTACCTCCCATTGGCCTTTTTTTTTTTTTCCCCTTCTCCTCCAATCACCACCAGCCATGTGTGTGTGGGGTGGTGATTGAAAGGGGTCTCTATCAATGCTCGTTAAATTATTTTTATATAAAATAATAAAACAAATAAAAAAATACAAAAACATTAAACATTAATGTTTAAAAAAAAAATGGCCAACATGTAAAAAATGAAAAAATGAAAAATTTCCAAAAAAAAAAAATAAAACAAATAAAACAATGATTTTTACCTAACAAAAAATATAAAAAATTAAACATTAATGTTAAAAAAAAATGTCCAACATATAAAAAATTTAAAAAAAAATAAAAAAAATAATCTGACAGACTAATTTCTAATACTAAATCCTACGGGACTATCCTAATCCCTTCCTCAAGAGAACTCATAGTCTGAATAGGATTACAAATCTCTTCTAAATCTCTTAAAATAAAAAAGATACTAGTAAATTTTATCACACTACAAATCTTTGTCCCCTTTGCTAAAACCCAAAACAAACGGGGCTTAGGTTCTCGCTCCGATGGTCCATTTACTTCCTTTTTTGAGATTTTTATTTGGATTTGATGATTACTTCTTCAGATATTGGAGGCTTTGTTCTGGGTGGGCCAGTTAAAAATAGTGGTGTTTCTCCGGTATTTTTCTGGCAAAATATAAATGGAACAATTTGAATCAAAAATAAATAAATAAATAATAAATGGAACAATTAGACTGAGTGAAGTCGTAAAAATTAATTATAAATTAATAAAAAAATTATAATTATAATTATTAATATTTTTTATATTTTTATAATTATTTTTCTTAACCCCTCTATCAGGTAATTTTTCAATTTTTTTTTATCACCATTGGTTAATTTCCACCCATGCTTGGATCTTATATAAGCCTTCATTTGACATGTCAGACTTTTTGATTTTTTAGTTATTTTAGTCACAAAAAGACAAAATAGGTTTTTTAGTCCAGTAAGGTAAAACATCACATTCAACTTATAATCATTTTATTTTTTCTCTCACAAAAGTCAAAAAAATCAAAAAACTTATTCCAAATGAAACTTTTTAACCCTATACTAAAATAGCCAAAAAGTCAACCCATATCCCAAACAAATTATTTAATGTTAGGCCTTGCTTTTTCATTTCCATTCCCATCAAATTACAACTATCCCTAAATTTTTGAAAATTTCTCTCCCTCTAGATGAGTGCAAACCCATTTTGTGATAAGATAATATTTAATCTTTTAATCTTAAAAAAAAAAAAAAAAAAAACTCCAAAACCTATGAATCCTCTTATGAACGAACTCCGCTCCGAAGCAATGAAAATTTATAAGAAAAATATCAAATGGACTGAACACTAAAAGAATTTTATGTGTATCAATTTAAAACTAAAATAATTTAATATTTAGTGTAATTATTTTTAGACTCTCCAACCGACAAACAATTGCCCCAAAACTATACACCTTACATAGTGCGTGTTTGGAAAGTGAGTTTTTTTTGTAAGTTTTTTTAGTTGTAGGATATTATTGGAGAAATTTTTTTTTGTGTTTGGGAAGATAATTGAGTTTTTTTGTGGTTAGATATGATGTTTGTGAGAGAAAAAGTAAAATGATTATGGTGTTTGATGTGATATTTTGTTTAGATTTGTTTTTTTTAGTTTTGTAACTAATTTGTCTTTTAGTGAAAGAAAACCAAAAAAAGACCCAAAAAAATCCTTCCCAAACACCACCAAAACATCTTCCTCTTAGGCCTTAACAAGATGATTCTATTAGTAAAATAAAGGTTGTCATTTTCTTGATTCATAAATATGTATTTAAGAGAATTTGAGGGGCTTGTAGAGCCAATTATGGATCTTGTATCGATAAATCGAACTCATTCATTTTATAAGGCTCTCAATATGTATTGTTTATGAAAAAAATAGACCGATTTGACAATCACAATCTTTTTATTTTATTACATTTTTCTCTCAAAAAATGAACAAATATATTTTTTAAAAATAGACTATCTATTTTTTTTAGAGATAAATACGACAAAATAAAAGACAATTATTTAATCGACCTAATATTTTTTATGAATAATATACACGAAAGGCTTTACAAAATGAATAATTAAAATTATCAAAACGAGATCCGTAATGAGTCTCACAAGCCCCTCAAGTTCTCAAATTTGAATTTGAAAAAAATTAAACCTTAAAAAAAATCAAAGGAGAATAGCATTGATCAAACTATCCATATCAACCCAATCTTTAAATAAAAAAATAAAAATAAATAAATAAATAAAAATAAACATTGGGTTAAAGGAGAGAGAGGCCCATCTCTGAGCAATGAGTGCAATCACATCTAATTGAATTTTAAAGCAAAAACTCACAACATTTCATGATTTGTAAAAAGATTTAACCTAATAATAGAAGTCCTTTTTTTTTTTAAACCTAATAATAGAAGTCTCATGAACAGAAACAGAGCTCATTATAGTTTATTCCCTCTCCAAATTGATATTGACAATTCATTGAAGAGGCAAGTCTTTGGTTTGTGTTTTCAAATAAATTTTTCAAAATTTTTTTGGGAAGGGACTTAAATTTTTTTTTTTGATTTGTTTAGTTGTATATTTTAAAAATATTTTAGAAATTTGGGATGATTTGATATTTTATTGTAGTTGAGTAAATGTGTGTGAGAAAAAAAGAGATTGAGAATGAGAGATGAGAGATGGCCTTGTTTGTCATAACCTATTTTGGGAAGTGGGTTATAATCCATTTCCCAGATTATAACCCACTTCCTCTCTCACAAAAAAACTGCTTAAAAGTAGTTTTTTACCGAAAAGCTGATTATAACCATCTTTCCAAAATCACCCAAAGTTAAAAAGTTACTATCCTATTTAAGTTATATCACCTCTCTATCACATTACTTCAAATCCAACCCACACCCAACCCATATTTAATAAAAATTCAAAAAATACACTTATTTAGATCATCCAAAACTATTCCAAAAAGTGAATGAATGATGTGAAGGAAAGAAAAAGTGATTTTGGAATTTTTTTTTTAAAAAAATTGAACCAAAATTTTTTTTGAAAATTTTTATTAAAAATTGTATTTTGAGATACAAACTAAACAAGCAACCTCTTGAAAAAGACAATTAAATGTATTTATAAATTTCAGAAAAATATACTTATCTCCAAAAAAAATATAATACTTTTTTGGGTAAATTACAAATGCACCCCTTGAGGTTTGCTTAAAATGCGAATTGCTTATCTGTGGTTTAGAAAATTACAAATACCTCCCTGTCAGAATTTTTTATTTAACAGATTTAATTGAAAAAGTGAAATTTCTAACTATTCACCTATACAATAATAAAATTATCTTAATTATTAATTGAAATAAAATTTTAACATTATTAAAAAATGTTAATTAACTTAATGATTTAATTATAAAATGACTTATTTGTTATGAAATTAGAAACCTTAAAGGGCATAATGTAATTTCTAGAACTACATGGAGTAATTTGTAATTTAAGTAAATCTCAGGGGACGTGTTTGTAATTCACCATAATTTTTATGATTTTAACATAATTATATTGTTTTTTTTTTTTTTTTTTGTTTTTAGATTTTAGTTCATATAACACTTATTTCTTATTTTCATCAATAATTCATTAGTTATATGGATGAAAAAATTATATTATTATCTTTTTTATATTGAAATGTATATATATTTTTATTTCTCTTTATATTTTCACACTATTTATATTTGTTTCAGTCCCTTTAGTTTTACTAAAAGGGAAATTAGTGTAATTATATCAAAACTTTGAAACTACTTGTATTTTTTTCAAATCTTGACGTTGTGTTTGATTGAGGGATTTGGGAAGAAATTTAGAAAGTGAAAGGAAAAATATGTGTGAAATGAGGTGAAATATAGGTATATTTTATTCACATTTCACATATATTTTTCCTTTCCCTTTCTAAATTCTTTCCTAAATCTCGCAACTGAACATAGCGTAAGAGAGGTTAATATAATTTACTCAATAAATTTTTATGCAGAATTTAAGATAAGAATTATGGGGCAAATGTTTTTACAATTATGAATCAAAATAATAGACATTTTGATTTTTAATAAATGAATATAAATAAAACATATCATTGTACATAAATTTTATTCATATAACATTACCCTCTCGAAAAATGCTACTCACTCCGTCCTAATTTATTTGTCGATCATAGAAAATTCAACTTATCAAGAAAACATGTAATCATTATATTTTAATTCAAATTTTGAAATGTTTTTCCCACCATCGGCCTTCTATTTGAATTTAAAAATATGTTTACAATAATTTATGATGGGCAATTTTGGAAATTTAACAAAATTTAGTATCCCAAAATAAAAATTGGACAAACATTTTAGAACGGACTAAAATAGAAAAGTGGGACCGATAGAGTATTATCGTGCCGCTAGGATTATGGTGTATGTAATAATGGACTAACAATTAAGTTGGCCTTACTACATGGAAAAATTATAGAATAGTTTCAGAGTACCACGTGGTTATACTCCTTCACCAATCACTATTCATTACACTTTCTCATGTTTCTCAATTACTCAATACAAATAATTAATACCCTATATTTTCCACCAAAATGACGAGCTCAAATCAAAATTAAAAGTAAAGAGGATAGAAAATAATAATGTTACATACATTAAAAATAAAATATAAATATGCATTGAAAATTTATTACATTGAGACTCCGTTTGTTTCAATGTAAAATGTTTTCTTGAAAAATATTTTACACAATTTTAATTTTTAAATTGATTGAATAAAAAGTAAGTAAAGATATTGGAATATATATTTTATCATAATTTGAGACTTGGGTCCCATTACCTTTCTACTTTTTTATACGTTTTTTTTTTTAAAAAAAAAAAAAATCAAAATTTCAACTTAACCACCTTCCCTAAACAACCCATAGTCCCCAAAACATCTAGCAATTAAAAATCTCATAAGTCAATTTTTTGGGAAAACACTATGGTGCACACCCTTCGAAGGATGTGTACCATATACCTTATAATTACAAAGAAAAATGACATAATTTTAATTTTTTGAGTTATAATTAAAAAAATGTTATAATTAAATATAACATGAGGCATAATTAAAGAACTTATGAGTCATAACTAAAATAATATCATAACTAAAGAAGAAAATTGATCATAACCAAAAAAAAAATGATATAATTAAAAGTACATGTGGTACACCCTTTCTAAAAGGATATATATATATTAAAATTTTCTCAATTTTTGTGAAGTTCACTCCTAGTCACAACCCCTTTGAGCAAATTCGGATTGCCTTCTCAAATAGTATCCTAACTCACTAATTGTTTAATAATTTATTTATTTATTTATTTATTTATTTTTAAAAAAAAAAGGCCATAGTGAACATTTTATTAACCAGAAGTCTTTTGCTAAACACTAGAAAATTTGTGTTTTAAGGATCAATCAAATACCGAAAAATAAAAATAAAATATTTTTTTTATGTATAAATAATTTAAATAAAAAATATTTTATATCAAAACAAATGAAATCTAAATGTGCAAACGTACCAATAGAAAAATTAATGTAGAGTGTAATGGGGATCACACTCAAAGAATTAAATTTGGTTATAAGTTTTAATTTTTTTTATAATGCCACTTCTCTGTGTTTACATTTTTTTTTAAAAAATAAAAATAAAAATTTAAATGCGAAGGACTGAACCATAATGAGTCAACTTGTAAGTACACGTAAAGCAAACGGCAGCATGGCACCCCGTGGATGTGACCCAAGTTAGCATTCATTTCATCATTTCATATTAGGTTGGGTTTGATAATTTTATTTTATTTTGTTTTGTTAATTTTTTGTTTTTTTATTAAAAAACATAATACCTTTGACAAAATTAAAAGTTTATTTTGTTATTGAGGAAAAATTGATTCAGAATTTTTTTCACTTTTTATAAACTGAATAAGTTATTCCCAAATGAGTAAAGGGAAAAACATCAATAAATTCTAAGTTTAGATAGTTTGAATCATTTAGTCATGTAATTTATTTTGTAGACTGATTAGTCCCATGTCAATATTAAGTACACTTGAGCCCACGAATGTAACGTATGGATTGGCTGTTTGGAGGGATATATTGGATGTTTAGATAATGTTGTAGTTACCAAAAACCAAAAGTATACTATAGCATTCTTTTTCATTTTCCCTCCATTGCGAACAAAACGGAAGCTCAAAAATGGGAACGTCAACGTTTCCTTGATGATGTTGCAGTGTTGATAATTAGTTTGTGTGAGTTGAATGCTGGAATTGGGAACGGTACACCTAGAATTCATTATTCCCCAAATAACATTACAAAACCGCCAAAAAACCCCTAAAAAATCATAAAAATCCCTTTTATCAAATTTATAGAGACGAAGCGGCGTGGGCACTGGGACATCTTGGAGTGTGATTAATATTGAGGACGTAACGAAGGCGATTTAAAATTAATTTGTCGACGGCATCGTTGATCATGTGTTAGTGCGATGATAAGAAGTATGGGTGTCTTCGATGTTAGTTTGGTTGTTTGTGGAACAATACGATGAGCTTTTGTTTGATTGGTGCGTCATGTGGGGTTTGAGGTGATCTTGTTCATATCGCAAGTTTGGGATTTACCATTGATTGCAAATGTGATGTTGTGCATGTTTGTAATGTGACAAAAATATGGTTTTGTTGGTTAATGTTGTAATATTTTCACAAGTTTGGGGGTTACTAGTGATTGCAAATGTGATGTTGTACATGTATATAATATAACAGATGCATGGTATTGTAGCTAATGTTTGTATAATTAGGTGTGTATTTTGTAATGTTGGGGGCTAGTGAGAGGATGTATGCCTGAAAGTGTTGGTGGGGTTTGGTGGTAGTAGGGGGCAGTGGCTGTTAATTGTCGGGGATTGTCGGACTATGTCGATGTTATGTTATGCAGTTGATGTTTGGTGCTAATGTTATAGGTTGTTAGTGGGAGGCTTAATGGTACGGTAATGTGGCTCTGGGCTGATGTTATGTAGGTAAATGTGAACGTTACAACCCACACACCTTCCCAGAAAAATACAAATGATCTAACATTAATAATGTAACACCAAGTAGGTGACATCAATAATCCCAACAATCACTCCACGAAATCCCTAAAAAAAATGAAAATGTTAAATTATACCTTATCCACATACATTCAATCTCAAAAAAACATCAAAAACATAATCACAATAAGGGGCAAACAAGTAAACTCAACTATTACTAAATCAAATCAATAATACATACTATAAATAAAAAGGATTATTTGGTTTTTAAAAAAACATGTAGGACTAAATGGATTAACATTTTCCCAAATGAGATTTATAAGTAATTTTTTCATGAGTAAATTATTATTATTTTTTTTTGAAACAGTCAAGTGATAAATGTCTCGTGTAGAAATGTTTTAGTAATTTTTTGGCCTTTGAAATTTTTTATGAGATAAAAAAAAAAAAATTGTTTGAAATTTTTTTTTTAAATAAAGGCCTCTTTTAAGAAGTGGGTTAAAATTCACTTCCCAACTTTTAACTCATTTTTGATCATATCATCTCTCACATTTTTTACACATATTTTTAAAAAAGTCAAAAAGTCAGTTTTTAACTATCTTCTCAAAACACTCCAAATTATATTGACCTCCCTTAAAGTTTTTATAGTAAGCCTCACAAGTTTGACATAATTACACTAGGTTCCCTTAAGATTTTAATACATATACAATACTTGATATGATTTTCATAAAAAATTAAAAATCATTAGTTGTATGAATGAAAAAATGATATTATTATCTCTTTTGTATTGAAATGTATATTTTACCTTGTATACTTTTATGTCTTCAAATTATCTGTGTTAATTTTGATCTCTTTAGTCTTATTAAAAGAAACTTAATATAATTATATCGAAAATGTGAGTTTGCTGTATTTTTTTTAAAACTCAAAGGAGATCAGTATAATTTATCTTTACATTTTTTTAGTTGTATCAAAAAACATAAAGGGCTAGTGTGTAATTTATTTTTTAGTAATGTTTTGACTTTTAATTAGAGTATTTGGCTAGTTTCACTTTGTGGTGTGGGGTTGAATTCTTCATAATGTTTAATTTTTTGATAAACTATTAATAGGTCACAATAGTTGAATTTAATTACCATAAAGTCCTATTGAAAATAAGTCCTAGTAGGTCCTAGTATCATTTTATGATATTTTTTGTATATGTCGCTAAAAATTAACAATTATTGACTTTTTTTGTCATGATTTTTATAAAGTGTCGCTAAAACTTATAATTAATGACTTTTTCTGTGATGAATTTTTCAAACTGTCGCTGAAAATTAACAATTAGTGACATTTTTAATAGTGTTTGATAAAAAATGCCATTGATTCTCACCAGACTTTTTGGATAATAAGTCCACTGTTGGGTCGGTGGACCCTGATAAATATTGTTCACTCAACATTACTATTCACTTAAACACTGGGCCCAATGGGGTTGGGTACTTTCGTAATTCTCATATGCTTCCGTGTAATCCTAATTCTATACTTATAAATAAATGAGGGGGCGCCTCTTTTAGGTTAAGAGAGAGTTGTATTTTTCTAATCATAATGAAAACCGCAGCAGTCGTGGACGTAACCCTATTTTGGGGTGAGCCATGTAAATCCTTGTGTGTGTGATTTGTTTGATTTGTTAATTTCTTTTTTTGTGTGTTATTTCGTGTTTCACCAATCTTGGTTAGGAAGGGTCTATTCCTAACAACTGGTATCAGAGCATTGGTTCGAGTGGGAGCGATGGCTACAGAAGAAAAGGTTAGAATCGATAAATTCAATAGCACAAATTTTGGCTTTTGGAAGATGCAAATTGAAGACTATCTGTATCAGAAAAAACTGTATGAGCCCCTTTTAGGGACAAAACTAGAAAAAAATGAAAGATGATGAGTGAACTCTTCTTGATCGCCAAGCGCTAGGTGTTATTCGGCTAATGCTGTCTCGTAACGTTGCGTTTAGCATAGCGAAGGAGAAGACTACAGCAGGTCTCATGGCGGCATTCTCAAACATGTATGAAAAACCCTCTACCTTAAATAAAGTTTATTTGATGCGTAGATTGTTTAATCTGAGGATGACAGAAGGTGCTTCGGTGGCTGAGCATCTGAACGAATTCAATATTGTGGTAACACAATTGAGTTCTGTATCTATCGAATTTGATGATGAGGTTAGGGTTTTGGTTCTTCTATCTAGTTTGTCAGAAAGTTAGAATGGTACTGTAACGGCAGTGAATAATTCTTTGGGAAAAGAAAAATTGAATTACAATGATATTCGAGATTTAATTCTGAGTGAAGAAATTCGCAGGAGGGAATTAGGGGAAACATCAGGTTCTGCCTTGAATACAGAAGCCCAAGGAAGATCAGTAAGAAAAAACCCGAACCTTAATAGATCAAAATCCAAACACAGAAGCAAGTTAAGAATTGGAAAGGGACGAAGTTACTAGAACTGTGGAAAGAAGGGACATCTAAAAGGAGATTGTCTGACATTGAATAAGAACAAAGGTGATCAAAATCAGAAGTCTGCTAATGCTGCAACGGAGGAGATTTATGATGCTTTGATCTTGAGTATTGACAGCCCTCTTGAATCTTGGATTTTAAATTTTGGGACATCATTCCATTCTACTTGACAGACGGAAATCATGGACAATTACATTGGTGGTGATTTCGGGAAAGTTTATCTGGCTGATGATGAACCTTTAAAGATTGTGGGTAAATAGGATATAACAATCAGGTTGCCAAACGGATCTGTTTGGAAGATACATAATGTCAGACATGTGCCTGGATTGAAAAGAAACTTGATTTCTATTGGACAACTTGATGATGAAGATCATGTTGTAACCTTCATGGGTCATTTGTGGAAAATCACCAAAGGAGCCATGGTTGTTGCTTGTGGTAAAAAAGATGACACCATTTACATAACTACGAACAATAGGGATGCAGTAGTAGTTGCTGGTGAGAAGGAAGACTCAAATCTGTGACACCAAAGGCTTGGGCATATGAGTCAAAAAGGGATGAAGGTATATCTAAGGGAAAACTGTCAGATTTGAAATTGGTGGATATTGAATTTTGTGAGGATTGCATCTTTGGCAAACAACAGAAAATTAGTTTTTCAAAGGATGACAAGAAACCGAAGTCAGAAAAATTGGAGTTGGTTCATGCAGATGTATGGGGACCTGCAGTAGTTTTATCTCTTAGAGGATCATCATATTATGTTACCTTTATCGATGACTCAACGAGAAAGGTATGAGTTTATTTTCTGAAACATAAATCTGAAGTTTATATTACTTTTAAGAAGTGGAAACCCTTGGTGGAGACTGAAACAGGTTTGAAAATTAAGTGCTTAGGGGAATATGAGGACAATGAGTTCAAGAAATATTGTGTAAAAAGTGGAATTAGAATGGAGAAGATTGTTCGAAAGACACCTCAACAGAATAGCATTGTAGAATGCATGAATAGAACTCTGAATGAACGTGTTAGAAGTATGAGGATATATGCCGGATTACCAAAGATGTTTTGGGTAGATACGGTTAACACTGCAACATATTTGATTTACTGTGGTCCATCTGTTCCATTAAATGGAGAGCTACCAGAAGAAGCTTAGGGCGGTTAAAAGGTAAATCTTTCTTTTTTGAAGGTATTTGGCTGTGTTTCATATATGCTTATAGATTCTTGCTGATAGAAGTAAACTTGATCCAAAATCTGTTAAATGTACTTTTATTGGGTATGGCATTGATCAATTTGGTTATCAGTTTTGGGATGATAAAAATTGGAAAAAAATCAGAAGTAGATATGTTATATTTAATAAGAAACTAATGTATAAGGATAGGGATAAGCCTGCATTTGAATCTGAATCTGTTACTTGTCATGAGTATGTTGAGTTAGAGGAGATTAGTGAAAATGATTTGAATAGTAGGATTCAGAATAATCCTGAAAATCTTATTCCACAAACTGAGCCACATACTCTTACTCCTAAGTTTGAGATGGTCAGAAAAAGAGTCTAAACCTACACAGTGTTGGTCTTCATCTTTATATTATTTGTTGTTGTCTGATGGGGGTGAACCCGAAAGTTATGATAAGGCTTTGCAGATTGATGATTCAATCAAAGTGGGAGTCAGCTATGCAGGATGAAATGGATTCACTTATGGCAAACTTGTCACGACCCAAACCCGCCCCTATGGGTTTAGCACCGTAACCGGCCAGTAATCCAAGATTACCGAAGGCCTGCTTAACAGTAAGACAGTATAACAGAGTACAGGGGCATGGCAGAAGCCAATACAGTAAATAAACAATGTCCAATGAGCTGTGACAATCTGTATGCCAAAAAGATTTTTCATACATTTGTACAGAACAGTATACAAAACATTTACAAACATTCAGAACAGGGATCAAGTCCCTATTAACCAGTACAATGCAGTCTATACAGTCCATACAGTAAACAAGACAGTACAGGAGGGGGAACACTAAACACCCCTAGCCTTAGCTTGGCAGGCTTGGAACCTCGCAGTGAGGCACATAGGTTGGCTTGACAAAACTGGAAATACCCTGACGCTTCTAGCTTTGGTCCGGTGCCCGTACACCTACATATATATATGAGCAGTGAGCTAAAGCCCAGTGAATAACATAATGCGTAAAGGGGTTTAGAATGAATGTCCTTACAGTAATGAAAACGGTTCATTTCAATCAGTATATCAGTTGTTCGGTACAATAAACAGTCATATATGGTACATCCATTAGCATAACAGTAAACAGTAGGTCTTAAAAGACCGAACAGTAATGATGGCCATCAATCAGTAAACAGTAGTGGTCCCACGAGAGAACCGACAGAGATCTCTGTAACAGTAACAGTAAACAGTAGGTGCTAAGGATGCCACAGTACAGTTCAGAATATAGGACATACATTCATTCAGTAAAGAATGTCAGTTCAGTAAACAGTTCAGTTCAGTATTCAGAAGATAATTATTTTGAACATATCTTTACACAATTGTTACTCACAGAGTTCTGGGCTACAGTAGGCTAGAGCGTCTCCTCGAAATGTCAACCCTAAACAGTACAGAACGAACACACACTAAGCTACACAGTTGGGAAGGATAATAATAATTTAATCCCTAAATGCCTCGGTGTGTTCTATATCTATATCCTCATTAAGATGTCTTAAGCTAGGCCTAAGAATGCCTAGGATGGGATGAGGATGCAAAGATTTATACAGAATACATTTTCAGAATTTTCAAAAAAACAGAGTCCCGCTCGAGCGCATATTTCCCCGCTCGAGCGGACATGCAATAAAGGCCCCCGCTCGAGCGTAAACTTTCCCGCTCGAGCGGACCAAAAAGTACTGGATACTCAAAAATCACGCTCGATTGGGTGCTCGATAGCCGTTCGAGCGCAAGACACAAGGTCCCGCTCGAGCCCCAAAAACCCCGCTTGAGCAGACTGTAATGCAGTGCAAAGTACTGGATGCTCGAATTCCCCGCTCGAGCGCCACTTCTCTCGTTCGAGCGGGAGTGCAAAATCTGGAAAACCCAGATTGCACCTTCAAGCCAAAAATCAAGTTTAAATACACTAAATTCGATCCTCTTGGGCCAAATTTCTGGAAAACACAAGTAAACTCATAAAACAACATGTTACCAAGGTCAATTTGATAAATCAAAGCCCAAGGGTGTTTAATTAAAACTCAATTTCAAACCAATTTTCATGAACATGCTACAAACATGACATGCATGAATTCAAATCATTTCAAAGCTTCAATTTGATGCTCTAGTGAGCCAATTGTTTCAAAAACAAGTTGGAAACATGGACCATTGCAAAATTATGAACATGCATGTACCAAATTCTATGTAATCAACCTCAAAATGCAAGGATATAGCCATGCATGCAACATTTAAGCTTCTAATGCAACACTTTCAACCAAATCTAGTCTCATTTCTTCAAATTAGCATGAAACATGCAAGAATCAACTTAAAGGCATCAATGAGAGGTTGAATTTTCTTACCTAAGCCTTGAATTAGAGGTATGGAGGCTCTAGAAGGCAAATCTCCTATAATTTCTTCCAATTTCCAAGCTAGTCAACAAGTTGAACTCAATCTCTCACTTTCCCTCTCTCTAATTCGGTGGTGTGCTCAAGATGGCTGGTGAAATGTGTTTTGACCAAGTGTAATAAGACTCAAAGGTGATAAGTAAGTGGCCCACTATTGGTGGCAAAAATGTAAATAAGTGCGCAATGCAATCTAACCTATTTTAATCTAATTTAATCATCCCTAATCACTTTTCAGATCAATACACCCTTAAATCACATAAATCCTACTGATCATGAAACCCTAATCGATTTTCGGTTCGGCCGCCGATAAGGCCTTCAATTGGCAGTTTAAACACAGAAAACTGAACAGATAATTAAACAGTCAAACAGATAAACATGAAATTAAACAGATACAGTCAATCGATTCAGTTTCAGATCTCAGTCAATCAGTCCAGTATTTTAATCAGTTCAGTTACTTCTCATAATCAGTCTCAGTTTAACAGTAATCAGTAGTTTATCGGTAAACAGTGACGAGGGTTGTTACAGTCTCCCCTCCATAAAAAGAGTTTAGTCCCCTAAACTCGAATTACCTTCATTCTGGAAGAAAACATGATTCAGTGGGAACAGTTCAGGATATCTCTTAGCCATGTCATCTTCCCTTTCCCAAGTAGCATACACGCCACCATGGTTTTGCCAGTCAACTTTCACTAACGGGATCTCCTTGTTTCTCAGTTTCTTTATCCGTCTGTTTACAATCTGTATAGACCGTTCCTCGTAAGTGTAGTCGTCACTCAACACTATACGAGTAGGCTCAATCACATGGAATGGATCCCAGAGATAATCTCTTAACATAGAAATGTGGAAGACGTTATGCATATGCTCCATTTCAGGAGGAAGTGCAACTTGATACGCCACCGGATTGATTTTCTCAATAATCTCATACGGTCTGACATATCTCGGTGCCAACTTGCCTTTGACTCCAAAACGAGTCTGGCCTTTCATCGGTGTCACTTTCACAAACACGTGATCACCTACCTTATATTCTCTGTCTCGCCTTCTAACATCTGCATAACTTTTCTGTCGGCTCTGTGCAGTTTTCAGTCTCTGTTGTATCAGTTTTACCTTCTCAGTCGTTTCATATACGATCTCGGGCCCAAGCAAAGGTCCATCTCCAACTTCTGCCCAGCAGATCGGAGATCTACATTTTCTGCCATATAATGCCTCGAAAGGCGCCATACCAATACTTGAATGATAGCTGTTGTTGTAAGCAAATTCAGCCAATGGCAAATGGCTTTCCCAGTTTCCCTGAAAATCAAGGACACACATTCTCAGTAAATCCTCCAGAGTCTGGATGGTCCTTTCTGACTGGCCATCTGTCTGAGGATGATACGCACTACTCAGTTTCAGTTCAGTACCCAATGCAGTCTGTAAGCTTTGCCAAAACCTCGATATAAACCTCGAATCCCTGTAAGAAACAATAGACACAGGCACTCCATGCAGTCTAACAATTTCATCAATATAGAGTATAGCCAATTTGTCCGCATTATAAATTGTCTTGATAGGTAAGAAGTGTGCAGATTTAGTCAGTCTATCGACGATAACCCAAATAGAGTCCATACCTTTTCTGGAGCGAGGCAATCCTACAATAAAATCCATCGTGATATGCTCCCATTTCCACTCCGGTATGGGTAAGGGTTGCAGTAAGTGTGACACCCCGTATTTTTGAGGTATTAATATTTAGTGAGTGGTATTGATGGTTTATTATGATAATTTAGTGGTGTGATTTTTAGATAAAAATTTAATTTTAAATTATTTATTTATATTTATCTCATCTCTTTTATATCTATCATATTATTATTTAATAAATCAATTTACCATTCCCCATCATGTGAGAAAAAAAAAAAAAAAATTACAAGCTAAGAAAACCGTGGGCTGTTAACCCACAGTAACCCCAAACCCACCTTTCAATCCTTTCACCTTTTCATTTCTTTTAAATTTTTTATTATCTTCTTTTATTGTTGTTTTCCTCTATAAATCAGCACAAAGTGAGGGGTTCCTCCATTCCATTCTTCTTCCTCATTCATTTTCTTCATTCGGTTCTCCACTCCTCATAAATTATATAGAGTAGAAATATTAAGTTTAGATGTGGGAGTGTTTAGAGTAAAAATAGGTATTTTATAAAATAAATAAATAAAGTGAGAGTTGTAGATTTTATTAAATTATACATACTTTATGTTTTAGAAGTTTGATCAAAGCTATTTTTGGAGATCTATGGAGCAATTTCAGATTTATGGTGACGAAGTCAATTATTTTGAGGTAAATTCGGGTGGTATACAATATGCTCTATTTAAATCTCTTTGCAAAGAGTTCTCTATTTTTAATTATCCTCAATTTGTAATCCACTTGATTAATGTGGTTATTAATAGATTTCGTAAAATCATTTGTTGTTGAATCGTTGATATTCTGATCATTTGGTAAAATTCTCTACAAATATTCTGTGTTAAATGGTGATTTATCTGACTGAATGACATAGAAATACTCTGTACATGGATCGAGTGAATCTTATTAATTGTTTACACCAATATGCCCGGATAAGCGTGGAGCTTGGGTGAGGTGGGTGAATAAATGAATTTATTCACTGGTCATGTACTGAGTAGGACTGGGTATTTGGTCTAGATAAATTATGGTTGCTTTGTTGTGCAATTTGGTAAATTGCTTGATTATCATATCGTTGATTTAGTGTCATAAATTGTTGGGTTCTTGTTAATTTATTCTGTATCCGAGCCATGTATTCCTGTCGTATTGTATACTTCCCGAATTAATTTATTTTTCAGGTGCGAAGCAGATTTTAGCAGAGCTCGAAATTGAGATTAGAAAGATTTATTAATATCGAGATTTGGGATCCACCACTTTAATTATTAAATATGGAGATAGTTGTAATATTGTTTATTTTGGGAGATAATTGTGTTATAGAATATTTGGAGGATATTGTATCATTTGGAGACAATTTTGTAGTTATTATTTTTGGGAGCAAAACTTGTATTTTTTTTGAGGCTATTTTAGTGTATTTAACGACCCGGGATTGGGTGCTCGATAGCCGCTCGAGCGCAAGACACAAGGTCCCGCTCGAGCGCCAAAAACCCCGCTCGAGCGGACTGTAATGCAGTGCAAAGTACTGGATGCTCGAATTCCCCGCTCGAGCGCCACTTCCCCCGCTCGAGCGGGAGTGCAAAATCTGGAAAACCCAGATTGCACCTTCAAGCCAAAAATCAAGTTTAAATACACTAAATTCGATCCTCTTGGGCCAAATTTCTGGAAAACACAAGTAAACTCATAAAACAACATGTTACCAAGGTCAATTTGATAAATCAAAGCCCAATGGTGTTTAATTAAAACTCAATTTCAAACCAATTTTCATGAACATGCTACAAACATGACATGCATGAATTCAAATCATTTCAAAGCTTCAATTTGATGCTCTAGTGAGCTAATTGTTCCAAAAACAAGTTGGAAACATGGACCATTGCAAAATTATGAACATGCATGTACCAAATTCTATGTAATCAACCTCAAAATGCAAGGATATAGCCATGCATGCAACATTTAAGCTTCTAATGCAACACTTTCAACCAAATCTAGTCTCATTTCTTCAAATTAGCATGAAACATGCAAGAATCAACTTAAAGGCATCAATGAGAGGTTGAATTTTCTTACCTAAGCCTTGAATTAGAGGTATGGAGGCTCTAGAAGGCAAATCTCCTATGATTTCTTCCAATTTCCAAGCTAGTCAACAAGTTGAACTCAATCTCTCACTTTCCCTCTCTCTAATTCGGTGGTGTGCTCAAGATGGTTGGTGAAATGTGTTTTGACCAAGTGTAATAAGACTCAAAGGTGATAAGTAAGTGGCCCACTATTGGTGGCAAAAATGTAAATAAGTGCGCAATGCAATCTAACCTATTTTAATCTAATTTAATCATCCCTAATCACTTTTCAGATCAATACACCCTTAAATCACATAAATCCTACTGATCATGAAACCCTAATCGATTTTCGGTTCGGCCGCCGATAAGGCCTTCAATTGGCAGTTTAAACACAGAAAACTGAACAGATAATTAAACAGTCAAACAGATAAACATGAAATTAAACAGATACAGTCAATCGATTCAGTTTCAGATCTCAGTCAATCAGTCCAGTATTTTAATCAGTTCAGTTACTTCTCATAATCAGTCTCAGTTTAACAGTAATCAGTAGTTTATCGGTAAACAGTGACGAGGGTTGTTACAAAACTAGATATTTTTAACTCGTGGGCTGGTTCGGCCCAAATTTTGGCAGGAACTCGCAAGGCCTGACATGGGCCAGCTCAAGCTTAGGCACGAGCCCGAATAGACCGGACCGAACCAAATTTACACCCCTGTAGGTAAGTAGTTGGTATACATGTAGCTCATCCTCGGCATTTTGGCCTATTTCATTTGGTTTTAGTGTTCTTCATTAATGGTTAGCTAAAACTATTTACTATAGATTAAAAAATAATAATAATAACAAAAAAGTTTTAAAATAATTTGAGAAAATTATCAATAAATTTTATTTTGTTATCAAGATTACAAGCGAGTTCTATCAAATTTCAATATGAACAATTAAATTTTATTTTAAATAACTTATTATCAAAAAGTTAAATTCTCCATCATGATAAGTTTTAACTACAATAATGTACAAAGGGATTAAGAGATTAGATTTTAATTGATTATTTATTAAGGAAAACTCTATAATACACACTCTTCATTGGGTGTGTACTATATCCCTCAGTTACGACGTTGGTAATCTTTGATTATGATAGATTATAGTGTTAGTTATAAATTAGTTATACACATTGTAATATTAATTATGATTTGTTGTGATATTGATTATGATATTATTTTAGGATTTTTTTTAAGGTCCCTCGTATTAAAATTTTATAGTATAAAGAACATCTAATATTTTTATAATGTCTAAGGTCCCTCAAGTTGATCCAGAGAAAATTGGTCCAAAGAAAATTAGTCCAAAGAAAATTCACGTCACAGAGAAAATTGGTCCAGAGAAATTTTGAAAATTTCTCTGACCTTCCCTAAACTTCCCACTGTAAATTTCTCTGTCTTTTCACAAAATTACATCTCCAGAGAAATTTGTAATTAATTCTGTGATTTACATATGTAGCGTTGTTGTTGGTTCTGGTTTTGTGAAAGAAGCTTTTTGAGAGCATCTCTCACAATTGTGTGAAATTTCACTAAGAAACTTGTAGCTTGGGAAATTCTCACAGCTACTTTTAAATTTCTCTGATTTGAGAAAGGAAGGGAAAATAAACAATCATAAGCAACTTCAAATTTGATTTTTTATTTGTTTTAACTTATTAACAGTTGTTGAAGTAAATTTATGTGATGATTAGTTTTTTGAAGATGTATTCAGGAATTTCATTGGATTTCATAAAATAATGTGTCTTTTTGATCCAGAGAAAATTACTTAAAATGAATCCAGAGAAATTTAAATTTTCTCTGGTTTATAAATGAACAAAGAGAAATTTGAATTTGAATTTAAACCCAGAAAAAATTGGTCAAAACGAACCCAGAGAAATTTGAAAATTCCAAAATTTCTCTTCAATTTACTAACCATTTTCTTTGTACGTTGACTCAATTAGAAAAAATTGATTAAAAAGCTAACACAATTTTCTTTCGTTTGCTCACCCATACCTCAATTTTCACACCAACCCACCAACTAAATCTCCTTCTGAATAGATGCATTGGCAACATCAAAATCCTCATCCATCAAATGAGGCCATGCAGACTGAGACAAACCCAGTGGCCTCGCATATCTTCCATTATTATTCTCGAACCCACCTCCATTAACAACTCTCCCTCATCTGTTTTGACCCATCATCTGTTGCTGAAGCTGGTTTTGCGGTGAAAACAAAATTTCTTTGGTTTGTCTTCCCCAAATCGAAGAAGAGCACTGTTGTTTCATCATTTGGTCATGTCTCGCTTGCTCAAACTACAAAACAAAACAAAAACAAAACCCAAAAATCAACAAACTAGATGAGAAGAGGGAACAAGTATATACACACATTATGAGACTCACTCACATGATTGGACTGTGAGAGGTTGTGAGAGAGGCACTGATTGGCATAGAAAGAGGTGTTCATGTTTTTCAGAGGCGGTGGAGTGAGAGACCAAGGAGGGCCGAGAAGGCCTCTGGCTTTGGGAGGTCCTTCATCGTTCATCTTCAACCTCGCCACTTGTCCCGCGGCCTCATAAATCAGATCCCAAGAGTTGTTGTTTCCACACGGCGGTGTAGTTGGCGGTGATCCATCGAACTCGGCGATCTACTTTTGTTCTTTACTTTGCTATTTGCGAAAGAGAAAGAAGATAGAGGCTTTGTGATCAGAGATTTGCGAAAGTCGAATAAAGAAAGGCGTCTGGTGGTGGTGATCAAAATGAGAGAGAGAGAGAGAGAGAGAGAGAGAGAGAGAGATAAAAGTCAAATTTCTCTGATATATGTTTAGGGACCTTAGATATCAAAAAATAATTTTGTGGATCTCTTCCATTACGAAAAGTGGGAGAGGGGCCCTGGACTAATTTTTTCATTATTTTAATTATAATTTAATTTTTTTTTAGTTATACCTCATGCGGTACTTAGTTATGACTTTTTTTTTTAATTATGACTCTAAAATGATTTAATCATGACATTTGTAGTAATTAATCACACAAATATTATAATCCATTTGCTAAACAAATTAACTACCCACATACAACAATTCACATTATTGAAAATTATTTAAAAAAATTTCATTTCCAATTGCTCTCTTTGAAAATTGATTATTTTAATTTTTTTAACTTTTTACAATATATATATATATATATAAGTAAAAATAATAATAATATAAAAACTTATAATAATTTTTTTTTACTAAAATATAAAGTGTCACCAAAATTAAAACGTTGTACTCATTAGGGACGTTGACGTGTATCCGCCACCTTTGAGTGTTGGACAATAATGACAGAATTAGGCAGTAGTTGGATGTGGGGATCACTCATATTAGCACGCTTGAGGGAGAAGTTATTGGTTGTTCTTTAGTAGCGTCACGTGACACTCCTTCACATGTATTGTAATAGTAGAAAGAGGGAGACTTACAATTTTTTGTTATATAATTGAAAAAGGTGGTGTTTGTTTTGAAAGATTGGAATATGAATAGTCCCTTGTTTAGTAGTCAATTTTTACTCTGGACTAATAGTGTTGGATTGTTGTATCCTATGGAGGGTTGAGATAGAAATCATGGGATAACTTATTTCATGGGATTAGTTTATAAAATTATATTTTTAACCCTTTTCTATTTAATATCTTTTTTTAGTGTTGTTAATTTAAAATTCTATATTAAATAAAAAATATAAATTATAAATTAAATTTAATTAAAAATAAAAATTAAAAATTATGGCCTTATAAATTAATTTTTTTAAGTGTTGTTAAAAAATTAAATTTATATATTAAATAATTTTTTTTAGTGTTGTTAATTTAAAATTATATATTAAATAAAATATATAAATTATAAATTTAATTAAAAATAATAAATTAAAATTTTTTAGTGTTGTAAAATTATAAATTACAAGGGTAAAATAGTCTTTTGAACATTTATCCTTATCCAGTTCAACCAAACATTGGATTCACTAAAAATAATTTAATCCAGACATCTAATCACATGGCTAAACAAACATAAGATACAAATTTAGTCCAACCAAATAGTCCAGAGATAATGTATCCCAGGACTAATAGTCCGATGGATTACAATCCCCTTTATCTAGTTCGTCCAAACAAATATGCGGATAGAGGTTTATGATTGATCTGAAGCATGACTACGTGATACCTTAGGACCAACCAATAATTTCTCCACTTCATTATCTTTTATTTATTTATTTTTAAACCCTTCACATTTTACAAATGCAAACCTTAGTAAATTAACTTTTCAATAAAACTATTTGATTTAGAAACTAATTTTTGAAGGGAAAAAACCCTATTTGATTTGGCTGTATTTTTTTATTTGAAAGTTGATTTTCAAACAAAATTCATTGGTTCGAAAATATTTGATTTGCAAATAAACTTTGGAATAAAAAAATTAAAAATTAAATATAAAAAAAATAATGTGGTGTGTGAAATTTTTCACAATCTTTTTAATTTTAAAAAAATAAAATTGTCAAACAAATTTCTCATTTTATTTTTTATTTTGCAAAATAGAAAACAACAAACAAAAACTATACCGAACATGCCCACTTATAACCCTGAGGGCATATTATCCTCTATAAAGCCCAACAAACCATACAGAATATGGTGATAGATTCCTTATTTATCATAAACGAATTGTTCTAGTTGGCCTAACCTTCTTATAACTCCTATGAAAAATCATGAATTCAAATCTTAAAGAACAGACCAATGACTAAAGATTCTATAATTTTTTTATCATAAAGTTAAGTAGAAATTAGAACGGGACAGAAAAATATGAGAGAAATAATTTTTTTTATAAATAGTTTATATTTTATTCACATGTCTATCAAATTTTTTTTTTTTTTTATAACTTTTTTAAGACTCTACCCAAATATATGATTCAAATACAGTTTTAATATACGTGTAACATTGGCATCTTCATGAAAATATCCAAAGTTAAGTGAAGAGATTCAAACCCTAACCTCCTAGTAAAATAGAAGGATTCTTTGGAGTTGGAAAAAAGTAGAAATCAGGACAAAAGCATTTTAGACCAGTCACTAATCACCACCTACCAAAAAACTAAACAGCAAGTTAAGACTTCCATTAAACTCACAAAAGTATCAGATCAATAGAAGTTGGTTGCTCCAACCATAATCCAACAGAATGCTTCAATGCAGCACCTTCAAAACAAGGACTGTAGAACACTCCATACACTCAGGACTTGAAATGCCACCGGGGCACATCCTCACCCTCCTCCAGTCAAGGATAAAAATGGCCTCACGACAAATACAAACTCTCTCATGAAATCAAACTATTATAGTTTCTATATTGAAAAGGATAATTTATGTCAAGAAATTAAAGATTTGACCGAGATTTTTCCAGATGTATACATTACAAATGATTAAGGTCCTAACCTTTCTCAAGGACAACTATATTTGCAATTTACATTATCATATCAAACACAAACACACAAAAAGAGCAGACTAATAAGGGGGAGATGAAGACTATCACAATTCATGATAAGTGCATATTACAATTTATATTACAAACAACTCCAAAGATTAGTGTACTACCAAAATTAGCCAACTTGTCACTGCTGACAAAAATTTAACAACCCCTCAAATTCATCAATGCAAAATCTTCAAGCTTATTGTAGGGAAACTATTATATTATAGTAAGACTTCATCTAAGGTGAAGACAGGACTTGAATCTTCAGAAATATGACAACTTACAAGTAATTATTATTTGATGAGGGCAACAAGGATTTTAAAAAAAAGAAGAGAGAGAGAGAGAGAGAAGAAAAGCAATCCATGTATTATGCTTGTTCAAGGCGGCTAATCCAATCAGATTTATTGCTATGAAAGGTCAATTTATCCATGTCATAATGGTAGGGTGAATTCAGCAGTATGGCATATGGCCTACATCTATAGAATTTTGTCTACCTTTAGCTTTCATATTATGAACATCGTGACATTGATGTTCATTTTTTTCCAATTATTAACGCCAAAGGTCAACCAAACATGTTACTGAAAAAGTGAAATCACACTGCATAGATTGTATGCATGAACTTATATACAAGGACTAAGGAAAAGTAAGGACGAATGACTAATTTGCTAAAGCATACAATAATAAAGAGAGTTTTTATACCGTAAATCATGAGGGTTCTAAGAAACCATTTTGAGGGAATGGAGAATATCAAATCCAATGAGATGATCTTTTCCAGGAAGGTCTGATCCAAACATTTTGTACTTGACCAAGTGTCAAATTTTGCTCAATACATTTTTCAAATCTACAAACAGCGTAACAAATATGCAGCATATCAATAAAGTTAAAATACTATTTAACATATGTCTCATATATTTGCTTGGTTTGCTGCCAAATAAAGAGACAGGCAACATACTTAGATGTGATGCAAAGGTGAGAGCAATGAAACAGTAAATATACATTTAAGCGAGTTCAAAATCATTACAGTGCCACGGACAAGCCAAAAAAGATAAAACAACAAAAAGGCCATATGTATAAGAAAAAGCATAAATGAATCCTACCTTAAGCCAACAATTTCTATCATAAAAGCTGTTTATTATGGCAGCAGGATATGAACATCATGACTGCACGACTTTGTTTTGTTTAACACACACAGGTGCCTTGAATGCTTTGCACTTCCACATTGATGTTGTCTCAACTGAAGGCTCTACAGGAACCAAGGGCATACTGTTTGAAGTGGTTTTCCTTGTGTTCTCCGCAGTCAATGGAGAGCTCTTAGATTTCAGCTCTTCCTTTGGGTTTGATCGATCCCTAAAGGTACAAATGCTTAATGGCAACTTTTTCTGCTTCATTCTTCCCCTCTTTCTACCAATGCTACACGCTTCATCTGATGATTCCAAATTTTTTTCCTTTAAGTGGCTTGTCTCTGCTTCCCCATTATCCATCTTTAACCGATCTAATTTATTGAATTTTGATACATTTTCATCTACTCTAACTGCATATGCTTCATGGGTGGAACCTTCTGAATTCACCTTTCTTGTTACACCATTCCCATTGCTCATGGAAGGAGTGTTTCTTTCCTGTGCTATACCTCCATTTGAAACCCTAGACTTTTCGGGAGTAGACAACCCTTTCAGTCTCTTATGTTTGTTACCCTTCAATTCAGAAGTTGATGAGTGCTTCGAAATTCTAGGGGAGCTGTTTATGGCTTGATGCAACTTACGGGCTAACTCCTCATCTGTCCTGCAATTCTGAATAGGTTTATGCTTATTGTACAGCGTCTGAACAGGAATATGCTTCTTCATCTTGTTCTTCTTCGAGTATCTTTCTCTGCTGGCTGATGATTCCTCAGAAACAGTCGCAACCAATTCTAAAGCACTCTTGGCTGCAGCAACTGCCTTTGCTGCCATTGCAGCTTTCTCTTCAGCCGCAGCTCTTGCAGCCTCTGCGACTTTAACAGCAGCTGCAGCTGCTGATCTTGAAGCCTCCACAATCTCCTCGGGTGAAAGATTGGGATTATTCAAATGAGATCTCAATAAATTGTTTAGATGGGTATCAAATTCACTAGAAGTAGTGGAAGCCGATGGCTGATGAGAATTGCCATCGAAATTCTGTTTCTTCAATCCGGCAAGAAGCCGCTTTCGAGGAGGCAAAAGGACATCGGAGTTCAAGTGATTAATGTCACACAAGTTAGCTTCCATCGTTCTCTACATGTGTACAACAATCGACTTTGCCTCGATTAACAATCACACTATAAAACAACAATAAAAGTTGACAAGAATTCAATCTTTGGTATGAAATTCCAATCTACACCGATCATCAAAGCTGAAGTCGTCATAAATTTTTAAAACCCGTCTCAGATTTCGCGTACTTCATCCAAAAACCAACAATAACTGAATCACTCTCCGAAATTGAATTCAAAAGCATAACAAAAACAAACAAAAAATAACTGAAACGCACAAATGCAATCCCAACAACTTGAATAAAAAAAAACAAAGAATTTGATAAGAATTAAGCATAATCTACAAAGTCACGAGCTCGATTCAAGAGAATTATACAAATCTGATTGAGTTTATGTGTTGTCATTGAAATTTATATTTCAGATGATACAAAAAAAAATGAAAAAAAAGAGAGCAAGAGTTGAATACAATTGTACAATGAGGAAGGTGAAATACCTGATCTTGTTGGTGTAAGAGAGAGAAAGAGCGAGATAGACGGCGAGTTGAAATTAGGGTTTTCGGAGAGAGAGAAATGGAAGAAAATGGTGTGCAATGAAACAAGAGATAGAGAGAGGTAAAATTGAAGATCATATCATTATTATTTTGTCAGGAAGAATTTCGATTGGTTCTGATTCGAGAAACCCCAAACTTCAAAACATTTGTGATAGATATCCCACACATACACGATTTTATTCGAATCATTTATAACGTGGGGCTCACATATGAGTGAATTCTACATTTATGTTAAAATTCAAAATTAAATTGGTAATCCCAAAAAACGGAGTCCCAAATATTTTTGAATTCCAAAATCACGTAAAAATGATTTAAAACGATTATTACTATTAATACTCTATTAATTATTTTAAATTTTAAAATTTTTTTATTGTAATAATAATTTTAAATGAAATTATTAAAAAATATATTAATAATTTTAAGACATCTTATCTAATAATTAAGCTTATACATCCAATACATCATGAGTTAGAGTTTATGAGAATACTTACCTCCATCACTACTCATCCATCTTCTCTAAATCTCACCTTCAAAACCTACTCACCCTCAAAACCTTGAAAATCCTTTAACGACAATATTCGAACTCTAACGGTGACAATTATTTGATTACCGACAATTTTTTGGTAATAACAATGAGTGGAAGTTTTTCTGACAATCACAACTTAATGAGACGAGAAGAGTACAACAATAAAAACTCAAATGAGATTTATAGCTTTGATGATATTCTTAACTCATAAGAGATTGGCCTTGTAAGGGTAATTTTTTTTAAAAAAATGGTAAAAATAATAAAAATTATTTATCATTTTTTCAGGACTGAACTCCCGAACATATGATCGAAATTCAGGAACATAGGCCCGAACATTGTTCATTTGTTCAGAAACAGATAACCAAACATTTTTTATTTGTTCAGGAATAGATAATCGAAATTCGTGGAGATTGCAGAATCCAGAAAAGGGGAATTTTAATTCAACAATAAAAAACTCTACATTTATTTTCTGAGGTCATGAACAAGTATGTGAAGATGAAACAGTAATCACCTTTGTGAGTTTTGTTAGGATTTTTAAGAGAAAGGCTTTTTGGGGTGTAGGTAAGGGTGTAAATTTGACCCGGGCCGGCCTATGTCAAGCCTCGCAGACTCCCGCCAAAATTAGAGTCGAGCCGGCTCACAGATTAGAAAATTAGGCCCAGGCCCAGGGGTATTCTGGCCTCAGGGAGGCTGGTGGGCCTGGGCTTGGTCTTGGGACGGGATTGAGCGATCTTGAACAATGTTTTTTTGTTATTTTTAATTTTTTCTTCTAAAATTTTATTATTTTCTACTAAAAAAGACACTGGGCTTTAGTCGGGTCGGGCCTTGAGTGGACCTTAAGCGGGCCGATGAGTAAGATTAGGCGGGCCGGACCAGACTTTAAAATGATGGCTCATGATCGGACTGGGTCAGGCCTACCCCGGGCTGCCTACGGGCCGTGGGCAATTTATACATTCTGAGGTATTGGAGTGTGCATTCAATTGAATAGATAAAATATTTTTTCAAATATAATTTTGATATTATTTGAGAGGAAAAAATAAATTTTAAGAATTTTAAAATTTATAAGTAAATATCCAAAAAATAATAAAAGATTTAAAATAATTGATGGATGCTACATCAACTCCTTTTTAACTCCAAGTTATACAACTTGTTTGGCCTCGTTTCTTCACATAAACCACGTAATTGCCATCCAATGGTGCTCTTGCTAGCCTGCTGGTGCTAGGGCTAAAATTGAACGCCTAGAATTAATCCGTTACACGTTGGATAGCTTCAATGATGTGAGTGAATAAATATAGATATATATTTTTTAATTCGTCTAAATTTGGACGGATTATAGATGGATGGTCTCTTGATTCAATCTGTCAATATTCCTGAGAAAATAAATTATGCTTTTATATTTTATGTGTAAATAAAAAAAATTATTTAGTAATTATATTTGTTATTTATGAAATATAAAAGTTGAGATTATTTTTATTACAAAAATGAACAGTAAAAAATTTTTGGATGCTAAATAGTAAAGAATCACTGAAAAATAATTCAAAAAACACTCAAAATAATAAAGCCCAACTAACAAATCAATCCGCATCCACATGTACAATTTGCTCAATCTGTACCCGTTAACTAAGCAGACAGATAAAAATTGACTCGCGAGCACCCTTATGTTTAAGCCAGTAAGGCCCATTACCACTTTCAATTTGATCATTTGAATTGTTTATTTTTTAAGTCAACATTTAAATTATTGATGAAAAACTTAGATCGATTCAATAATAATAGCTGTATTAGTTTATGACATTTATTTGTAAAAAAAATTAATGATAAAGTTTATTTGAAAACTAAGGCCTCGTTGGGAACATGTTATTTTAGTAACTTTTTGACTTTTTTACTAAAATATGAGGTAAAAAAAACTAATTTGTTTGGATTGACTTTTTAATTTTTGGGGCATTTACATACAAGTCCCATTTTGTAAACTTATAATCCATTAAGTCCTATATAAAATTATTTGCTCCTTCAAGTCCCATTAATTTTTAACAGGCCAATTTTGTCATGACCCGAACCCGCCCCTATGGGTTAAGGCCATAACCGGCCAGTAATCATGATATTACCTACGGCCTCAAACCGAATAAGACAAAACTCATTAGAGTAAAAGGGGCCAAACAGAAGCAAATTAAAAACTTTGTCCATAGAGCCGTGCTTATATGCACATCAAAACATTCCAGACATACATATGTTAATAACTCACAACAGAAAGCATGGCAACATAAATTTCTGTACAGACAGGATCATTCAAAACTGAGTCAACCAAACAAAACTATATACAGACGTACTCAAAACTTCGCCGACATGACAACATAGAACAGAACGACATAAAGGCAAAGGCAAGTCTCGTACGTGAGACGCAAGGGCTGACTCTCCAAAACCTTTGTTGTTCCACACAGACTTCACTGAGGCTGGGTTTGGACTCCCCTTGGCTCACCTACAAACATATGAATGAGCGTGAGCGAAAGCCCAGTGAATAATATCAAAAAAAGAATATACTTTGGAACAATGTACATCAAACGGCCTTGGGCCCAATTTGCATTTCTAACTAATACCTACATACATACATAGGCATATGTAAGTCAAGTAACTGAAGTTCCAATACATTCCACGGCCTCGGGCCCAATTCATTCATGTCCATCGGCCTTTAGCCCACATTTATCAATCGGCCTTTGGCCCAATCATTTATCAATCGGCCTTTGGCCCAATCATTTATATCAATCGGCCTTTGGCCCAATCATTTATCAATCGGCTTTTGGCCCAATCATTTATATCAATCGGCTTTCGGCCCAATCATTTATCAATCGGCCTTCGGCCCAATCATTTATATCAATCGGCCTTCGGCCCAATCATTTATCAATCGGCCTTTGGCCCAATCATTTATATCAATCGGCCTTCGGCCCAATCATTTATCAATCGGCCTTTGGCCCAATCATTTATCAATCGACCTTTGGCCCAATCATTTATCAATCGGCCTTTGGCCCAATCATTTATATCAATTGGCCTTCGCCCCAATCATTTATCAATTGGCCTTTGGCCCAATCATTTATTATCAAACTGGCACATAGGCCTTTCAAACTTTTATATCAAACTGTGTCCACCCTTCAAATTAATGAACTTTACATACTTACATAGAAGTAGCAATTGGACAACAACATATGTCAGATATTACTCACAGTGATCGGCTTGTAGATTTGCCCTGGAGCTTGACCCTACACATCACATAACATATACGGGTCACAAATAACTCAATCCGTTCTTTAATTTACACATTCCTCTTTAGGCTTCATTCTTATCTCTTTAATTCAATTACAATGCTCAAAGTATGCCTAAGAGTGCTTAGAAGTGAAAGAGAACGGAAAACAGAACACAAAATGCATTTTCAGAATTTCAGAAAATAGGGTCTCCGCTTGAGCGTGGACTTCCCCGCTCGAGCGAACCCTTAGGCCCACAAAAGTGCTGGTTACCTCAAATTTACGCTCGAGCGTGAACTCGGCCGCTCGAGCGGAATGCCTGTCTACATAGCTTCCCGCTCTAGCGTCAACTTCCCCGCTCGAGCGGGAACCATGTCTGTCAAAAATGCTGGGAGCTCGATTTCTCCGCTCGAGCGGCACTTCCCCCGCTCGAGCAGACGTAAAAAATTCTGGGTTTTCCAGAACACTCCCTTGAGTTCAAACTCGGCATTCAACCAACTTTTCTTGCATACTAAGGCTCCAATCTCATATATATTTGTACTAACATGCCATAGACACCAAAACACATCACAATGGAGCTCAATTTCTTGTATTACTTACATGCATGTCTCAAATTAATCCAAATTCATCACCAACACATCACATTCAAACATGCAAAGCTTACACTTACATGATTCATTCTTGCATGTGAGAAATATGCCTTCATATCAACTTAATTGGTGAAGAGAGGTCCCAATACATGGTTTTTAAACAATATTCAACACAAATCATACACATTGTGCTCAAACATGGAGATTCTTGGCCATTTCTTACATGCATGTACACATTAGGCTTCAATTCAACAAATACAACCCAATTTCATTTCAATCTCACTCTTGATCACCAATTTAGCTTGAACACACAAAATTACAAACTATAATTCAAGAATTGCTTACCTAGAAGTTTTGATCTATCAAGCTCTAGACAATTCTCAAGCTAAATCTTCAAAATTTCCAAGCTTTAAGCCAAACCCTCAATCTCCTCTTCTCTCCTCTCCCAACCGACCCTCTCTTCTCTTCTTTGAGTTTATTATCAGTAAAAAATGAGGCTAGGGAGAGAGAGATTGAGTGTTTAAAGCCTTGACAACAAAACCCACTAAGGCCATTTTAATAATAATAAAGTAGTTGGGTTCTAATTCATCAATCTAATTGATTTAATCTGGCCCGAATCAATTTTCAATTAAATTTCACCGTAGGCTCTAAAAATTACGCTAATCGCAATGACGTAATCAATTTCAGGTTCTGTGGCCGATAAGGCCCTCAATTTAATTTCCGAAGCAAATTATTCAAACAGATATTCCTACGGTGAACAGATAGAATTTCAAAATCACATATATTCACATAATGGCACATAAAATCATGTTAAACATATAATCATACCCAAATTAAGGACCAATTAGCATTCTACGGAACAGGGATATCACAGTCTTCCCCCCTTTAGGAAGTTTGGTCCTCCAAACTTAGTTTACCTTTAGTCGAACACAATTCGGAACACTTTTCATTCAACGGTTCCAATCCTTTTTGATAGCCACTTACTTGGTCCCAAAATCTAGCAAAACTCAGTTCTCACTCAGTCAGAGACTTACCTTTTCTTCCACACAAGGCCTGTATGGTGCCATACCAAAACTAGAGTGTAAGCCGTCGTCGTGAGCAAGGTCTGCCAACGTTGGATAAATCTTTCCAATTCCCCGAAAATCTAAAGTACACATTTGGAGCATTTCTCCCAGAGTCTAAAAAGTTCTTTCTGATCATACATCAATTACGGATGGAAAACAGCGCCGAGTCATAATTCAGTTTCATATCAAATTCATAATTTGTCCAGATCATATACAGAAATCATAAGTCATGATTAAGTTCATATGATACATCCATTAGCATTAACAGTCAGAACAGAACGGAACATATACACGTGAGGTTACGAATAACCAGTTCCATAAAGGAACCTCCGGATCCGGGTAACATAACATAACAGAAGCTGAGCCCCCATTGCCTCTTGAAGGCTTTTCAGAATTCAAACACATTTTAGAATTTCTGTCTAAACAATAGATATTGGGACCCCATGCAAACGAGCAATCTTGTCAATGTAAACAGTGGCTAATCTACAAGCATCATACAAAATTTTTATAGGGAGATCTACCTACAATAGCCCAAACGGGACTTATACCTTGGGTGCTCAAGATAGCCCCACAACGAAATTCGTAGCCACATATTCCTATTTCCATTCCAAAATAGAGAGAGGTTAAAGTAGTCCCGCCACTATTTGAAATTCACTTTGACCTGTTGGCACCGAAAAATATTTAGACACATTCACCAATTGCCCTCTTCAAGGTAGGCCACCAACATATTTATTTCAATGTCGGCTGACTTTATCACAGAAGTTCGGTCTATTCCTTGTCACAAAAGTTCAATTCATTCTTCAATAATTCCACAATTCACAATCTGATTCGGTATTTAGTCTAGTGACTCATCACAATTATCCAAGGTCAATCAAAAGTCTTCAGGAATATAAGGTGGATCCAGACACTGATTCCCGAATCAACAAGGGTAACATCGAAGTAATTACCCACACAATACACATAGTCCAGACATCCCCATAATACTGATTGTAAGGTACAATAACATCGAAGCAGGCAATTTCTGACATAATACATGTGTTCTCAATTCATTCAACAGTTTACAGTTTACAATTTAGTTCAATATGCAATTCCCTGTTCTATCGAGTCTGTCCACATTATCTGATAGTCATCTAAGGCAATTCATATATAAACCTCCATAATATCAAAGGCAATATCAACAGAGTCAATCACATGTTAAGCACAATTTACACATCCTCAGAGTCCCAATTACAGAATATAATGGCACTGGGCAGGTATTCACAAGGCGTACTGAATTCGCACACTTACGGATAATCAGGGTTTTTCAAAGCTTCTTAGATGTTAATAACATCTACAGAATGCCAAAGGATGACTTTCCAGACAGAACAAAGGAATAATCATCTCGGAATCAAAGCACACCCGTTCACGACCGTCGGTGGCCTACTCGAGATCGATTAGACAAACCCACCTGTACGAAACCGTCGGTGGCAAAAGATATCCCAACCAAAGGTGCTACATAGGCTTAACGTCCCCTAGCACGAAAGGACGCTCCAAGAATGTCATCAAAACAAACATAATACCATTCACTTTAGCCTGATTTCCCAAAGTCTAAAAACACTGAAGCAACCACTCTCTCTTACAAAACATATTCTGATCAGTCAAAGAAAAATGTTCAGTACTACTAATAATCAAACCAATCTGCCGTCATCGACTTCTGTAGCATCAAACAAACAAAGTTGGGACAATACTCTTTACGACACCCAATCACGGGGTTTGCACAATTCGGTTCATTTTTAACACATATGTCCTCAATAATTGGGGGTCGATTCTCAATGGTGCCCTTGGTTAGATCAATCTATTGATAGCCCACAAAAGTCTTTCAAATAAGTCGAGTATTCCAAACAAATTCAAGTTTTTGGTCTATCAGCTTTTCTGCCAAGAATAATCTGGCTTTCTATTCACAAGCAATTCTTAATCCCTTTTAACATAATCAAATTAGGCAGAGGGTCTTATCAAACCAATCTCGACACAGGTATTGCAAAATTAAATCAAGAAAAGGTTCCATCAAGTTATATCAAATGAGGGTTCCATCAGAACAATATCAGGCAAAGGTTCTATCGAATCGAATCAGATAAAAGTTTTCTCAAATAGGGCACATTCGGTTCTGTAAGGCATACTTCGTTTGCTTAGGTACATGGTTGATAGTTTCTTAGTTGCCCTAAGTTCATCAATTCTCAAAGTCATATTAGATTCATTCATCACAACAGTTCATATCAAAATGTTTCAAATCATGTACAATACGGTACTGTCTACATAAATTCGGGTGTAGTTGAATATGCGTGCAGTTGTTCATGTCAGGAGGTACGTGTCATAATCAATATAGCAGTTCCCAGATAAGTCTTATATGTAAGAACATGGTACACAATAACGCCTTAAATAAGGTTCCTCAGTAACATGTAGTATAGGATTGTTACGCAAAAGTTCCAAATCAGTCACAAAAGCATAGGTTTATGAGTCGAGCCCAGTATAGTCACATAACCTAGTCAATTTTCTACCAATCAAAGTACATAGTCTCTCAATTCTAAAATTCATCATTTGAGGTGCTCAACTTAGTCACACAATTATAGAGTCATAACTCCAGCAGTTCAGTCATTGAGGACGGTAATATAGCAAATCACCCTAAGCAAAGGTTCAAATGTACATGTGCATGTGCAGAGTTAATCGGTACCCCAATACATATTTCATAAATTTCCCAAATGGAACATATACCTCCAATGAATACAGTCTCGATCATGTAGGTCTAACCAATCTAGATACACATGCAGCAGATATGAAAAAAATATATGCCGATCCGAATTAAATAATATCCCAAGCGAAGATGTACAAACGTACTAATTCAGAATCAATCAACACATAGGCATTCGTTTATAAACAATATAGATACCTGGGGTAACAATCCCAGTATTCTGAGTGCTTCCTGGGATGAGTGCAATTACTCCATCCTGAGTAGCAATTCCTACCACTGGTACGGATTTAGCCGAGACAGAGGATTCATTCACATTTCGTTCAATCCGGGGTCAGTTCCTTACCGTATGGTCCATTTTACTACATCTATAACGAGCCCCAGAAGTCTGATAACAACTCCTCGATGTCTCTTACACTGGTGGTGGCAAAGGTTCTTGCCGTAGCGGCAATTGACGCTGTTGTCTCAAGATCTCTGCCAATTCTTGTACTACTCTTTCTGGACTATCAAGTCGAGCTGTGGAAGAACCTTCCAACCCGTATGCCCTTAATTTGCCCATACTCTACACAAATTCTTATCAAACTTTACCAAATACTGGGATGCCCAATACGAAATTAAACACAAATACACATGGGTACATTCGCACATAGGCACATTGTTATATTCTCATTTCACATATCGTACGCAATTAATCACATACTTCAATATCGCATGCTGAACATTTACTAAGTAATCATGTACTCAAATTAAGTTCATATTTCACACAAATGCCCATTGACAAAATCAAATGCACATAAGCAACTTTTCATGGTTCATATATTCATGTATGTGCATTATATCAAAACAAACTTACTGTACACATTAGTGTAACAATTCATACCTCATATTCGAATCATGTGTGGTACTTCCTATAGCGTGACATATCATGTTGGTCAAGCATATCAACGTATCTCATACATAGGCCACGGTATTATTTCCTCCGGGCGAGGGCCTGTGCCACGGTATTATTTCCCCCGGGCTAGGGCCTCATGACCATAAGCCACAGTATTATGTCCCCTAGGTGAGGGCCTCCGCTAAGGATACCACAATTATGTTCAAGGAGAACTTAGGCAATCGTTCATTTATACCAAACATAGCATTATACTTTATACAAAGATTCACAAGTATGCATATACCAAAGAGTATACGTATCCAAATAATTTGCAATGCAAGCGAATCACAAACTTATAATATATAATCGTTCGCATTAAACATTTAAGCGTATTCTTGATGCTTTCAGATTCATATTTATCACATGAATGCATCCTAGATCTTTTCTAGACGCTTATTACTCTTTTGGACAAGTGTGTGAGTTATTAACTCGTGCTCTGATACTACTCTGTCATGACCCGAACCCGCCCCTATGGGTTAAGGCCATAACCACCCAGTAATCATGAGATTACCTACGGCCTCAAACCAAATAAGACAAAACTCATCAGAGTAAAAGGGGCCAAACAGAAGCAAATTAAAAACTTTGTCCATAGAGCTGTGCTTATATGCACATCAAAACATTCCAGACATACATATGTTAATAACTCACAACAGAAAGCATGGCAACATAAATTTCTGTACAGACAGGATCATTCAAAACTGAGTCAACCAAACAAAACTATATACAGACGTACTCAAAACTTCGCCGACATGACAACATAGAACAAAACGACATAAAGATGAAGGCAAGTCTCGTGCGTGAGACGCAAGGGCTGACTCTCCAAAACCTTTGTTGTTCCACACAGACTTCACTAAGGCTGGGTTTGGACTCCCCTTGGCTCACCTACAAACACATGAATGAGCGTGAGCGAAAGTCCAGTGAATAATATCAAATAAAGAATATACTTTGGAACAATGTACATCAAACGGCCTTGGGCCTAATTTGCATTTCTAACTAATACCTACATACATACATAGGCATATGTAAGTCAAGTAACTGAAGTTCCAATACATTCCACGGCCTCGGGTCCAATTCATTCATGTCCATCGGTGTTTGGCCCACATTTATCAATCGGCCTTTGGCCCAATCATTTATATCAATCGGCCTTTGGCCCAATCATTTATCAATCGGCTTTTGGCCCAATCATTTATATCAATCGGCTTTCGGCCCAATCATTTATCAATCGGCCTTCGGCCCAATCATTTATATCAATCGGCCTTTGGCCCAATCATTTATCAATCGGCCTTTGGCCCAATCATTTATCAATCGGCCTTTGGCCCAATCATTTATATCAATCGGCCTTCGGCCTAATCATTTATCAATCGGCCTTTGGCCCAATCATTTATCAATCGGCCTTTGGCCCAATCATTTATCAATCGGCCTTTGGTCCAATCATTTATATCAATCAGCCTTCGGCCCAATCATTTATCAATCGGCCTTTGGCCTAATCATTTATTATCAAACTGGCACATAGGCCTTTCAAACTTTTATATCAAACTGTGTCCACCCTTCAAATTAATGAACTTTACATACTTACATAGAAGTAGCAATTGGACAACAACATATGTCAGATATTACTCACAGTGATCGGCTTGTAGATTTGCCCTGGAGCTTGACCCTACACATCACATAACATATACGGGTCACAAATAACTCAATCCGTTCTTTAATTTACATATTCCTCTTTAGGCTTCATTCTTATCTCTTTAATTCAATTACAATGCTCAAAGTATGTCTAAGAGTGCTTAGAAGTGAAAGAGAACGGAAAACAGAACACAAAATGCATTTTCAGAATTTCAGAAAATAGGGTCCCCGCTCGAGCGGACCCTTAGGCCCACAAAAGTGCTGGTTACCTCAAATTCACGCTCGAGCGTGAACTCGGCCGCTCGAGCGGAATGCCTGTCTACATAGCTCCCTGCTCGAGCGTCAACTTCCCCACTCGAGCGGGAACCATGTCTGTCAAAAGTGCTGGGAGCTCGATTTCTCCGCTCGAGCGGCACTTCCCCCGCTCGAGCGGACGTCAAAAATTCTGGGTTTTCCAGAACACTCCCTTGAGTTCAAACTCGGCATTCAACCAACTTTTCTTGCATACTAAGGCTCCAATCTCATATATATTTGTACTAACATGCCATAGACACCAAAACACATCACAATGGAGCTCAATTTCTTGTATTACTTACATGCATGTCTCAAATTAATCCAAATTCATCACCAACACATCACATTCAAACATGCAAAGCTTACACTTACATGATTCATTCTTGCATGTGAGAAATATGCCTTCATATCAACTTAATTGGTGAAGAGAGGTCCCAATACATGGTTTTTAAACAATATTCAACACAAATCATACACATTGTGCTCAAACATGGAGATTCTTGGCCATTTCTTACATGCATGTACACATTAGGCTTCAATTCAACAAATACAACCCAATTTCATTTCAATCTCACTCTTGATCACCAATTTAGCTTGAACACACAAAATTACAAACTATAATTCAAGAATTACTCACCTAGAAGTTTTGATCTATCAAGCTCTAGACAATTCTCAAGCTAAATCTCCAAAATTTCCAAGCTTTAAGCTAAACCCTCAATCTCCTCTTCTCTCCTCTCCCAACCGACCCTCTCTTCTCTTCTTTGAGTTTATTATCAGTCAAAAATGAGGCTAGGGAGAGAGAGATTGAGTGTTTAAAGCCTTGATAACAAAACCCACTAAGGCCATTTTAATAATAATAAAGTAGTTGGGTTCTAATTCATCAATTTAATCGATTTAATCTGGCCCGAATCAATTTTCAATTAAATTTCACCGTAGGCACTAAAAATTACGCTAATCACAATGACGTAATCAATTTCGGGTTCTGTGGCCGATAAGGCCCTCAATTTAATTTCCGAAGCGGATTATTCAAACAGATATTCCTACGGTGAATAAATAGAATTTTAAAATCACATATATTCACATAATGGCACATAAAATCATGTTAAACATATAATCATACCCAAATTAAGGACCAATTAGCATTCTACGGAACAGGGATATCACAAATTTACCCTTTCAAGACCTCCTTGCCAACCAGACCCTCTCTCTCTCTCTCTCTCTCTCTCTCTCTCTCTCCTTCTCCTCCCCACAGACCTAGTCTCTGGTCTCTGGTCAACATGAATAGTCTTGCTACGAGCAGATCTTTCATATTCTTCTTCTTCTTCAATCCGTTTCCAACTCCGTCGTCTGCGAAATCGATCGGACTCCGAATGCCGATACGCATCTACTTGAGTATTATCGGAAAATCGCCACCGATCATCAGTGGCAGCGTCCCAAGGTGATGCTTCACGTAGATCTGGATACGAGCTACTGGTCCTACTAGTCATCCTCAACCCACCAACACCAGATAAATCATACACCGTCCGATGATCCGAATACTCATACCACCGATCAACCGTAGACGAATCCGATTTCTGGACCTCATTTCTGACATTACTAGAACCAATCTGATGATCCTGATGATGATCTTCATCATAGTTCTTCTTTCGGCTGAGAAATCCGAAGACCAGAGCAAAGAGAACTAGTACTACAATGGTCGTCGAATCGGAGTTGGTGTGTAAATTGAGGAAATTACTGTCACCTCACTCAGGGAATTTGCAGATATAGATCGGCCACTGCCATTAGAGATAGAGAGAGATCTGGGGTTTTTTGAAATTAAGAACCTTCTCAATTTATAATATTCTCAATTTTAATCATGAAAAAATTGAGAAAATTCTCAAAATTGATAATTATAAATTTTTTAGTTTTGATAATATTCTCAGTTCATACTAGAAAAAAAATTGAGCAATAACCCAAGGGTGGGTGGCATTGTGGTTAAGGCTTGGGGTGTAAGCCCCAAGGTCATGAGTTCAATTCCTTCCCTCTTGGGCCAATCTCCTGGGCGAAGCACAGTTGGTTAGGAGGTTGGACCTCAAGTTGTCTAATCACCACTTGGTGTGGGTTCAATGCTCCCCCGCTGTGCGAGTCCTGACTTAAGCGGAGCTTGTCTTGGGAGTTCGGGGCAAGTTCTCAGGTTATAGTCTCCTCGCTCGGAACGGCTAACAGGACACCTTGGTGATCTCTGCAAGGGGTGCTGCCTTGGACCTGCGAGAAGGTAGGGAGGATTTTTCTGTAACAAAAAAAAAACAAAAAAATAAAAAAAAAGGAGAAATTTCCTAGTTTTGATAATTATAAATTGAGAACATTCTCAATTTTGAAATTGAGAACATTCTCAGTTTTTGGATTAAAGGGCAAAACGTCTTTTTACCTGTACATGGGACTTATTGGTTCAAATTTTTTTTGATAGGACCTAAGCTACCACCAAATGTGTAGATAGGACTTTTAGGTAATTATCTTTTGATTTTTTACGAAAAGATGTGCAAAAAATAGAGAGAAAGTGAATCTTTGGCTCTGTTTGGTAGAGCTTTGGAACTTTAAAGTTCCACCCTTTGGTTTGCACGTGGTGTTTGTTTACAGTTTTCAAAAATTAATTCCACTTTGAAAACTCTGTCCAGGGTGGGAAAATTTGGGCTAACCGGTCGTCCTCCCAGACGTCCGGTCGGTTGACCAGAACCGTGTATTATTTTTTTATATATATTTGCCACTTGTTATTTTTTATATTTTAAATAATAAAAAAATTGAAATTTTTTAAATTTTTTTATGAGCTTTGAATAGAATTTTGAGTTGTGTGTTTGGTTATGAGTTGTAAGTTTTTGTATCAAATATCATGTCACATCAAAATTTTTCCACTGAATTCAAAACTCTTTCACCATACAAAATTTTCACACTCAAATTATAATTCAAAAACTCGCAAACTCAAAATACAACTCTATTCTCAAATCATATTTAGAAACTCTACTGAAGGTAGCCTTTGACTTTTTAGTATAAGTTAAAGGTTTTTTTGATTTTTTTAGTAACTTTTTGACTTTTAAACTAAAACACGTGCATGCCAAACGAGGCTTAAACATTCATTTTTTGAGAGACAAATTGGATCGACCCTTTTTTTATATGAATGATCTACACGTTGTGGTCTAAAAATAAACAGTTTATATTATCGATTTGGGACAAGTAGTAAGCCCCATAGACACGAACAACACTGTACAATCCACTTGTGGATTGGAGAGAAACTATTCACTTTGTTTGGTTCTAATTTTCAGAGAATTTTACTTTTTTATTTTCCGTATTTTAATGTTTTCAATAAATTTTTTTGATATTTTAAGTAATTCTTTTTAAATTTTTGGACACACCTAACGTAAATATACTTAAAAATTATAATAGTTGTGAAAAAAAATATTTAAAAAATACACTAAATACCAAAAAATATAAAAAAAATACGAAAATTCAGTACATTTTTCGTATTTTTATGTATTTATTAATTTAAAAAAATATTTTTCATAAATATTTTACTATTTAGATACATTTAACTAAGGTGCATCTAAAAAAATAAAAAAATTGCTTAAAAATTTAAAAATATTCACTAAAAACAAAAAAATACGAAAAATAAAAAAACTCAATTTTCAGAAAAGTGAAACCAAACACACTGATTCTTCTTTTTTTAAAGTTAAAAAAGTTAGTTTGTTTGAAAATTTATTTAAAAAATGACATTTTTGTAAGTGAAAAAATTTAAATGATATTTAGGGTTAGTTTGGAAAGAGACTTTTTTGTTGATTTTTTGAGTAAAATATGAGAGTAAAAAAATTAAAATGTTTGGCAATGACCTCAAGAACTTGAAAAAAATAGAGATAATTGAGAAGAATCTTTGATTTTTTGTATAACATTTTGGCCTTTTAAACTTTTTAATAATTTATAAAATTTTTAACTATTTTAATCACTTGACAAATGAAATCTTAAGTTTATTAATATGACATTTAACTGATAACAAGTAACTTTAATTATTTTTATTTATTTTTATTTATTTATTTATTTTTTATGAAATCCCAAAGGCCCACTACATATTTTATTTTATTTTTTTAATTTATTTATCAGGACATATTTCCTTTTATTCACAAGGGTGTGAATGACCATGCGTTTTCTTTTTATGGTGTTGGTCTTGATATTTTATTTTTACATATTTGATTGATGGTGGAATGAAATGGAATATTTATTTCTTAATTTATTTATGAAATAATTATTTACTTACAATGGTGAAGATGAGTTCATTTGTAATATATTTTATTATTATTTTTAATTAATTAAACATAAGAATTTATATTTTAATAAAATAATTATTTTATTTCACATTCATGAACCAAATATTACCTTGAGGATAGAACAACTGCAATAATGGTACTCAAAATGGCATTTTCAAAATCATTTTGCTAAACGGCCTTGTTTGATTTGATTTTAAGAGATAAGTTTTCAAAAAATATTTTAAGAAGAGAGTTTAAAAATTTTTATAATTTATTTGGTTATATATTTTGAAAATAGTTTTGGAGTTTGGGATAATTTGATATTTTGTTATGTGAGAGAAAAAGTGATTGAAAATTAGAGAGGAGAAAGAAAAAGTGATCAATTGATGAGTAGGAAAGAGAAAATGATTTTGAATTTTTTTTTTAAAAAAATCACAAACTAAATAAAATTTCTAAAAATTTCTTACAAAATATTTTTCCCAAAGCCAAACCAAACAAGGCATGCATGCTATCAGAAGTATCGTTTTAATACAATTAATTATTAGATTATTTTTTACCGTTGGATCTACTTTCAAAAGGACACTCCGGCTCTTTTGACTTTTGTAGGTTTGGCAAAGCTAGACTGTTTGACAACGATATAGTAGTTTGTTCACTATTTTTTTTTTTTTTTTTTAATGTCTTTTTATAATATGTTAAATTTTTTGAAAATAAACCATATTCAAACTTAGGGTTGGTTTGTGATGTCCTAAAAAAATGTACTTTTTGACTTATTGGTGGGTTTGGGTTGGGTTTGGGTTGGGTTTGATGTGATGTGTTAAAGAGGTGATGCGATTTAAATAAGATGATGTGACTTAAATAAGATAGTGACTTTTTGACTTTTTAACTTATTTAGGTTATGCCAAACTAACCCTTAAAATAAAATAAAAAAAACTACTTTGACAAGACTTTAAATTTAAATTTGGAGAACAATAATGATACAGACTCCCATTATCCCTCATCTCTACTACCTCACACACATGTGAGGGTTAGTGATTGGAGAGAGAAAAAAAAAAATTTTTGGCTAATGACCGTCAACTAAAGATCATGGGGTTCCCAAGCATTATACTTTGGAGAAATTGCATAAAAATTAATTGGAATTCAATATTAATTACAAATTTGAATTTGGAGAAATTTTTTGTTTTGAATACAGCGGAAAGAAAATTTGGAGAAATTGTAATTCAATTGGAACATCAAAATTAATTGCAACATTGATGAAGTTTTCAAAAGAATTGCAACATGGAAAAAGTAAATAAAATTACCAAAGTGGCCTCTTTTTCTTCTTTTTTTTCTACTCTTCCCTCTCCCTTGAACCCTAACCCACTATCAGCCTTTTCCTTCATTAATTAGTTATAACTCAGAAAATATAGAATTATATTATTTTTTTCTATAATTATAAAGTGCATATGGTACTCATATTTTTCATATTTTTTTTTTTTATAATAGAGTAACTAGTTTTCTGTTTGAAATTTAATTTTCTATAACTTAGGCGTTTTTTCTTTTCTTTTTTCTTTTTGAGGATTACTTAAAAAAGAAATATAACCATGGGAATTTTACAAACCATGGAAGTTTTACAAACAATTCAATTGTCTTTTTTTAGCCTTTATTTTAACAGTGCTACACGCACTAATTTATATATTAATTAGTATACTAACATATATTATGATATTATTACTTCAAAATATGGATCTCATTCATTATACAAATTACAAAGATATAAAACATCTAGAATTATGTTACATCATTCGTTAATATACTAATTGATATAACAATTAATACATGTGGGAACATAATTTTTGAATGACAACACATAGCCGAGGTGTCACCGAAGTGCCAGCCGATGTGCCATGTGTCTTGGTCATGACGCCGAGATCATTTCGGCTAGGCCGAGGTTATCTGCGAAGATACCAGAATCCGGGATAAGCGAATAAAGGACAAGAGTCTTAGAATGAGAGATGATTTCAGTTTGGGTAAAGATAAGACTCTTAGAGAGTTTATTCTAATCCTACTGGGAGTTTAAGATTAGCAGTAATCCTAAATCCATTGAAGTCAGGCTTTTAGTGGGATTAGGTCAGGCTATAAAAAGAGGCACCCTCATGGGTCTAAGGTATGCTTTTTTTTGCTCTGAATAGTGAGTTAAGCACTTTTGCTATCTTTGAGAGATAACTGACTTGATCGTCGGAGTGCCCCCGGGTAGACGAACCATCGCCGAAATCTTTTATTTTTGTGATAGGTCGTTCGGCTTTAATCTATTCTGCTAGTGTTTTCTAGCTGAGTGCTTGATTGGCAGTGTAGTCGAAAATTGACACTTACAATTTGACGCCGTCTGTGGGAACGAAAGGAGAATAGATGGCCAACGACGGACAAAAAGAGAAGGTTGGAGACGACACCCTTATTGAGAGTGGGAAACATATTGACCTTGACGTCGAAGAAGACAATTGCAACGAAGAGACTCGTAATAAGAATCACGAAGGAAAGAACGTCGGCCAGGAGGACGGCGTATCGAAGAAATCAGACCGGAGCGGGTATTATAACGAGGACGACCTCCAGGTATGGAAGGATAGATGCCTGCGGAGGGACGACGAGATGAAGGGAATGACGAACAAATTGGTGGACCTGCAAACGGTTGTCAATTTCATGATGCAGAACAATGACATGCAGTCACCATTCCCATTACAAGATACGCCGATTCCAGCAGCCAAGAAAGGTGCCCAGAAATGAGGGCAGAAAACAGTTCCTGCAGTCTCTCAGTACGATGAGACCAAGGGACATTATCACCGGCCTTTACGGGAGGTTTAAAATGGAGAATCAAGGAAGGAAGAATCCCAGAAGACACAATCTCAGCCTAGATGATTAGGTCCGAGAAGAGAAGAGCTCAGCCTAATGTGAGCAGATCCCAGATTCCAACAAACAAGAGACCAAGGACATGTTTAACACTTGTTGAAATTTTAAAATTACAAGTTGAAGTTAAACCGAGGTCATGTTTAACACTTGTTGAAATTTTAAATTTACAAGTTGAAGTTAAACCGAGGGCGTGTTTAACACTTGTTGAAATTTAAATTTACAAGTTGAAGTTAAATCGAGATCATGTTTAATACTTGTTGAAATTTTAAATTTACAAGTTGAAGTTAAACCGATGACTTGTTTAACACTTGTTGAAATTTAAATTTATAAGTTGAAGTTAAATCGATGACATGTTTAACACTTGTTGAAATTTTAAATTTACAAGTTGAAGTTAAAACGAGGTTATGTTTAACACTTGTTTAAATTTTAAGAAAAATTTACAAGTTGAAATTAAATCGGGGTCATGATTAAAGGAAGGAATGATATAGGTTCCATCACCTCAGGATGCCGAGGTAATAGAACCTAGGGGGCATTTGTGGGGACATAATTTTTGAATGACAACACGTGGCCGAGGTGTCACCAAAGTGCCGGCCGAGGTGTCACCGAAGTGCCGGCCGAGGTGCCACGTGTCCTGGTCATGACGCCGAGATCATCTCGACTAGGCCGAGGTTATCTGCGAAGATACCAGAATCTGAGATAAACGAATAAGGGACAAGAGTCCTAGAATGAGAGATGACTTCAGTTTGGGTAAAGATAAGACTCTTAGAGAGTTTATCCTAATCCTACTCGGAGTTTAAGATTAGCAGTAATCCTAAATCTATTGAAACTAGGCTTCTAATGAGATTAGGTCAGGCTATAAAAAGAGGCACCCTTATGGGTCTAAGATATGCTTTTTATGCTCTGAATAGTGAGTTAAGCACTTTTGCTATCTTTGAGAGATAACTAACTTGATCGTCGGAGTGCCCTCGGATGGATGAACCACCGCCGGAATCTTTTTTTTTTATGATAGGTCGTTCGGGTTTAATCTATTCTGCTAGTGTTCTCCAGCTGAGTGCTTGATTGGCAGTGTAGTCGGAAATTGACACACACAATACATATAGATTTATTCTTATTTTAATAATGTCAAACGCATATTGCTCAAAAGAAATAGATTACTTCATTAAAATATATATATATAGTAGTTTACAAAAGATCCGTGCAAGGCACGAGTTATTATTACAGTATGTTTAAATTTTGTATTTTAATAATTTTTTAAAAATTAGAATATTATTCTACGAAATTGAATAGAATAAATCATAAGATATATGATATAGAATTATGTGGTATTATATGTATCATTTTTTGATTTATTATACACCTAATGATGTAGACTGCAATTCCATTATCATATCATTTTTGGTGATTTTTTGAGTCTTTAACATTTCTTCCGAATTTATAAAAAAACAAACATGATGTGTAGTTTTTCTCAACAGATAAATATAAAATAATACTAAGATAATTCTCTCGTCTAAAAAAAAACCTATTAAGATAATTCACTGAACTAATAAAGAAATATAATAAAACACATATATATATTCAAATGACTAATTTTATTAATACATAAATCATACTCGCAAAATAAATGACCAATTTTATTAATAAGTAAATCATTAGGTAAATTAATAATTTTTAATGATATGAAAAATATTTTTCCAGTTAACCATTTTGTCAATAAATAAATTATTAAGTCAATTAACATTTTTTAATGATATGAGAAATATTTTTCAATAAATAATTTTGATAATTTATTATTGCATAGGAAAAAATATATATATATATTTTTCTTTCTAAGTATTGTGTTAAATTAAAATTTATAACAAACGATAGTTGTAATTTCTATTATTATAAGTCTGATTCATATTTTAAACAAACTTTATGAGTGTATTTGTAATTTGTTAAAAAATAAAATATTTATGTTTCATAGTTGATTAAGAATGTTTGTGTAATTACAGAAAAACCTGTTTCATTATTGACAAAAAATATTTACGTAATTACGAAAAGCTTATTTTATAATTGATCAAGAATGTTTGTGTAATTACGAAAAAATCTTCACTCGACATATATGCCATTATTAGTAAATTATTTAAAATGAAATGGAAAAATCAGAAAGAAAAAACGAATCTTAAGCAATTAAATGGTTCTTATATATATAAGAATAAAATGGAAAGGAAAAAAAAAGAAGAAAATGCACGATTTTAAGTACTTTTGTGATATATATAAAGGTCATACTAACAAGTATTTTAGAGACACGCAAAAATGGCACATTTGCATTTTGTCCCATTGAACTTAAAAATTAACAATTAATCATTTCAAAATATTATTTTGTTACAGTTAACCTTTTTTGTTATGATTCTATTAAGATTTTACACAAAATCAAGTTATATGTAAAGTATATAATACATTTATTGAATTTTTAAGATAATAATGCCCTTATATAGTGATTTCATTTGTACTTTGCTATTAAGATAAGGAAAACAAAGTGCAAATGGAATCACTACAATAACATTATTGTCCTAAAAAAAATTAATAACGAATATTATTGTCCAAAAAAAAATTAATGTGCCATGTCTTACACACATAACTTGATTTCATTAAATCTTAGGGTGAAATCCCAACAAAAGTTGTTAAATATAACTAGATAATAGTTTAAGGTGGTTAGTGTAGCTCAACTTTTTGTGCCCCATTTCGGAAGACGAATAAGCCCTACAGTATCGGACTTCTGTGGTTTTGAATATGATCTCACAAGTGCAATGTGAAATAGGTAAACCCAAAGAGTCCAAATTTGACAAATCTTTTGGAAAATCGATTTTGAATCAAATTGCCAAAAATGGACTGCTTTGCCAGATACAGAGTCACCACCTAAATATTTTTAGAAAATTTAAAAAACTCATGACTCGTGCCAAAGGCCACGTGTCCGTCATCACCAAGATTGTCTCGGCTCGAGAACTTAGGTACAAAAGGGGAAGGTCATGAATTGAGCACCCTCGTTCACCCGATCAAAAAATCGTGTCTCTACTAATCATGATGTAAATCTTAATTACATTATATGGTTTTGTTTCGATTATTAGGCTAGCATTACTATGTGATGCGCACACATACAAGTATAGACTAATTTGCAAAAATTGGAACACTTGATTTTATGTTTGTTTTGAAATATGTACCACTTGAAAAAGTGATCGCATATAAACATTCACTCAAATTATTCCAATTTAAACAATTAGCCTTCATCCATAGGCATTCAAATAGTTTATCATTTAAACAATTAGCCTCATGGCAAGCATGTTAGACATGGCAACAATCACACCTATGCGATATGCTAAAGTACAAAAATGCTCACCTAGTACTCCGAGGTGAGCCAAAACAAGCAAAAGAGTTAGAAAATATGAATGATCCTAACTAATGCAACGTGACTAATGCAACACATGCGATATGTAATTACTAGGCTTGGCTTACTAATATAGCACATGAAACAATTTGATAGCATGTTGTCTAAGCACATATTCAAAAAAGTATTTAAATGACAATGCAAGTTAGAATGATGCGCCGAGTCCAATGCATGCAATACAAGTGGATGCAAACATTATGCTAAACAAAACATGATGCTCTAATCTAACCATCGTAAGTAGTTAAATAAAAGGGAGAAAGACGTGGGGTTGGAAGACATACACATTATTACAACATTTGCGCCCTCACGCAGGAGGGTCCGAATGAACTAACTAGCTAACTAATTGAAGCTAAACCAATTAAGTAATTATTACAAATCCAAATGAATAATTTAGCTAAACTACTTTACTAATTATTACAACAAATTAATTAACTATTCTAGCTAACTAATTATTATAACAAATCAAAATAAACTAATTATTTACATGAAAACAACATGAAAAGGGTGCTAAGCTAGCTATTTTAATTACTCTGCCTTGGGAAACGAGGAATGCTCATGCATGCACGAACTTTCCATCCGAAAAAGCCATTGTTTCTGCTGCCAAATGCCTCTGTTGCATAGTAGAACACTTGCACTGATTTCCACCTCAGAACCAACTATGTTCTTCTTCAAAAGTACACTGCTGGATTTTGCACTAGTGGTTGGTAGGTTAGTAGTGATGGCCTGCCGTCCACTGATGACGAGACTTTCCTGCTACAACAGAGAGCAAACAAAGTAGGAATAGGGTATTCTCAAGAGTTTGTTTGCACAACTCACCCCTTCTTATCATCAAACAGCTCAAATGAGTAGTAAGTTTGATTCACAAATGTCACAACCAAAACCCACCCCTATGGGTTTAGCACCATAACCAGCCAGTAATCCGTGATTACCGAAGGCCCACTTAACAGTAAAACAGTAATACAGAGTACAGGGGCTGGCGGAAGCAAAGCAATAATTAAAAGATGTCCAATAAGCTGTGACAGTTTGTATGCAAAAAGACTTTTTATAACATGATCACATTCAGAACAAAACAGTATATACATACATCATTTATAGGCATTCAGGTTAGGGACCGAATCCCTACCGTAACAGTACAGTACAAATATTATTCAGTCTATACATAACAGAGACAGATAGGGTGAATCTGCGACACTCCAAAACAGCCTTGACTTGGCGGCACTTGGAACCTCACAGTGAGGCGCAGTGGTTGGCTTGACCAAAAAGGGAGTTACCCGACGCTCCTAGCATCGATCCGGCGCCTGTACACCTACATATATATATATACAAACAGTGACCTAAAGCCTAGTGAATAACATATGCGTAAAGAGGTTAAGAATGAATGTCCTTTCAGTATTGAAAACAGTCACTTATCAGTATATCAGTCATTTAGTTTGTGGCTCATATTTCATGCCATAACAGTCATATGTGGTACATCCAATAGCAAAACAGTACCGTAGGTCTTAACATACCGAACAGCCAGTTGATGGCCATCATATCAGTAAACAGTAGTGGTTCCAAACATGGGAACCGACAGAGATCTCTGTGACAGTAACAGTACAGTACAGTAACAGTAAATTGCCATGGATGCCACGAATACAGTTCACAAATAGGGCAAACATTCATGCGGTAAGAAATATTATTTCAAAAAGCGGTACAGTTGATCATTCAGAAAATATTCATAATTGAATATATCTTTACAACATTGTTACTCACAGAGCACTAGGCTATAAGCAGCTAGAGCGTCCTCGGATGCCAACCCTACACAGTTGCAGAACGAACACACACTAAGCTACACAATTGCGAAATAATAACTTAATCCCTAATTGCCTCGGTGTAGTTCTACATCAATATCCTCATTAAGATGCCTTAAACTAGGCCTAGGAATGCCTAAGATGGAATAAGGATGACAAGATGTACTCTAAAACATTTTTCAAAATTTTCAGAAAACAAGGGTTTCGCTTGAGCGTGGATTTCTACGCTCGAGTGGATATGCAGACAAAGGGTCTCCGCTCGAGTGTGAGTTCCTTCGCTCGAGCGGACTGTAAACTACAGTAAAAGTACTGTATGCATGCAATTCACGCTCGATGGACGCTCGATACTTGCTCGAGCGTGAGACATAAGTCCTCGCTCGAGCGTGCATTCCCTCGCTCGAGTGGATTGCAAACTAGGCAAAAGTACTGGATACACGCATTTCACGCTCGAGCATCACTTTCTCCGCTTGAGCGGACTTCAAGAACTCAGAGTGCACGCTCGAGCGTGAAGTCCTTCGCTCGAGCGTGGGTCCAAATTCTGGAATTTCTAGATTGAACCTACAAGCTCAAAATCAACTTTTCATGCATCAAATCCGATCCTTTTGAGCTAATTTTCTGGAAAACACTTGTAAACTCATAATATGACATGTTTCAAAGATCAATTTGAGAAATCAAAGCCCAAAGGTAGTTCAATTAAACACAATTTCAAAGAAGTTTTCATGGACATGAAAAACATAAGACATGCATGAATTCTAGTGAATTCTAATGCCTCAAAACATGATCCAAAGCAAGATTAAACTCAAAACCATGATGAACTCATGGACTAGAACAAGAATGTAAACTTGCATGCAAGATTGCATGAAAATCAACTTCAAAATGCAAGAATATGTACATGCATGCATGATTCAAGCTTTAATTCAACACTCCAAGCCATATCTTGGCTCTAGACTTCAAAATTATCATGGACCATGCAAGACACAACTCAATCATCAACAAGAAGGTAAAAGCTCTACCTTAAGTCTTCAAGTTCAAGAAGGGAAGCTCAATTATGCAATCTACTCTTCAAATCTTCTAATTTTCCAAGCAATTCTTGATGAATTCTATTTTCTCGTAATTCTCTCTCTTTCTAGTCGATTTTGCTCTAGATGAAAGGAACAAAGAGATGCAACACATGTAAATAAAGACTATACAATTGGTCTAGCAAAGTCCACTTAGTGGCATTTTGGTAAATAACTCAAGTTGATGCATTTTAACTTCATTTAATCTAATTTAATCATACCAAATCAAATTTCAATTAAATATACCATAAAATCACATAAATTCTAATCAGCACAAAACACTAATCAATTTCTGGTTTGGCCGCCGATAAGGCCTTTAATTTGCAGTTTAAACATAATACATGAACAGATAATTTAGCAATCAAACAGATAGACATGCATTTAAACTAACACACTCAATCAATCAATTTAGGATTTCAGTCAATCAGTCAGTTAACATGCTTAATCATAGATTAGCACTAATCAGTGGTGAGGGTTGTCACAATCTCCCCTCCTTACAAAGAGTTTGGTCCTCCAAACTCGAATTACCTTCATTCTGGAAGAAAATAGGATTCAGTGGGAATAATTCAGGATATCTCTTGATCATATCGTCTTCCCTTTCCCAAGTGGCATACACGCCACCATGGTTTTCCCAGTCAACTTTCACTAACGGAATCTCTTTATTCCTTAACTTCTTGATCCGTCTGTTCACAATCTGGATAGGCCGTTCTTCGTAAGTGTAGTCATCACTTAGCACTACACGGGTAGGCTCAATCACATGAAAGGGATGCCGAACATAATCCCTTAACATAGAAATTTGGAAGACACTGTGCATATGCTCCATTTTAGGAGGAAGCGCTACTTGATACGCCACCGGATTAATTTTCTCGATAATCTCATACGGTCCGACATATCTTGGCGCTAACTTGCCTTTAACCCCAAAACGAGTCTAGCCTTTCACTGGTATCACTTTAACAAAAACGTGATCACCTACTTCGTATTCTCTGTCTCGCCTTCGGACATCCGCATAACTTTTCTGTCGGCTTTGAGCGATTTTCAGTCTCTGTTGAAAAAAGAGTGATTAATGCAAGTAGAGAAATAAAGCTTTATACCTCTTGAAGAGAAGACCAATTCTGTAATGACCCCAAAACATGTGTCATATTTATTAGTAACTAATTATGTGTTTAGATGAATTAATTGAAGAATATCTGTTTGAATTAGAAAAATATCTGTTGGAACTACAACTTCAGGACTGAAATTGACAACCATAATGGGTTCAGAAAATGAAATTGAGCACGCCTATGTGATACTGGGAATTTTTGGAACCATTTGGGACAATAAATTGAGGACTGAATTTCGTCTGATTCGCTAAGCCATGTTTGGCTCAAGTTTATGGCACAAATCTATTTATATGATATATATGTTTATAGATAAGGATTGTTGACCCATGTTGACTCAAAAGAAAAGAAAAGAAAATATCTAAGAGAGAGAGAGATGCAATTCGTGGAAGAGAGAACCAAAGAAGGAAGAAGAGAGAAAGCAAGAGGAGAAAAGGGAGAAATCAAGCTTAACTTCTTCAATTGAACATCTAAGGTAAGATTTTCATGGAATTGGTTGTTGATTCTTGGCATCTACCATGTTGAACTCAAGATTATGGCATAAGATCATGAAATTGATGTTTAGAATCATGGTTTCCATACATATTTGGCATAGTTGAGGAAAGAACCTCCATGGATGTAAAAGATGAAGCTTGTATGTACATATTCATGGTTTTTCATCTTAGTTCAAGTGTGATCTCTTATTTGATCCATGTGGATTTTGTTTTGAAGTTGAAATGTTCAATTCAAGTTGGTTTCAAGAGATTTGGGACTTGGTTTTCATCATTTTCCAACATGTTGAAGTTATTTTGGCAAAGGAGAGCTTGAAGCTTTGGAAAATTCCAGAATTTCGGATTTTGCTTGGTCCGCTCGAGCGGAGGGACTCCCGCTCGAGCGTGAAAATCGGCCTCCCAGTAGTTTTGGAAAATTGTACAGGCCTCTCGAGCGGCCAAAGTGGCGCTCGAGCAGAGGACTTATTTTCAAGAAAATTTGGGAAGTTGTATTACATGATTTTCACATGTTATTTGCATCATTTGGCATCTCATGAACATGAAATAGAGTAAAGAAAGAATAGTATGGCATGAATTACATGATTTAATGATAATGTGTATTGAAGAAACGTGTTATAATGTTGATATTTGCAGGTCAAGAGGCGAAGACCATGCAACCGGTTTTGGAAACCCACTGTGAGTAACATTTCTGTAAAGATATGTTATTATGAACTATGTTTAAAAGTGCTACGTTATGTTATGGTTTTTGAAATGATAAATGTTTTCTGTGAACGAATGTCCTGTTTGCGAATCTAGTATGGCATCCATAGATAGTTGAAGTTGTGGGGGACGGCATAGAAGTGTAGGCCCATGATCAATTGAGTCATGGGGGACGGCATGGAAATGCAGGCCCATGACCAGTTTACGAGATCTCGGTATGTGTTTAATCGGTGTCCGGGACCGGTTACTCTAGTCGTTGGACAAATATGTTATGTTCTATGGAGTATGCCATTATGTATGTTCTGATACGAGATGATTATGTATATGAATGTTATGTTTTACGGATTTATAAGAAAAGTTGGAATTCGTTCACTACCCCTTTACTTTAATGTTACTTGCTGAGCTTTAGCTCATTGTTTGTATTTATGTATTTATAGATGAGCATTCTGGGAGTCAAGCCTAGGCGGGGTCTTGTTCGAGCCGCCGTTTTGGAAGCCTACCTGGTGTTTTGTGTGCTTCCGAGCTGGGGCTAGGCCTGGAAGGCCATATGAGTTTTGTTTAGCTGCATTAGTGGCTTGTGCCTATGTTTTGTATATGGTCTTTTGTTACATGTTATGGAATGTAAGCGGGTAAATTAACATTTTTGGCATGTAAATGTATGTTCATATAAATGCACAGCTCTTTGGACTATTAGTGTTTTGTTTTCGCTTCCGCGAGCCCCGTTTTATTTATGTTTTGTACAGGAAGGCTTGTGATAATCGAGAATTACTGGTTGGTTACGATGCCAACCTTCTCGGGGCGGGTTTGGGTCGTGACAAATTCTAGGCAACAAATCAAGGCAAACACACCCTCAAGAATTCAAACAAGGCTTAAAGGTACCTTAGCTCAAAGATTGAGAGGTTTAGTTAAGAGTATATAAGCAAAAGCTTGCAAAAAGCTAAGAAATTATAAGAGAGAGAGAGAATTGTAGAGAGAGAGAGAGAGAGAGAGAGAATTTTTGCTCTAAAAATTCCAACCTTGAAAATGGAAGGGGAGGCCTCATATTTATAGAAAACCATACAACTCCCTCAGAAATATCAATACATACACGTGTAAGAAGGTACATATATCTGTGCCAACAGCTGGCACAGCTGGCATAAAAATATCTGCAAAAACACACTTGTGGCCGACAGGCCACATCAGTGGTCGACAACCAGGGTTGGCAGCCTATAGCAGTGACCGGCAGGCCACAAGATGTTGTAGGCACGAAAATCTATGGTTTTGGTCCAAAAATAAGGCAACAGGTGTGTAGGGTTTAAAAGGCTCAAAACTGTGGCATTCCGCTGAAGACTTCAAGCATTTTACGAGCATATACACTCATCATTGAGTGTGCAAGTGTTAGCATCCAAGTCGCAAGGGCGGTAAAAAATGGGGTGTCTACAGTTGCCCCTCTTTGAGAGAACTCAAAGTCATGAAATGACGTGAGTAAATGTCAAAGCCTAAAGATTACCCATTTTAACAAGGACGTAAGACTTTGACAAACAATCAAGACAGAAATAAATGGTTGCACCCGCAGGCTGCCTACGTCTCCCTTTGCAAGGAATCAAACCAGCGTAGTTTTGGGGCAAGATGCAAATGATATGCACAAAAGATACTTTGAAGCTGGATTAACACGCTTTGCGAAATCGACTATTTTGAAAACTCATGATCATGCAAGATGATGCAATAAGTAACAACAAATGTAATAAACAAGATAACGAGATAACAACATACGAATGAGCAGCTTCACGCTTAAAACCAACACAGGTTCTCTACAAAAAGATCTAAAACACACTCTAACCACGCCAAAACGTGAGACGAGGAAAGAAAACACCACTCAGGGTTGCGTTTCACGCATCCTAAGAAACTAAGAAACAAAAATCGCTCGGGATTGCGTATCACACGTCCCGAGATAAAAGAGAAACCGCTCAGGCTCGCGCTTCATGCATCCTGAGATAAAATAGAAATCGCTCGGGCTCGCGCTTCACGCATTTCGAGATAAAAAAGAAATCATTTGGGCTCGCGCTTTATGCGTCCCAAGATAAAAGAGAAATTGCTCGGGCTTGCGCCTAACGCGCCTAGAGATAAAACACGCCTAAGGCCGCGCTTCACGCGTCTTGAGATACAAAAGAAATCACTCGGGCTCGCATTTCACACGTCTCAAGATAAATCACGCACAGGGCCTCACTTCACGCGTTCTGAGATACAAAAGAAACCACTCGGGATCGTGCTTGACGCGTCTTGAGATAAAATACGCCCAGAGCAGTTCTTCACACGTTTGAGAAATAAGAGAAACCGCTTGGGCTCGCGCTTATGCGTCACGAGATAAAACATGTCCAGGGCCGCGCTTCACATGTCTTGAGAAACAAGAGAAACCGCTTAGGCTTGTGCTTCACGCGTCGCGAGATAAAACACGCCCGAGGCCATGTTTCACGTGTCATGAGAAACAAGAGAAACCACTCAGGCACGTGTTTTATGCGTCCCGAGATAAAACACACCCAGGGCCACGCTTCACACATCTTGAGAAACAAGAGAAACCACTCAAGCTTGCGCTTCACGCGTCTTGAGATAAAAAATGCCCAGGGCCGGGCTTCATGCGTCCTGAGAAATAAGAGAAACTGTTTAGGTTTGCACTTCACGTGTCCCGAGATAAAACACGTCCAGGGCCGCACTTCACGCGTCCTGAGAAACAAAAGAAACCGCTCGGGCTCACGTTTCACGTGTCCCGAGATAAAATACACCCGGGACCGCGCTTCACGCATCTTGAGAAGCAAGAAAAATCGCTCAGGCTCGCGCTTCACACTTCCCGAGATAAAATAGAAACCAGTCGAGCTTGCGCTTCACGTATCCTGAGAAAGAGAAATCGCTCAGGCTCGAGCTTCACGCGTCCCGAGATAAAACCTGCCCAGGGCCGCGCGTCACGCGTCCTAAGATAAAAGAAAAAGAAAAATTGCTCGAGCTCGATAAAACACAGAGGGTTGAATATGCGCGATAGATGCACAAAATGAACAAGTGCGATAGATGCACAAAATGAACGTGATTACAAATCACGACAATGATAGAAAACCAATAGATACGGCCACTGAAAGCATATTCTATGCAAGACCAGAAAGCATATACGAGTACACATTCTATGCATAAATCAGCGATGCAAGGCACGGATGTGATATAAGTGTATATGAAAATGCATGTTCTATGCAACAGAAGAGAACAAAGATGTAATTTGACAAAAAAAAATAAAAAAAACGATATTCGATGGCAACCTCCGATTTACCTCTCAGAGGCATTGCAACATTCTCAAAAGGGATACACCTTATCCACAGTGGCAAGTGGAACACGTTCACACACTGGAACGCAGTTACAAGTTCCCAAAATAGAACCTTCCATACACTACTCAGGAAGCAGAAACACAAAACAGCACCAGGACCCAACTGAAAGCCACTGGCCACTTGTCGGCCTCTGTTTAGGCCTGCCAGCATTGGTGGCCGGCCGACCGGCCACCCGTGGTAGTTTCGGGGTAAATTAGTCTTTTTTGCTCGGGTCTTTAAATATACACCTCAAGGCTTCATTTCCTCACACCCACACCTTCGAAAATACACTCCCTCTTTCTCTAGCTGCTTCATCTCTCTAGATTTACGCTTTACACGCGTTTTCTAACACCCCACGCAAACTTTTTTCGTAAAACCCTCTTGATTCTCTACATTTTGAACCGATTAGATTTTGATTTTGTCGTTTTTTTTTTTTGGATTTTCTCCACTTTAGGCTTGTTTCCCCCAAGTTTCTCTCGGGTTTCGTGAACTTTTCTGGACTTTGACTTTTTCTCCCATTTTCTCTTTCTTAGGGTTGACTTTTTCCAAGTTTTCCCTATTTTCTCCATTTTTCTTCACTTTTCACTTACTTTTCATCCATTTTCCAGATGGTAAACGATATGCCTGTGTTTTCACCTATAGTTGAGGTAGATGAGCCATCAGTTGCCAAGGCCGACGGGGCAGTAGAGGACATTGAGGCCGACTTTGAGGCGAAGGTCACGCCAGAGTTCGAGCCAGAGCCGTTACCATTGAGAGTGCGGCTGTAATAACCCCGACCCGTAATTAGCTATTAACCGGTAATTAAAGATCTTAATTAAGTGAATAAAATTAATTATGGGTTTATTATGTGCTTTGTAGTAATTTGTGCATATCTATCTGATTTGAAAATTATTTGTCATGATTTCTACTTTGAATTTGAAATTGTTAGCCTAAATGCTTTCAGAAACCGAATTGAGCACATGGATTGACTATTTAGAATTTTTAGAACACCATGGCAAATTTTATTAAAAATTAATTCGGTTCCGTAAAATCGCACGTGATTAACTTGAGCCTTGACGAGAACTATTTTTGGAATTAATTGAATTTTGTGCTAACCCGAATAAATTAAGGTTACTTGTGTTTGAATTAAATAATGCATGACTGGTGCCTAAATTAATTCTATTAATAATCCAAGATGAGAGTTAGTGTATAATGTGTTGAGGTAATTTTGTGGTGTGAGTGTAGAGGATAAATCCTTGTGGGTGTGTTGGAAGTGTGCATGTGTGTGCACGTGTATTGTGTTCAATGTGAGGGTGTGTGTGTGTTGTGTTTATTCTGATGAAAGCTGAGGGAGAATTGTATCATTTCCTTCACTCATGTGGTCCGTGTAGAGAGAGAGAGAGAGAGAGAGAGAGAGAGAGCTCAAGCTAGAAGAAGAAGAAGGGAACTAGGAAGGCCATCTCTTGTTGATTGAAATCAAGAATCTAGGTAAGAGTCTTGAGCCTATTTTCTGTAGAGAATCTGCCATGCATCATGTTTCAACTCACCTTTGGACCATTTACATGAATTTAGCAAGAGAAATGGGTCTTTGGGCTTGTAGGTGACTTGCATGTGTATCCTTGGTAGAACACCCTTGATTTACTATCTTAAGTTGAGTTTTGAAATCCTTGCATGCATGTGAGTTTATATCATGTCCATAGTTTCAGAATTCATGAATTTGAGGATCACCATTTGCATGTTTTGAAAAACCATGGAAGAGTTGAAAAATATTGCATGAAGAAGTTTTGGTTCAAACCTTTCAAGAATTGATGAGTTTTTGAATAAAAGATGTTTTAAGGGTCTTGTCTTGAAGTTTTCTAAAGCTATTTTGTGTGTGTTTGATCAAATCATGCAAGACCCCAAGGTTTGAGGGTGGTTTGGAAGCTATTTTTGTTGAGCTTGCTGCCCATAATTTTACAGTTGGCTCGAGCGAAGAAGTGGTTGCTCGAGCCAACATTTCGAGCTCTCAGAATTTTGCACTCTGCAAAGGGCTGGCTCGAGTGAAGAAGTCTTGGCTCGAGCGAGCTCTGTTTTTGCCTTCTGCTGGCTTTAGCCAAGAAAAGCTGGCTCCAGCCACCAACCTATTTTCAGTATGTTTTCAAAAGACATTTTAAGCACACATCTTCACTTCCATCTCTTTATGGGCATTCTTAGGCATAATTTATGAGCTGTTAAAGATTAATAAGCTAAGAAATAACATAAGTAAGTGAATTAGAAAATATGTGTAGAATCCGAGTATATGGGCAATATGAACAAGTTATGTAGCATGGAATGAATGGGAAATTAAAGTGAGAAAGCTAAGTCATGTATGACCACATGAATGAGTAATAATGAGACATATTTTGTGCTATGTATTTTGTGATTGTAGGTCAAGACTCGAGGATTGATTGACCATTTATGGGAACCACTGTGAGTAACGTTATCGTAAAGATACGTTTATATGAAATTATGTTCCAAATGTGATATATCAAGCTATGATTTCTGAAATGATATATGTTTCTGTGAACGAACATTCCAAGTTTGAAATCTATTATGGCATCCATAGATAGTCCCCAAGTCATGGGGGACGGCATGAAAATGCGGGTCCATGACATTTATGAGATCTCGTTAGCTACTTCATTGTGGTGATATGTGTTTAATCGGTATCCGGAACCGGTTACTCTAGTCGGAAGACGTTATATGATATGTGATATGTTCTATGGGATATGCCATTATTATGTTTTGATATGAGATAACTATGATTATGCTATGATCTGTTCTGTACGTATAAAATGTTCAGAATTCGTTCACTAATCCCTTTCCTTTAATGTTATTCACTGGGCTTTAGCTCACTGTTTGTATATATATGTATATAGGTGAGCATTCTGGAGTGCAAGCCCGAAGGTTTTGTGAGGGACTGTGTTCTGTTGTCAGCCAACCATTGTGCCTCACGAGGAGGTTCCCGAAGTGTCTTGGGATTAAGTTTTGTTTAGTTCTGTAGATGCATGAGACTTTATTTTAATTATGTTGGCTGTACTTAAGAAATTGTAATGTGTGTGGGTATAATTTAATGTATGGTTGACTTATGGTTATGTATATAAAGTTTTAAAATATTATGTTTCATGTAAGTCAACACAGCTCATTGGACAATTATACTTTTTGTATATTGCTTCTGCTAGCCCCTTATCATAAGCTTATATGTTCAGAGGCCTTCGGTAATCCAAGGATTACTGGCCAGTTACAATGCTAAACCTACAGGGGCGGGTTTGGGTCGTGACAGCGGCCCTTCGATCTGGCGACATATCATCCCTGCACACACATATTACTACATGGAGGGATCAGGCGTTTTAGCAATTTTGCTTATGGCATACCAGAGGACCTCCTGCTGAGGGAGCTGGACTCCCACCTTTCTTCCAACGCTACTGAGATATGAACTATGTTTTTATGCATTCCTACCTTTCCTTTAACTGCATTTCTTGTACTGCCTTTTATCTGCTTGCTCTTTTATCACTGTCTGATTCACTCTTTTTTCCTCTGCCACAAGGAGACTCCCGTACCTACAGGGGGTACGGAGCGAGGGACTAGGATGAGCTCCTTGTCAGGGTCCGCAACATGGTCGATGAGGCTGGCTTTGGCTTTTTTTGCTCCAGCTGACACGCATCATAACAAGCCGCCCCCTTCTAGGAGCGCTAGTCGAGAGGTGATGGGACACTACCAACTCTTTCTACGTCTCTATTGCAAAAAAGATGACGATGACTCCCTATGACTTCACCATGATCACAGGCTTAGAAGTAGGGGTGATCCGATCCTTTTTGACACAAACACGGGCGAGTGAGAGGCTGTTTGGATCGACCTGTTGGGAGCGCGCCTACCACTGTACCGGCCGGCTATGGTGAGATGCAGTCAGTTCACCGAGCAGTTCCGCAAGAGCGAGCCTGAGACATTGGAGGTGATAGAGCAGATTGTTTTCTAACTGGTGGAACACCGTGGGTTTATATCTGTTGAGCGCCCTGGTGACCCTTTCCCGAGTGCGATTCTATGGCTGGGGTGGAGCTGGCCTCGCCATCCTTTACGGCTATATGAGCTCCACCTCCCGTATGAAAAGAGAGCGGATCGGAGGCTACTGGTGAGCCTGGGAGGTATGCATTTCAGTTCCCTCTTTGCACTTATACTTTCAACTTCACATTTTCTGTTTTATATCTATTCAACACATGTGCCTTCTACTTTGTATTTTCTGTATCTATTCATGCTCTGTGCTTTCTGCTTTGCACTTTATGTATCTGTTCATGCCCTATGCTTTCTGTTTTGCACTTTTTATATCTGTTCATACTGTTAATAACATCGCTGTCCTTTCCTTGCAACTATGGGTTTACGTATATTTTCCAGCCTTCGCTCCAAAGCCTATGGAGGAGCTTCTCCTTGTTGTCCTTTACTCACGATGGTACGATGGCCGGTATCAGCACTAGAGTCGTGAGATCTTCACCTTCTTCTGCCATCACTTTGATACAGTGGCTGCCCACGAGGTAACCCGAAACTCACAGTCATTTTTGCTTTACTACTGTTCTGATTCATACTTTGGTAACTGACGACAACTAATAATCTGTATATTCACTGTTTGTAGATCACGTGGTAGCCTTGGGCGATGATGCCGACCGGGGTGAAAGACTGGTATACAGGAGCTTGGGGGTACATCGCGCTTTTGGATTTTGCTGGAGGGCCCAATCTGTCGGGCTTGGTTTTTGAGTGAGAGATTCATACGCTAGACTGTGGGCTTACTTGATCCAGTCGTTCCGATGCCACCACTAGAGTCTATGAGGATTGCAGATAGTCTATCAGTTGACGCAGTCATACAGTTCATGGTAGGCTTGGACGCTGACTTCTTCAGAGGAGAGAGCGATTACATGACAATTATTCAGACCCATCTTATGCCTTCTCTAATAGATGCTCACGCAGGTGAGGGAGCAGGGGCTCCTGTGACGGGCGAAGCGACTCGAGTGACCAGGGCCCATACTAGAGGGGCTCTCCCTGTTGAGCAGACTACCTGTTGGCCGGAACTTCCCACTGCGCTCACGTGTTAGCGGCCAACTAAGACTGCTTATCAGATTCCGATTGAGCCGGCAGAGGCTAGGCACGAGTATGTCAGAGTTCGAGACATGTCTTAGGTATGGACCACACTTTACAATTTACACCTCACACTTCCATTTTAGATATGTTTATCCCAGACATTGATCATCCAAATGCACTTGCAGGCACCCACAGAGTATACAGGGAGCCTCCTTGAGCTGGTCGCTTCTTTGATTGGCATGGTGTAGAGGAGGGAGATGCTGCTTGGTCTCCACGGCATCCAGGTAATTTCTTTCAGTTCAGCATGCATTTCATTACTAACTCTGTTGTGTATCACATTATCATATTTCCACCGATACACCGGTATATCAACCGTAGTCTTTCCCAAACTGCATTGATACACTGTACTCACACACTGTACTCATACTGTATTTGATTTCTGCATGATACTTATTCTGCATACTATGCCTGTATTTGGTACACACACTGTAGCTAATATGTTGACAACTATTTTTTCCAGATGCTATCTACACCGATGGCACCAGCGGCAGCAATAGCACCGGCACCGGCAGCACCAGCACCGGCAGTACCTCCTCCAGTAATAGGGAGGAGAGAGAGACAGGCCCCAGCACGCAGCTGAGATGTGAGTCGCAGTCGAGGCAGGGATAGGGGCACCCAAGGCCAGAGCAGTCCTTCAGAGCCTATTTTGAGCGATGATGATGCTGAGACTAGTGACTCCGAGGAGGCAGTGAGTTGGCATTCTGAGTCATCCGAGAGTGGAGGTGATGATGCTGGCTCGTAGTCTGAAAGCGGAGGTGACGCCGAGGCAGACTCTGAGGCAGGGAGCGAAGATGATACTGGCTCTGGTTCAGAGTCTAATTCCGACAGTGGTGCCGATGGAGATAGTGCTCTTGAGTCCCCTCCGAGGAACAGGACGAAGAGGGCCTCTCGGGCCTAAGATGATCGGTGCTGATTTTTTTGTATTTTTTGCTTAGTTTCTCCTTGTTTGGTAGCATTAGAACATGTATAGCTTCAGATAGGTTTTATTTTGTTTTTGAAACTTGTACGCCTCTTTTGTAAAAACCATGATAGAAATAAAATCTCGCTGTTTTTGTGAAACGTGTTGTCATTTTTGCATCATGAACACCATATTTGCATGAAATGGAAATGGAATTGAATTTTTGAAAAGAGAGCTTGATTGAAACAATGTTCTTAATCCGGTAATGAGTTGACTAACAACCAAAATACAAAATACAACTCGATAAACAAAGCAAAAACAACTCAAATACAAATAAATACACTTGCTAAAACCAAAAGACTCAAAACAAGATCTCAAAACACAAAGATTGAGACAAAACACATACTGCCAACACTGCCTAGCACACAGGTGGACGGCAGGCCAGAGATGGGATTTGCTGGCCAGAGGAAATGGCCTGCCAGCCACATGAGGTGACAGTGTAAGTAACTTCTAGATTGTTGATAGCTGGCTTCCACTCACAGCCTTATCTTCTACAAAAGGTTCTGCTTCGTGATTTCTTCTCCAGAACCTCATTTTAGCTGCAATTTCTTCCACAAATAGAGATATTCCTTGCCGAGAAGCTCATGGATTGGATAGCTGCTTTAGACGGCATGGAAAAGGTAAATTTTCAGGGTTTTGGCATAAATGCACTTTTTCTGTTGAGCCGTACTCCACTTTGTTTTCCATTTCTCCATGCCGTGGCCTGATGCTAGGACCCAATTACACATGTCTTTCGCTTCGGGGCACAAGAAATGTGCCCGACACTTAAAGAATTTCAGGCACTGATGGAATCTCAGCGCGATGAGGAAATCATGCCTCAGCCCCGTTTTGACCACGCCCAAGCTTTGACACGGATGTGTGGGCTTACTCTGCATGAGGCTCAGTCTTTGGCCCACAACGGAGAACTAGACATACCCAGCTTGATTCATTGATTTTCTGACATTGGTGATAGAGGCGACCTTCTCTAGCAAGGTTTTTGACAACATGCTCTCTGCTTATGTATACTTGTTTATTTCCTTCTTGCCCCTAGTTTTGGCAGATCTAACATTCGGTTGATCGAAGTGGCCCAAGGTCTGAAAGAACGTAAGAGCTGCATTGGTTTGGCGCTGGCCGGCTTAGATGCTTTTCATCAGCGAGAGATGACCAGGTTCGCGGGGAGTCCACTACTTCTTCAGGTATTATTTCCCACTATTTCTTATATGTGTTTCTCACATCACTTGGCACTCATGCTCTATTTTTCTCTCAAAGCCTCTTTTTTACTTTTCTCTCAACATACATCTCTTTATGCTTTAATCTCTCTTATTTTTCATCCCTTCCCAGGTATGGCTTATAGATAAGCTGAAGGTAGTGGACTCTTGCCCTGAGTACTCAGCTCGAGGCTATTTCTTCCACCACTGACTGGTGGATTATAACAACCCCGACTCAAGATTAACGATAATCCATGATTTAATATACCTAATAAGTTATTAAGATCAGATTTTGAATTAATTGCATATGTGGTGCATTATTTATGTTTTATCTGTTCATTGTGGAAGTATCTGTTTGAAATTTCTATTACCTTTGTGAATCGAAGGCCTTATCGGTATTCGATCACAAAATTGATTTGGTATATGTGTTATGTGGAATTTATAGAATTTTATGGTAGGTTTAATTAAAACTCGGTTCGGAGCAATTAAATTAGATTAATTTAATGTCATTTGATTAACTTTGATTATTTGCCACCAAATGAGCCATATTTGACCCCACTAGCTCACTTTTACACTTGAATTTTTCTTTAATTTGATGCTCAAAACGTGAGAGAAGGAGAAAGTAGGAAGATTTGGTCTTAGGCTTTAGAATTGAACTCAATTAAAAGGAATTGCTAGACAAGAAGAAGGAACTTTGGAGATTTGATCATCTAGCTCAAGAATTTAGCGCCTAAGACCCAATTGAGCATCTAAGGTAAGAAGCCAAGTCTCTAGTCTTGAAATTGAGTTAATTTATCCATGAATACAAGTAAATTGAGCTAAGGATGTAAAAATCAAGCTTCAGAGGTAGAGAGGAAGATTAATTCATACATGCATGTACATTTCACTACATTTGGAGCATGTTACTAGGAAGTTCTCCCATACATGTCATAAATTGAGCTTAGTGTTAGGAATTCATCATGTTTTACATCCTCTCATTTCAGTTGATCATGATTTGGAGACTTGAAGCTTAATCATTTCATGCATGTCATGTTTTTGGAACATTTATAAAGTTTAAATTGAATTTATGTACAATTGGTATGCTTTTGGGCCTTGATTTCATGAAATGATCTTCAAATCTTGATGTTTTGTGAGTTTCTAAATGTTTTCTAGAATTTTGGCCCAAGAGGATGAGTTTTGGAGTGTTGAATTCAAGAATTTTAGCTTGGAGGCAAATCTGGAAAACCCAAAATTTGCTTCCATGCTTGAGCGACCACTTTCATTTTCATATTTTCGCTCAAGCAACAAAAGGGTGGCTCGAGCATAAATTGCATGCTCTCAGAAGTTGCGTGTTTTTGCAGTCCGCTCGAGCAACAAGAGTTGCGCTCGAGCGAGGACTTGGGTCTCACACTCGAGCGACCGTCGAACGAAAATTGCATGTAACCAGAACTTTTTCATACTTTGCATGCCGATCGAGCGAAGAAGTGTGTGCTCGAGCAACCACTTACATTTGGCATGTCCGCTTGAGCGAAGAAAGCCACGCTCGAGCGAGACCCCTATTTCAGCAAAGTTTTTGTCAAGTGTTTCAAGTGCATTCTAACATCTTCATTCCATCCTAGGCATTCCTAGGCCATGATTAAGTCACCATAATAAGAATAAGAGTAGAAACACACTAAGAACAAGTGAAATAAGTTATGTACAATTCGAACGTGTGTTTCAGGTGTGTATTTGTTATGTGTTAATATAGGTCACGTGCCGTAGACCGTTTGATTAGCCTGCTCTGTCTGTCTGTACCCAAAGCTAACTGTGAGTAATAACTTAGTAAAGTTATGTTTAACTTTATTTATTTTCTGTAAGATGAATTAAGATATGTTTTCTGAAATGATATGTTCTGTACAATGAATGATTGTCTAATTTGTGAAAATGTATTTGTGGCATCCTTAGCATTATGTGATATCTGTTAGCTGTTACCCGGTATCGGAGGTTCTATTATGGAACTTATTATGTTTGTCATCTGTTACCTGTACCAGAGGCTCCATCATGGTGCTCAGCATGTATATTCTCTCTTACCCGGTATCGGAGGTTCCATTATGGAACTTATTATGTCTACTATCTGTTACTCGTACCGGAGGCCCCATCATGGGGCTCAGCATGTTTATTCTCTGTTACCCGGATCCGGAGATTCCTTTATGGAACTAGTTATTCATAACCACCATATGTTCTACATCTGTTCTGTATCTATTCTGTTAGCGCTAATGGCTGCACCACATATGATTAAGTATGAACTCTGATTTCTATATATGATCTGAACAAGAATATGAATATGAATCTGAATTATGATTTCTGAATCTGTATGGACATCATCCATTAAAATCCTTTACTCCATTATTATTCACTGGGCTTCCACTCACTATTTATATTATGTATGTAGGTGAGCAGGCGCGTGACTAGGCCTAAGCTGCCGCCTGGAGTTTTGGTGTCAGCCAGCTATCGTGCCTCCCGTGGAGGTTTCTTTTTGAGATTTGCCCAAGCTTTCGTTTTTGGAACTTTTGTGCCTCCTAAATGTTTATGTCTGGACTGAACATGTGTCTGAAAGTTTTGTATAAATGGCTCAAGTGACGTAAGACTGATGCTTTTATGATGTCACATATACGAGTATAAAGTTTCAAATTCTGTCCCATGTATGTCATCACAGCTCATTGGACCACGTATATTTTGTATATTTGCTTTCGTAGCCCCTAACTATATGATATTCTGTTAAGAGGCCTTTGGTAATCCAAAGATTACTTGCCGGTTACGATGCTAAACCCATAGGGGTGGGTTTGGGTCGTGACAAAGTGGTATCAAAGCACGTGTTTTACCACACACAGAGGTCCATATGAACTTAGGATGTTTTAGTAAGAAGTAGGGGCATTCCATCTGCATGTGTGAGTGTGTGGTGATCCAAATGGATATGAAAAACTGAATGTAAATCTGAGTAAATGAATTGAAAGAAATGAATGAAATTATTCTTATGTTTATTATTATTTGGTGTTTCTATAGCAACATGGAGAATGCAAGGAGAAATGATATAAGTGAATCTTCAGAGGCTCGCATGAGCCGAATGGAACAGATGTTTGCGGCATTGTTTGAAGCTATGATGCAACAATAAAGACAACAACCTTTGCCCCTTCTACCTCTGCCGGTATAAGCCGAAACAAATAATAATGATATTATCAACCTGACACAGAAATTCATGAAGATGAAACCGCCAACATTCTTTGGTGGAATCGAACCGTTGAAAGCAGAGACATGGTTGCTTGAGATGAAAAAATTGTTTGAGGTATTTCCCTGTACTGAGACTCAGAAGGTTTTATTGGCCACCTATACCGTTAAAAACGAAGCTCGGAGCCCACAAATTTGAGGGAGGATTGGACTTAGATATATTTGATCGAGTTGGTGTACTAAAGTTTCCAACATATGCGCAAGTTCTTGACAGAGCCTTAATGGCGGAAGCCACCCTAGCCGCTAAGAAACAAAGTAAGGCCCCAGCAGTAATAACAACTGATTGGAGAGGAAAAAGGTCTGGGTATGGTTTCAGAAAAGGCCGTTCTCATGTAAGTAAAAAGCAGAATACGAGGTCTACAAGCAGCTCGAGTCAAAGTAGTAGGTCTATTTCAGTTTGTCCTGATTGTGGAAGAAGGCATAGGAGTGTATGCTACCGAGCATCCGATGCTTGTTTCTGATGTGGCAAGACGGGCCATGTAGTGAAAGATTGCCCACTTAGGTTTGAAAATGCCAGCCGTTCTATAATGAGTTTAGCTAGGTCTGCTTTTACAGTCAAAACAAATGCAAAGGCTAATACTGGGAAAGAACCTCTGATACAAGGTCAAATGTTTGCCTTAGTGCCTGGTGACGTATAGAACATCGAAACTGTAGTGTTAGGTATACTCCCTGTATGTTTTCAAAATGCATATATACTGATAGATTCTGGTTCTACACATTTCTTCGTATCGCATGCTTTTTCTCGGAAATTGACTAGACCACTAGAACTTATGACATATGTGTTATCTGTATCTATATCATCTGGGGGATCTATGATATGTGCTTATGTTTATCCGGCATGTGATATTATGATTGATGATATGACATTGTATGTTGACTTGTTGCCCTTAAACATTGATAATTTTGATTGTATTCTAGGTATGGACTGGTTGACTAAATACTATGCTACTATTGACTGTGCAAGTAAATCTGTTGTGTTTAGACCACTGGGTCTACCTGAATTTATTTTTACTAGAAATCGGGTAGTTCCTCCCCCATACTTGATTTCGGCCATGAAAACTATTAAATTGCCTAGGAAGGGATGTAGGGGCTACTTGTGTTGTATACAGACTACATCATCTGATAGTATTAATGTGGAAACTATTCCTATTGCTTGTGAATTTCCCAATGTGTTTCCGAATGACTTGCCTGGAGACTTAATTGATAGAGAAATTGAATTCACTATTGAAGTAATTCCGGGAACACAACCTATTTCCAAGACCCCCTATAGAATGTCAACCTCAGAATTGAAAGAATTAAAAACTCAACTTCAGGAACTGCTAAACAAGAAATTTATCCGTCCGAGTACTTCACCTTGGGGTGCTCCAGTCCTATTTGTCAAAAAGAAAGATGGATCTTTGAGATTATGTATAGACTATCGGGAATTGAACAAAGTAACTATCAAGAACAAATATCCTTTGCCCTGAATAAATGACTTCTTTGATCAACTTTAGGGAGCCCAAGTGTTTTCCAAGATTGACCTCAGATCTGGGTATCACTAGTTAAAAGTTAAGGCAGAAGACATGGAGAAAACTACATTCAGAACTAGATATGGACATTATGATTTTTTAGTAATGTCGTTTGGGGTGATTAACGCACCTGCTGCCTTTATAGACCTTATGAACAGAGTGTTTAAATCATTTTTGGATGAGTTTGTTGGTGTATTTATTGATGATATTTTGATTTACTCCAAAAGCAGGGAAGATCATGAGAATCAATTGAGAACTGTGTTACAGATTCTAAGAGAAAAGAAGCTATATGTGAAATTGTCCAAATGTGAATTCTGGCTTGACAACGTAACATTTTTGGGACATGTAATCAACAAGGATGGTATCTCGGTTGACCCACAGAAAATTAAAGCTATTGTGGACTAGCCTAAACCGACAAATGTGACAGAAGTTTGAAATTTCTGGGACTTGCAGGTTACTACAGAAGATTCATGAAAAACTTTGCAAAACTTGCCATGCCATTGACCCAGTTAACTCAGAAAAATGTATCATTTGATTGGAATGAGCAGCGAGAGTCAGCCTTTCATGAGTTGAAGGCCAGATTAATAACTTAACCGATTTTGACTTTGCCCAATGGTATTGATGGGTTTTAGATTTATAGTGATGCTTCCTACAAAGGTTTGGGGTGTGTGTTAATGCAAGATGGGAAAGTAATTGCTTATGCCTTTCGGCAACTCCGCCCACATGAAAAGAATTACCCAACACATGATCTTGAACTGGCAGCTGTAGTGTTTGCCTCGAAAATTTGGTGACATTATCTGTATGGAGCGACTTGTGAAGTGTACACGGACCACAAAAGTGTCAAGTATTTCTTCACTCAGAAAGAACTGAATATGAGACAGAGGAGATGGTTGGAATTGATCAAGGACTATGATTTGCAAATTTTGTATCATCTAGGAAAAACTAATACTGTAGCTGACGCTTTGAGCCGGAAGACGATTGGAAATTTGTTATGGTTGCTTTCCAGTCAAAAAGAATTGCTAGATGACTTGGAAAAGAATAATATTGAAATTGTTATGCGAGAGCAAGGTGGGGTTTTAGCTGCCATTTTCGCTCAACCTGCAATCATTGAAGAAATCAAACAGAAGTAACTTGAAGATGAGTACTTAAAAAAGCTTATGGAAGAATTTGACTCAAAGCTGAGGTCGGGGTTTGTGTTTGAGAATAATGTGTTGAAATTTCATAATAGACTCTGTGTACCAGATTCCTTTGATTTAAGAAAGTGTATTATGATTGAAGCTCACAGCACCAAATTTGCCATGCATCCGGGAAACACAAAAATGTATCATGATTTCAGACAGAATTTTTGGTGGCCTGGAATGAAAAAGTGCATTGCGAATTTTGTGGCTAGATGTTTACGTTGCCAACAAGTTAAAGCCGAACATCAACGACCCGCTGGTTTGTTACAGCCGTTTCCAATACCGGAATGGAAATAAGAACACATTACCATGGACTTCATTGTGGGATTGCCTCGCTCTTCCCGAGGTATAGATTTTATTTGGGTCATTGTGGATCGTTTAACTAAGTCTGCCCATTTTCTACTTGTTAAATCTATTTACAATGATGACAAATTGGCCAATATTTATATGAATGAAATTGTGAGATTGCATGGGGTGCCAGTATCTATTGTATCTGACAGGGATTCAAAGTTTGTGTCAAGATTTTGGCAGAGTTTGCAACAGGCTTTGGGGACAAAACTGAGGTTGAGTAGTGCCTATCACCCACAGACAGATGGTCAAACTGAATGAACCAATCAAACCTTGGAAGATATGCTCAGAATGTGTGTGTTAGATTTCCAAGGAAATTGGGAGACCTATTTTCCATTGGCTGAGTTTGTGTATAACAATAGTTACCATTCAAGCATTGGAATGGCTTCTTATGAAGCTTTGTATGGTAGGAAGTTCCGATCTCTGATTTGCTGGGCCGAAGTAGGCGACAAACCATTGTTGGGGCCGGAACTTGTGCAAGAAACAACTGAAAACGTAAAGCTAATTCAGTAAAGACTAAAAACTACACAGAGCCGGCAAAAGAGTTATGCTGATGTTCGGAGGCGTGATAGGGAATATGAAGTCGGAGATCATGCGTTTATCAAGGTAACTCCGATGAAGGGTCAAACATAATTCGGAGTAAAAGGCAAGTTGGCACTGAGATATGTTGGACCATATGAAGTTCTGGAGAAAATCAACCCAGTAACGTATAGGGTAGCCTTGCCCCCAATCATGGAGCATATGCATAATATTTTTCACGTGTCTATGCTTTGAGAGTATTTGAGAGATCCACTACATGTGATTGAACCAACACATGTGCTTTTGAAAGATGACTACACCTATGAAGAGAGGCCAATACAGATTGTTAATCGTCGGATCAAAAGATTAAGGAACAAAGAAATTCTGTTAGTGAAGGTTGATTGGCAGAATCATAGAGGAACTTATGCAACATGGGAAACGGAAGAAGATATGATGAAAAGATATCCTGAACTGTTTCCTTTGGACTCGGTATTCCTCCAAAATGAAGGTAATTCGAGTTTAGAGGACCAAACTCTTTTAAAGGAGGAAGATTGTAACAACCCCGACTCAAAATTAACGATAATCCATGATTTAATATACCTAATAAGTTATTAAGATCAGATTTTGAATTAATTGCCTATATGGTGCATTATTTATGTTTTATCTGTTCATTGTGGAAGTATCTGTTTGAAATTTCTGTTACCTTTGTGAATCGAAGGCCATATCGGCATCCGATCACGAAATTGATTTGGTATATGTGTTATGTGGAATTTATAGAATTTTATGGTAGGTTTAATTAAAATTCGATTCAGAGCGATTAAATTAAATTAATTTAATGTCATTTGATTAATTTTGATTATTTGCCATCAAATGAGCCATATTTGACCCCACTAGCTCACTTTTACGCTTGAATTTTTCTTTAATTTGATGCTCAAAATGTGAGAGAGGGAGTCCTAGGCTTGAGAATTGAACTCAATTAAAAGGAATTGCTAGACAAGAAGAAGGAACTTTGGAGATTTGATCATCTAGCTCAAGAATTTAGCACCTAAGACCCAATTGAGCATCTAAGGTAAGAAGCCAAGTCTCTAGTCTTGAAATTGAGTTAATTCATCCATGAATACAAGTAAATTGAGCTAAGGATGTAAGAATCAAACTTAAGAGGTAGAGAGGAAGATTAATTCATACATGCATGTACATTTCACTACATTTGGAGCATGTTACTAGGAAGTTCTCCCATGCATGTCATAAATTGAGCTTAGTTGTAGGAATTCATCGTGTTTTACATCCTCTCATTTCATTTGATCATGATTTGGAGACTTGAAACTCAATCATTTCATGCATGTCATGTTTTTGGAACATTTATAAAGTTTAAGTTGAATTTGTGTACAATTGGCATGCTTTTGGGCCTTGATTTCATGAAATGATCTTCAAATCTTGATGTTTTGTGAGTTTCTAAATGTTTTCCAGAATTTTAGCCTAAGAGGATGAGTTTTGGAGTGTTGAATTCAAGAATTTCAGCTTGGAGGCAAATCTGGAAAACCTAGAATTTTGCTTCCATACTCGAGCGAAGGTTTCACGCTCGAGCGACCACTTTCATTTTCACATTTTTCGCTCGAGGGTGGCTCGAGCGTAAATTGCATGCTCTCAGAAGTTGTGTGTTTTTACAGTCCGCTCGAGCGACAAAAGTTGCGCTCGAGCGAGGACTTGGGTCTCACGCTCGAGCGACCGTCGAGTGGAAATTGCATATAACTAGAACTTTTTCATACTTTGCAGGCCGCTCGAGCGAAGGAGTGTGCACTCGAGCGACCACTCATATTTGGCATGTCCGCTCGAGTGAAGAAAGCCACGCTCGAGCGAGACCCCTGTTTCAGCAAAGTTTTTGTCAAGTGTTTCAAGTGCATTCTAACATCCTCATTCCATCCTAGGCATTCCTAGGCCATGATTAAGTCACCATAATAAGAATAACAGTAGAAACACACTAAGAACAAGTGAAATAAGTTATGTACAATTCGAACATGTGTTTCAGGTGTGTATTTGTTATGTGTTAATGTAGGTCATGTGCCGTAGACCGTTTGATTAGCCTGCTCTGTCTGTCTGTACCCGATGCCAACTGTGAGTAATAACTTAGTAAAGCTATGTTCAACTTTATTTATTTTCTGTAAGATGAATTAAGATCTGTTTTCTAAAATGATATGTTATGTACAATGAATGATTGTCCAATTTCTGACAATGTATTCATGGCATCCTTAGTATCATGTGATATCCATTAGCTGTTACCCAGTATCGGAGGTTCCATTATGGAACTTATTATGTCTGTCATCTGTTACCCGTACCGGAGGCTCCATGGAGCTTAGCATGTATATTCTTTGTTACCCAGTATTAGAGGTTCCATTATGGAACTTATTATGTCTATCATTTGTTACCCGTACCGGAGGCTCTATCATGGGGCTCAACATGTTTATTTTTTGTTACTCGGATCCGGAGGTTCCTTTATGGAACTGGTTATTCATAACCACCATATGTTCTGCATCTGTTCTGTATCTGTTCTGTTAGTGCTAATTGATGCACCACGTATGATTAAGCATGAACTCTGATTTCTGTATATGATCTGAACAAGAATATGAATATGAATCTGAATTATGATTTCTGAATCTGTATGGACATCATTCATTAAAATCCTTTACTCCATTATTATTCATTAGGCTTCCGCTCACTATTTATATTATGTATGTAGGTGAGCAGGTGCGTGACCAGGCGCGTGACCAGGCCTAAGCTGCTGCTTGGAGTTTTGGTGTCAGCCAGCTATCGTGCCTCCCGTGGAGGTTCCTTTTTGAGATCTGTCCAAGCTTTTGTGTTTGAAACTTTTGTGCCTCCTAAATGTTTATGCCTGGACTGAACATGTGTTTGAAAGTTTTGTGTAAATGGCTCAGGTGACGTAAGATTGATGCTTTTACGACGTCACATATACGAGTATAAAGTTTCAAATTCTGTCTCATGTATGTCATCACAGCTCATTGGACTACGTATATTTTGTATATTTGCTTCCGTTGCCCCTAACTATATGATATTCTATTAAGAGGCCTTTGGTAATCCAAGGATTACTGGCCGGTTACGATGCTAAACCTATAGGGGCGAGTTTGGGTCGTGGCATGGATGACCCAACGAGGGATGGTGGTGCAACTGGATGTGCAGTAGGTTTGCTGCTAACATAGCTTAGCGTTGCCCCTGGCTTAATCTGACTGAGATGAATTACAGCATGGCTTGGCAACGTGGCATACAATTGATTGGCCTTACGCACTGCGTGTTCTACTTTCCTTTCCGGTTCAGACGTTAGTTCGGGCATGATCAGACCCGCCCAGAGGAGGGGGTAGAGTACCCGATTTTATTCTCTATTCGTGGTTCACACTTGGCTAGGTACCTCATTGCCTGGAGGAAGAGGGAACTTCTGGGCCCTACCCCTAGTTTCAATTATGTCATTTCTGGCGAATGTTTGGCTTGGCTCGAGAATGAGGCACAAATCGGGCGCACTTTGGCCGAAGTTTCTACGAGCACGAACAGAGGATGTAGGAGCACTTGACTCATCTATGCTCCTAGTTTATTCCTTTAACCTTTCTTTTCAATTTTTTTCAATGTAATAAAAATAACTTTGATTTGTATCAGAGAGTTGGAGAACTTTATGTTGAAATCAATAAAATTAAAGTTATGAGCACAAAAAATTTTCCTTTTAGTCCAAAAAAGGTGTAAGTTGTAAAAGGCAAAATTTTGAACAAAATCAACTTTTATTAAAACATTTCAAAACCATTTTTGAAAAGGATTACCATCTAACATGCACGAAATCAATCCTCAAGATGTACAACGCCGAATTAAAATATCATAAATACCCCTGCTTGAATACCATTGCTTTGCATTGTAACCAGCTCTTTTTTTCCAAAATGAAGATCACAACCGAACTCTTAGATGATGGACAAAGATGACCTGATAAAACACATGGACAGGACAGTTGAGTTAGAGGTGATTACGGCCGAACTTCAGGATGAAGTTGCCTACATATCCCAAATATGGGAATCAGGCCTTACATTGTTCAATTCAGGTTCACTCGAGTATTAACTCTCTCCTTTTATGCTCTAACTTTTGCCAAAGTCCCCTTTTAGGGTTTTCAACCTTACGAGCTCAGTTTTTCTTTATTTCTAATTTTCCATGCTTTAACTTTTTCCTGTGTCGCCCTTCCAGGTTTTCGGCCTAGCGAGCCTCTTAGGGATAGTATTTCTTCAACTTGTTCATGTTGATCGGTTGTGAAAATTCCAGGCCATCTAAGTCCATGAGAATAATAGCTTCACTTGACTAGATAGCTTTGATAATGTAAAGACCAGTCCAATTGGGTCTGAACTTGACCCTAGGATCATGAATGTGAGCTCGATTGTCTTTCAGCACTATGTCTCATTCTTTAAGTTTCTGGGACTTAACTTTCTTGTTAAAAGCCCTGGCAATTTTGTGCTGGTAGCCCTGAACATGATACAATACTTTTAACTTTTTCTCATCAAACAGTATTAAGTCCTCAAATCTACTTTGTTGCCAGTCCACCTCTGCTATCTGACACTCAGCCATAACTTGCAGTGACGAGACTTCTATTTCAATTGGCAAAACGGCTTCCATCTCGTAGACGAGAGAATAAGGAGTTGCCCCTGTAGACGTCCGGATTAAAGTTCTGTAGCCCCAGAGTGCGAATGACAATTTATCTGGCCAGTCCCTGTAGGTCTCAACCATCTTCTGCAAGATGTTCTTGATGTTCTTGTTGGCGGCTTCAATGGCTGCATTAGTTTGTGGCCTATATGTAGATGACTTATGGAAAGCCACATTGTATTTCTCTAACAAGTCTATCATCTCTTTCTTAAAGTGGGAGCCATTATCTGATATGATCTCGTTTGGGACTCCATATTGGCAAATGATATTGTTTCTGATAAACTTAGCCACATGCAATGCTTTCAACACTACATAGGACTGAGCTTTCACCCACTTTGTAAAGTAATAAATCGCCACCAAGATATATTCATGCCCATTCGATTCTTTTGGCGTAACTGCGCCGATGACGTCGATTCCCCAGACTAAGAAAGGCCATGGCAAAGTCATGTTGTACAGTTTTGACGGCGGGATATTCATGCAATTGGCATGAATTTGGCATTTGTGGCATCGCCGAACAAAACCAATACAATCCTCCTCCATGGTGGACCAGTAGTAACCTTGTCTGAGAATCTTCCAGGCTAGCATCACTTTGTTCATATGTGCCCCGCACTCTCTTCCATGGATGGCCTCCATCAGGCGCTTTGATTCCTCTTTTTCGATATACAACTTGTGCATTCCTAGATGACCTCTTTTAATAGTTTACGTCCGCAGATGATAAATTGGACGGCCATTTGTCGTACTCCCCTTTTGTCCTTGGCATTTACCCCTAGTGGATAAATCTCATTTTCCAAGAAGTTCCAAATATCGTAGTACCAGGGTTTTTTTGTCTTGTACCTTATCTATCTCAACAATAGTTTTATAAGCCAACGCGTATTTCTGCTCGATGATAATTGAACGCATCCGGACTCCAAGTGGGCTGTCTACCATAAAAGATAGAGTTGCTAAAGTATTAGCGAACCTGTTGTTCTCTCTTAGTAGATGCATGAAAGTCAGCTTTTCAAACCTAGGAATCAAAACATCCAGGGTCTGGTGGTAAACCTTCATCTTTTCTTTTTTGACGTTCCAGTCTCCGTTCGCTTGAGAAACAACTAAGTTCGAGTCCCCGATAACATCCAATCTTTTTGCCCCTAATTCTAGGGCGGCTTCTAAACCAGCAATACACGCTTCATATTCTGTTTCATTATTGGACACCTTGAACCGGAGTTTGAAGGTGAAAGGTATATGGGAATCGTCGGGTGCTATCAGAACACACATATCCCATGACCGTCCTGATTGGACGCTCCGTTAAAGTACATCGTCCAAGTTTGCTCCTCAACTTATAGAACAGCTTCATCTGGGAATAAGTATTCCACTGCCTCATCTCCTTCTACCGGGTGATCTACCAGGAACTCCGCTACAGCTTTTCCCTTGACCGACTTGCGAGTGACATATTTAAGATCAAATTTGGAGAAGAGAAGCAACCAACGGGCTAGCCTACTTGTAAGCGCTGGTTTCTCAAAGAGATATTTGATGGGGTCTAATCTCGAAACCAGAATTACAAAGTGAGCTAACAAGTAGTGCCTCAACTTCCTAGTAGCACATACCAAGGCTAGGCAAGCTTTCTCCAACGGAGTATAACGGGTCTCGTATTTCAGCATTTTCTTGCTCAAGCAGTATATGGCTTTCTCTACCTTATCTTCATATTCCTGAGTGAGCATGCATCCCATGGTCGTGTCTGTCACTGCCAAATACAGAATCAAAGGCTTTCCCAGCTTTGGCGGTGACAACACAGGTGGATTCTGGAGGTACTGCTTAACCTGCTCAAAGGCAAATTGACATCGATCATCCCATCGGAATTTCTTTCCTTTTTTCAGGAGACCAAAATAGTGGTTCACAAGTCAAGGTTAATTTGGAAATAAACCGTCTTATAAATTACACTTTACCCAGAAAGCCTCGCATCTCCTTTTGAGTCCTTGGTGGTGGCATTTCTAGGATGGCCATGATTTTGGAAAGATCTACTTCGATGCTCCTCTTTGTGATCAGAAAGCCTAGTATTTTCCCTACCGTTATACCAAAGGTGCATTTCTGTAGGTTTAACCTCAATCTATATTCTCTGATCTGTTGAAAGAATTTCTTCAAGGTGGTGTAGTGGCGTTTTCTTTCTTTGGACTTGACAATCATGTCGTCCATGTACACCTATGATAGGTAGCTCCAGCATTTTTCAACCCAAACGGCATAACCCGGTAGTAGTAGGTCCCCCATGGCACAGTGAATGCGGTCTTCTCTATTTCTTTGGGTGCTATCAAAATCTGGTTGTACCCGGAAAACCCATTCATAAAGGATAGCAATGCATGGCCCGCAATGAAGTCCACTAACTCAACAATGTGCGGCAGATGGAACTCATCCTTCGGACTGGTTCAGTTCAAGTCTTGGAAGTCCACATACACCCGGATTTTACTATCCTTTTTCGGCACTGAGACAATATTGGCCAACCAAGTCGGATACTCAGATACTAACAAGAAACCTGTGTCGATCTGCTTGGTGACCTCTTCTTTGATTTTCAGTGCTCAATGCGGACGAATTCGATGCAACTTCTGCTTGATCGGTCGGGTCTCGGGGTTAAGAGGGATCTGATGCTGTACAATCTCAGGATCGCTTCCAGGCATGTCTTCATAAGACCACGCAAAAACATCTTTAAAATCTTTTAACAAAGTGACTAAGGGCTCGCGCTTCTACGAAGACAACATGGACCCGATTTGGACCAAACGCGAATCCTTCTCAGTACCCACATTAATGGCAATGATTTCATCTGCATAAGGTTTAGCAAACTTCTCCTCTTCTCGATTAATCAAGTTTTTCAAAACCAGAGGAATTCTTTTTTCTTCGTTTTCATTAAAATTTTGAAAATCTTGGTCAATACAATAAACCAACGGCACAGAGAAGTACACAGAATTCGTAGAGTTCTCATTCAAAAGGTACTGATCTTCGGTTACAGACTTAAAAGAAAAGTTGAATGAAGACCTAGACAAGACTTTGGTATCCGGGTTATCACTCTCAAAAATACCAGACTCAGACTTAGAAGAACTAGAATTTGATCCCGACTCCACAGACTCAGTGGAATCAGATTCTAGTTCATTACCCGACTCAGAACTAGACAGACAACTTTCCTCCAACTGGCAGATAAGAAATGGTGCCTCTGATGCATCTAAAATGCTGCTGATTGGGTTCACACGCGGTTCCTCCCCGATCATGGAGATGGTAAGGTTATCCCCAAGTTCTCTGAGTCAGTCGCAGGATTTGTCAAGAGACAAGCCAATGCTACCCCTACTCCAAGTTCGCTGCTGTCTAAGTCACTTTCCATGTGTTGCTCAGCTTTCGCATTTACCCTTTCCTCAGTATCACTATTCTGCAGCTACAGGTCAAAAAAGATCTTGAACCCGGGGACATGCTGATTCGAGCAAGTCATCTAGGGCTTGGGAAAGCCGCAAAAAGGAAAATCTTCTCCCTCCCGAACAAAGTAGCCATTTAGCGTTCCCTGGATTGGCCTGTGGATGAGCTTATAGTGTTTCCCGGCTTGCTTGGCCCTGGCTCTGCCTCTAATTTCTTCTCTTTTCCTGATCCAGTCCTCTTTGGTAGGTACATAGCCCAGACCAAAGGCATGTGGGTTGTGCGGCATATCTGTCAATGCTGTGACACCTTTCCAGCCACTTCTTCTGAGTCCTATTCTTGGCACATGCTGCAGTTTGTTCATGAAATAGATAGACTAGGCACTGACATATATGCCCTCGTCTGCAGCCAAAATGGTCTGCACTACCCGAGATTTAGCCAGAGTGGAGCCTAAAAGGAATACATCCTTCTCGCTATGGGTGATCTCCAGCACTAGCGTGGCTACCTCCGATGGCGGGTGAATGGATGAATTCCCAAAAACAATAGCCACTCCTGCCCCATGAAGGTACTTTAACATCTGATGAAGAGTGGAGGAGACAGCTTTCACATGATGCAACCAGGGCCTCCCTAATAGCAAATTGAATGTAGCTGGCACATCCAGGACATGGAACTCGACCTCCTGCTGAGCTGGGCCCATCTAAACTCTAATTTGCACCATGTCCATGACCTCTCTGCTCGTATTATCATATGCCCGAATTACTTGGGCTGTGGGAACAAAGTCCGCTAGTTTAAGGCCGATTACATAGGTTGTGCGAGAAGGACATACATTGATGGCAGAACTGGCATCTACCAACACCACCGGTACCCATTTCTCCCTACACTTCATAGATATATACAAGGGTTTGTTGTGAGCTGAGCCCTCCGGCAACAGTTTCTTATTAGAGAAGGTTAGGGCAGCACCTGGGAAGACCAATCCCACAAGTTGTTCGAGGGTAGTGTTAATGGATAACTTAGCCTTATCCTTTACTGACAGTGTTGCATGTTGATGTACCCGGGAGGCCATGAGAAGACCCCAGATTGAGATGTCAGCTTGGATTTTCTTAAGCTGTTTCAACACTGCCTATTCTTTCCGTTGTTTCTCGATCTCTTTATCTTTTCCAGATGCCTCAGCTTGATCTAAGTGCGGTGGCATAAGATACTGCCCACTTCTTGTCATGTGATCTATTTCTTCCGCGTACCACGTGTTGTCTGGAAGGTACTTACCCCAGTCTTCATCGATGTGGGCCAGACGCATATCGTTATCATCTTACTATACACCTTCAGCAGTCGACAAACAGTTGTCTGGCTCCGTTTGGATTACTTTCACGTCACAAGTATCCCCTACAGGGTGTTGGGCTATTACTGCTTTCTGGTTGTCTTCAACCCTTTCTCTCGTTCAAACTGCTTTAGTGCAGCTTCCTGTTCTATGTTTGCAGTGCCCACAGCGCCCAATTCTTGAGCTGAATTTTCCATGCCGGCATTTTCTAGCAGCTTTCCCTTCTCATCGGCCCTTCCGGCCACTACAGCAATTCCTGTTTCCTTTTCCTCTAGTTTCATTTTAGTTCCTTCCTCCTTATCCGACTCATCACTCAACCATCTAGAGTTGTTAGTTGATCCATTCAAATCGAACCAGCCAATCTGTACATCCCCTTGGTCCTGTTCGTCAAAGAACTACAGGTTGTCTAAATCCTCCTCGAGTTCCGCCAAATCATCGAACCCCTAACTCGAGCCATCTTCCCTAACCACATTAACCTCCACTATAGTTGGCAACACCAATTCCGGCTTGATTTGACCAGTCGACACAATGTAGCAAGTTGGATCGTACACCCCATTAGGTGAGTCCTCAGAACTCTCCGACAACGAACTCATACCTTCCTCCAAGGTCGACCTTCCTTCTACTATAACTGTTACCACCACAGGCTTAGGTTAAAATGTGGACGTGTCCATCATGCATAGATATGTGCTTTCGAGAATCAACAACGTCGGTCTTGGTAGGTGGGAAGGGGTAATATATAAGCTGGGGTCGTAGGGGATGGCCAGTATATGGATCAGGTTTAGATTTTGAGGTGGGGGAACTTGATTGTGGGTCGGGAGTGGGTTCGTGGTTACATTTGGTTTCTGGGGTAGTGCGATCACCTTGTTGTCAATGAGGTCTTGAATCTCATGACGCAGTCGGAAGCATTGGTCGGTATCATGACCATGCTATTGGTGAAACGCACAGTATTTTGCTGTGTTGTGTTTGGGTGGAAGAGGATATAGCAGTGGGCGAGGCTCTAATGGTTTGAGGTGCCCTTTTTTGACTAGCTCCTTCATGGCTTGGGATAGGGTCATGTAGAGTTGAGTAAAAGTCCTCTAGGAACGGGTAGGGTTGGCTGAAGTTTGTGGAGCTATGTTGGCAAAGGGATTGGCAGTCTTGGTTGTGGTGCTGACAACGCTCACATCTGACGGCCTCACAGTTGTGCTACCACTGGTGGTAGCATTGGAATTGCGTACAAAAGGCCTTCTCGCTGGCTTCTTCTCATCTGTAATCAGCCCCTGTTTCATAGCATCATCGATTTACACCCTAATCTCATGGAGCTCAGTGAATGTGAAAATGGGTAGGATGATCATCTTTTGTAACAATTTCCCATGCAGATTGTTGTGGACACTCCATTTTTGACCGTCCTCAAGACTTAGACATCATCGCTCGTGCACTCGATGATTATGTGTTTGTGTTCGTTTTGAGCGCTCGAAGTCCTTGGCGGAATGCCCTGTCTTTGAGTCTTTAAACCTTATTCTTTTTATGCCTTGTTTTGGACTAAAACTTGGTGTCTGGACCTCTTGGTGACCTGTCGGCCACCACCCAAGGCTATCGGCCATGGGATGTTTTTGTCGACCATGGTGTGTGGCCAATCGGCCACCAGTGGTGGGCGATCAGCTATCAGTGGTGGCTGAAGGCCACTAGTGCCTTTTTCTAGATATTTATTGACAACTGTGCCAGCTGTTACACAATGAACTGCATCTGCATACACGTGTATGGTGAGATGTTTATAAGCTCAAGGGGTGTTTTTCTATATATAGGGGGATTCCTCCCCCATTTTGGAGGGTTATAAAAATTAGAGCAAAAATATCTCTCTCTTTCTCTAGCTTTCTCTTTCTCTCTTGATATTTTGTACACATTTGCTCACAAGTCCTTAGCTTTTGCATATCAACTCTTAACCAAATACTCTCACGTTTGGGCTGAGATTATTTGGAGTCTTGTTTGAGCTCAAGAATGTGATTTGAGCTTGGATTATTGGCTATTTTGTGCTTGACTACAAACGTATAATACTTACCTCATTTATACTTGTTTTGTATCTTTGTTTTGCCATCTATTTCAACTGTTTTTGGGCTGATTTTGAATTGTCAAAAACTCTATTTTTGTGACTTAAAAATGGTGGTTTGAGGTCTCTTTGAGTCAGGGGGTGGTCCACCATTCTTGCTCATTTGTTTGTTAAGTTTTTGTACCATTTTTATCACTTTCAAATCAACTTTTTTGGGCCTTTTAACCACTGAATTTCAGAGGTTTTTCAGTGGTAAAAACCTTATTTTGAAGTCCAAAATTGGAGGGGTTAGCCTCCCCTCCTTGTGTCTTGTTTGCATGCCTAGATAGCTTCACATGTTAGCATGTTTCTCCAGCTTAATTTACCTTAAGTCCAACATATTTTTGTCTCTGAAATAACCTATTTTGGCTCTGTTTTGGGCTAGTTAGTTCATTTGAGGTTTGTTTTGCATAGTTATAGTGTTAATTCCTTCACTAGCTCAGTGTTTTAAGGCTTTAACTATCATTGTTTTGAGTTAATAGCATGTTTTAGTGTTGTTTTGCATTTCATTTCAGCACTTAAAATCTCTGCAATCTCCCTCCATTCTTTACTCTTTTATTTTCTTTGAAAGTGGTTTTAACCTACTTGTTTGCCTAAGTGTGAAATAGAGGTGCTACACCTAATTGTTCGATCCCTTAGGGGGTTCATTATCAATAGTGTAATGCCTCTTTCATGCCCAAAGCACTTTGTGGTTTGAGCCATTTTTTCCCCTAAAGGACACTCAGTAATGGACAAATCAATTAAAGAATGGTTTTGGTAATTAAAATGAGTAAACAAAATTGGACAAGTAAAAGAGGCAAGATAAGCATCTTTTGTGTTGCATTGCATGTATTCAAATCGGACGTTAGTTTGAACACAAAGAAAATGAGACATTTTATACTCAAAAGTTATGAAATGTGCCATTTTCCCTAGTCACCATTGCCCTTGATCATACATGATAGGGTGATGGTCCTTTGGTCTCATTTTGCATTTATTGAACTTGCACAATTGGTTTCACAAGCCATCATGCAACGAAATTGCTGATTGATGGTTTGTAAACCCAAATTTTGTCCCTCCTTTGATTTCCCTATGAAAAGGAGAGGCAAAGTGTGCAAACAATCTGTGAGAATACATTGTTTTGCTCTGTCTACTCTCTGTAGCAGCAAAAGAGGAGTTCATGTCATCAATGGCCGACCGACCACCACTAGCAGCCGATCGGCCACCATTGGTAGCCGATAAGCCCCCTGTTGGCCACCAATGAAATTTGCACAGTGTGTTCTTGAGGTGGAGCAGAGGTGTTCTGGAAGTGGACGACTTCTTTGGTGTTTAGATGTGCAAACAGAGGCTTGCAGCAGCAAAACGGTGACTTTTCAGGTAGAGAAATCGAGCATGCATGCATCCCTCGTTTCCCGAGGCCATTTAGTTAACTTGCCTTGTTAATTAGTTCTAGTTGATGCTTACAAATGTTTAAGTAGATTAGTTGATTAATTTATGTTGTAATTAATTAATTTAATTGCTTTGTAATTAGTTAGTTAAGTGTTGTAATATTTAATTAGCTTAGAGTAGTTAGTTAAATATTGTGTTATAATAGTTAGCTTAGCTTAGTGTAGCTTAGCTTATTCATTCGGACCCTCCTTCGCGAAGGCGTAATGTTGTAATAAGTGTGCGTGCGTGTGTGTATGTCTTCTAACCCCACGTCTTTCTCCCTTTTATTTAATCGCTTTTGATGGTTAGATTAGGGTCATGTTTTAATTAGCATACCTTATGCTTGCATCCATTCATTTGTCTTGCATGCACCAAGGCTCGGTGCATCATACAAACTGCATTGCAATTTCAATACTTCTTTGAATACGTGTTTAAACACATGTTGTTCAAATCAATTCATATGCCATATTAGTAGCCGAGCCTATTAATTGCGTATTGCATGTGTTGTATTAGACATCTTACATAGTTAGGATCATGCATCTTTCTAACTAGTTTTTGTTTTGGCTTGGAGTACTCGGTGAGTTTTATGCTTTAGCATACTTGTATGAGTGCGATTGCCATGTTGCCATGATTAACATGCTTGCAATGAGGCTATGTGCTTAAATGCTAAACTTCATGAATGCCTGTGGATGAAGGCTTGTTGTTTGGATTGGAACGATTCAACGAAAGTATGTTTTAAGCCCACTTTGTTGAGTGGCAAATTATGTTTTAAGCCCACTATGTTTGGTGGCAAATCCACAATCTTTAAGCCTACTTGAGGTGGCAAATTCAAACTCTTTTTGCAAACAAACATGAGTTGAATTGTTCCAAGTCTTGCAAACTAGTCTATACTTGCTTGTGCGCATCACATAGTAAAGCTAGTTTAATAATCAGAATAAGAACACATAATGTTTATAAAAATCATATCATGATTAGTAGAGGCCGATCTTTGATCGGGCGAGCGGGGGTGCTCAATTCATGATCTTCCCCCCTCGTACCCAAGTTCCTAAGTCGAGACAATTTTGGTGATGACGGACACGTGGCCTTCGGCACGAGTCAGGGTTTCCTAAATTTTCCAAAAATAAAATATTTAGGTGGCGACTCTGTATCTGGCAAAGCAGTCCAATTTTGGCATTATTTGATTTAAAATCAAATTTTCAAAAAAATTTGCTGGATTTAGACTCTTTAGTGTTTATCAGTTTCACATTGCACTTGTGAGACTAGATTCAGAACCGCGAGAGTCCGAACTGTGAGGCCTTTCATTTCAAACCTTTCCGAAAAGTGGGGCGCAGAAAAAGGCGAGTCCACAATTGCGGACTACCATCCTTATCTGATCCTTCTCAAAAGGCCTTGTGGTCATCATTGAGGCCTTAGCTCTCCATCTCGTCACAAATTCCGAAAAGCCCTCCTTCGGCTGTAAGGCCCCGGTGTTCCACATCGGGAATGGATGGGGAGTTACTGGGCTATAAAAGTAAAGACCGGGACCCTTATACAGCATCAAGGCCTTTTCCCAAGTGGTGAAATCCCTGTTAGAACTCCGCGGTTAAGCGTGCTTAGCCTGGAGTAGTTCTAGGATGGGTGACCCCCTGGGAAAAACAAATCCGTGCGGGCGTGGCCCAAAGCGGACAATATCGATGGCGTGTAAAGGGTCGGGGCGTTACATCAGCTTTTGGCGCATTGCCTCGAGATCACGAGTTGTGACATCGATTTGTGTATTGTACGAATACTGTGCGATGAAGGCCTCGGCCATCTCCTTCCAATTTTGCTTAACAAAATCCTCCAGCTTCGCATACCAAATAGTCGCTATACCAGACATAGTATGGCCAAATAGAGACAGCTTTTGTAATCTAATCAGGCTCATTGACTGCAAGATGTCCGAAAACAACCGTAGATGAACCATGGGATCTCCGGAGCCGTCAAATCGATCGATGTACAACATTTTGAACCGATCTGGCAATGTCACTGCAGAGTCGGTATACCCATCCTCTATGTCGGGGATAGAGTTAACACCTTGTGCTCTCTTGAATAGCTTCTCCAGTTTATTAACCTTAAACACAGTCGGGTCCACCTCAAACTCAAATGAAGCCTCAGTTTGATACATAGGTGCTTTGGAGGCTTGTGCTGGGATCGGTTCTACCGGATTGCCCTGATTTTCTTAGACATTAGCAGTATGGGCAGTGGCTCCAGGTGTAGGGATACTCATGGGAGGTGCATGGGATGCAGAGGCCGCTGCCGGCTATGGTTATTGTTGTTGTAACTTGTTTATTACCTCAGCTTGACGGGTAGCATCTTGCTGTAGGGTTTCAACTGTTTGCTGAAGATGATGTATCAATTGCTCCATACTAACTAGAGGATACTGTGTCATCGGAATAGGCGAGTAATCTCGTGCTAGACTAGAGGTATAAGATTGTCCTTGAATCTGACTGGATTCAGGTGAATTGAGGGGTGACTATTGTAAAAACTGGACTGGTGAACTTTGTCTGACTTTCCTTCGTCTTGTAATCGGTGGGAATGAAGTAAACACGGGCTGTCCCCGAATAAGATCTCCAGCTTTGCAAAGCCTTCTGACTCGGGTGCAGAGTACTCGGGGGATATTCGAACTTTCTGAAGCTATGGTGTTAAACTACCTAGCAAAAAGAAATAAAGCAAAAAAAAAAAAAAAAAGTAATCAGAAACTGCACAGCACCTCAGCTAATGATGTTACCAACACAGACGTAATCAAAGTTGTAGGACTGCACTCAACAATGAATTTTGCCCTAAAAACAGATACCAAACTCGTAACTGATGTGCACATTCTTGTACAGTTTCACTGTAAATCACATACCAATTAAGTGAGAACCAAAATACCCCTATGAGGGGATATGGTTACCTTGTCCTAGTTTCGTTAGGAACTAGGGTTCACTATTCAAACAAAGCAGTTTCATGCAATCCTATATTTAGGTAAGCATCCTGTTCTAGTTTGAAACAATCTCTATGACTTTCCGACATATAACTAGGCCGAATGGTCAAAGGGTACCTCAGCAAGACGACCTAATATACCTCTCACACCTAACACCGAGAAGTGAAAGGAGGATCAAACGGTACAGCAGTAATCTAGATCCAAGGGTTGTGTTCCCATCATGGCAAACCCCATGACCGGTCAGCCTTTTGGCAAGCTTTTAAGCGAGCCTCCGACAAACCGTCCATAAATAGTAGATGGCAAACACAACGACTTATGTGCACCAATGCAAATGCAATGCAAAGAAACATATAAGTGTAGATAAAATTAAACATCATGAATTTCTAGTCAAGTTCTCTAATTTCCCCAGCAGAGTTGCCAGAAACTGTAGCTTGACTTTTCGTGCCCCCTTTCGGAAGATGAATAAGCCCTACAGTATCGGACTCCCGCGGTTCTGAATTTGATTTCATAAGTGCAATGTGAAATAGATAAATACCAAAGAGTCCAAATCCGACAAATCTTTTAGAAAATTGATTTTGAATCAAATTGCCAAAAATGGACTGCTTTGCCAGATACAAAATCGCCACCTAAATATTTTTAGGAAATTTAGGAAACCCATTACTCGTGCCAAAGGCCACGTGTCCGTCATCACCAAGATTGTCTCGGCTCGGGAACTTAGGTACGAGAGGGGAAGGTCATGAATTGAGCACCCCCGCTCGCCCGATCAAAAGATCATCCTCTACTAATCATGGTGTGAATCTTATTTACATTATAAGCTCTTGTTCCGATTATTAGGCTAGCATTACTATATGATACGCACACATACAAGTATAGACTAATTTGCAAAAATTGAAACACTTGATTTCATGTTTGTTTTGAAATATGTACCACTTGAAAAAGTGATCGTATATTAACATTTACTCAAATTATTCTAATTCAAGCAATTAGCCTTCATCCACAGGCATTCAAACAATTTATCACTTAAGTAATTAGCCTCATGGCAAGCATGCTAGACATGGCAACAATCGCACTCATGCAATATGTTAAAGCACAAAAATACGCACCTAGTACTCCGAGGCGAGCCAAAACAAGCAAAAGAGTTAGAAAATATGCATGATCCTAACTAATGCAACATGACTAATGCAACACATGCGATATGCAATTACTAGGCTTGGTTCACTAATATAGCATATGAATCAATTTGATAGTATGCGGTCTAAGCACGTATTCAAAGAAGTATTTAAATGACAATGCAAGTTAGAATGATGCGCTGAGCCCAATACATGCAATACAAGTGGATGCAAACATGGATTATGCTAAACAAAGCATGATGCTCTTATCTAACCATTGTAAATAGTTAAATAAAAGGGAGAATGACGTGGGGTTGGAAGATATACACATTATTACAACATTTGTAACTTCACACAAGAGGGTCCGAATGAACTAACTAGCTAATTAATTAAAGCTAAACTAATTAAGTAATTATTATAAACCCAAATGAATAATTTAGCTAAACTACTTAACTAATTATTACAACATATTAATTAACTATTCTAGCTAACTAACTATTACAACAAATCAAAATGAACTAATTATTTATATGAAAACAACATAAAAGGGTGCTAAGCTAGTTATTCTAATTACTCCGCCTCAGGAAACGAGGAATCCTCATGCATGCACGAACTTTCCACCCAAAAAAAACCACTGTTTCTGCTGTCAAATGCCTCCGTTGCACAGTAGAACACTTGCACTGATTTCACCTCAGAACCAACTATGTTATTCTTCAAAAGTACACTGCTAGATTTAGCACTGGTGGCCGGCATGTTAGTAGTGATGGCCTGCCGTCCACTGATGGTGGCCTGTCGGCCACAGAAGGTGGCCAGCAAGTGGCTTGCCGGCCACTGACGACTGGACTTTCCTACAACAACAGAGAGCAAACAGAGTATGAACATGATATTCTCAAGGGTTTGTTTGCACAACTCACCCCTCCTTATCATCAAATAGCTCAAAAGAGTAGTAAGTTTGATTCACAAACCACCAATGGATGCAATTTCATTACATGATGGCTTATGAACCAAGTGTGTAAGTTCAATGAATGCAACAAAACAAGACTCTCAAAACCACCTTCCTATCGTGAAAGATCAAGGAAAGTAGTTGACAATGAATCTTGAACCGTTTTCATCACTAATGAGTATGAAACGACTCAAGACTCAAGAGTTCAATTAACGTCCGATTGAACCCTAATCAAATTATTATCTTGCACATTTTTATTCACCAATTTTATTACTCCATTTTAGTTACCGTTCAATTCTTTAATCAATTAAGTCCAAAAGTGAGTTTAAGTCCTCTATTGAAAAGAGGGCTCAAACCAAGTGCTGCTTTGGGCATGAAAGAGACATCATACCGTTTGTAATGAACCCCAAAAAGCATTAAACCATTCAGCGTGACACCTCAATCTCATGCTTTAAACAAACAACTAGTTTGAACCAACTTTCAAAGCAAAGCAAAGCAAAAGCCAAGAAATGAGGGAGGTTGCAGAAGTGATTAGGGGTGAAACAAGTATGGAAAGCCATAAACAAATGCTATCAAGTCAAATAGGTTGGTGGCTAAAGCCTAAACCACCAAGCCTGTGAGGATAATTACACCACAAGCATGTAATACAAGGCTCAAATGCAATGAATCATTAAAAACAGTCCTAAAATAGTACTAAATAGTCCTAAAACATGCTGGAATTAAACCAAAAATAACTAGAATAATAAACTAAAACATAGATCATGCTAAGCTAGTAAGCAAAACACAATGAGGGGAGGCTAACCCCCCCAATTTTGGACTTCAAAACAACATTTTAGCCACTGAAATAACTTTGAAAATCAGTGTTTAAAAGCTCAAAAAAAGGTAATGTAAAGATGGAAAACACAAGGGTAAAGGTCTTGAGAGCAAGGTATAAAGAAAGGTGAACCGCCCCTTAACCCTTATTGGCCTTATATCCAAGTTTCAACCCAAGAATACAGAGTTTATACAGCCCAAAAACAGTTGGAAAACAGTAGGAAAAAGAGTGATTAAAGCAAGTAGAGAAGTAAAGCTTTATACCTCTTGAAAGGAAGACCAATTCTAGGCAACAAATCAAGGCAAACACACCCTCGAGAGCTCAAACAAGGCTCAAAGGTACCTTAGCTCAAGGATGGAGAGGTTTGATTAAGAGTATATAAGCAAAAGCTTACAAAAAGCTAAGAAATTGTAAGAGAGAGAGAGAGAGAATTTTTGCTCTAAAAATTCCAACCTTGAAAATGAAAGAGGAGGCCTCATATTTATAGAAAACCATGCAACTCCCTCAGAAATATCAATACATACACGTGTAAAAAGGTATATGCATCTATGCCAACTGCTGGTACAGCTGGCAGAAAAATATCTACAAAAACACACTTGTGGCCGGTAACCAGAAACAGTGGCCGGTAGGCCACAAGAGGTTGCAGGATCGAAAATCTATGGTGTTGGTCCAAAACTAAAGCAACAAGTGTGTAGGGTTTAAAAGGCTCAAAACGGTGGCATTCCGCTGAGGACTTTGAGTACTTAACGAGCATAATTACTCATCATTGGGTGTGCAAGCGCTGATGTCCAAGTCACAAGGGCGGTCAAAAATGGGGTGTCTACAATTAGCAACTGCGTGTTGAAGTTCCAAAAGGAAAATAAATATGAGTTATAGGAGGTGTTTGGTATAGAATATTTTGGCCAACTTATAGATTTTAGCCTTAAAAAAATTATTTTAGACTGTTTGGTTAAATTTATTTCAAATAATTTCTGATTTAGCAACTTATTTTAACTCAAAAAATCTAACTCCGAAAAACTGCTCACCCCTTACTTTTGATTATCAGTTTCTGCCGTGGACATATTAATTTATAATTATACCTTTGGTTTTTTTTTTTGTTTTTAAATATAAAAGACCCAAAATGGACCATGGATTATTATTTTTTTAAATGGGAAATGTGCAATATGAGTGAATAACAAAAAATAAAAATTAATTCAATTTATAACTAATAAATCTTAATTCAATTTATAATTAACAATTGGTAAAAATGCATTTACACATCAAAAAATTATTTTACAACTTATTTACCAAACACTACTCAACAATTTAAATTTATAATTCAGCAACTTCACCAAATAGAACAATAACTTATGACTAAAGCTATAATTTTATAATCCGTTAAGTTATAATTTATAATTTGTTTTAACAGCTATACTAAATATCCCCCATAATTTAATAAGATTTACTATAATTTATCCTAAAATAAATTATAAGCAACTGATTTAAGTTACACCAAACAGCTTCCATTATAAAAGAATTTGGGACTTACATGGGAAATTTGAAGAAACATTTTAGGAGTCTTAATTTATTTATTTTTTTTGTTATTTGGGTAATTAAAATTTGGAAAAGCAAAATCAGCAAATTTTAAGCAATCTTAACAACTTAAGTCACGTTGGTTTGGTTTTATAGGATGGAGGAGATTAAAAATATGGTGAAATTAACTGAGAAAGTTATTAATATGGTGATATTATGTTAGAGATATAGGATAAAAAGTATTTATTTGTACACCACCAGATTAGTAATACTATATATAATATTAATAAATAAAATTAATATTTTTTTAAGTTTTAGTATTTTTTCCCTCACTCAATTTATAATCTCAAACCTCTCATGGCTTTGTTAGTCGTACTACATGGGGGGTTATTAGTACAAGCGAATAGTTAATCATCTCACTTATGTCCTCAACAAAAACACTGTTTAAGTGAATCTCACAAACTATTAATTCAATCATCTTTCTCAAATAGTCAAACAAACCTAACCTTAGGATAATTTCGTAATTGCATATTCCATTTCAATTTTTTTCAAGTGATTCTACTTATACCACTACTTTACCTCTTTACACCCTCCATATGAGATTTTTTTCCCCTCCAATTTTATGTGTGAAATTACATTTAAGGACAAAATATTAAAATTAAATATATTTTATTATCTCTTTACACTTCTTAGTCTTCAGTGCCTACTCCTCTTCTTCCTTTTTTATTTTTTATTCTCTCTTACACATCTCTTTTCAAAAAGTGAAAATCATAGTGTTTTGATCATAAAAGAAAGCAATGAATGAAGAAACGGTGGTGAAGAACCATAAAAAAAGTGAAATATTGAGTTTTTTTTATTATTATTTATTTGGTAGATTTTTGTTTCATTTTTTTGGATTGTTCTTCGACGTTTGTTCGGTATTTCGAAATCGAACAGAATAAAATAGTCCAACATTACATTGCCGAACAAAAAATATATGTCTGGTAACCAATTACCGAATTAAAGACACATTTCCGGTAGGCCGAATGTTTTTAATTTGTCCGGCTACTCATTACCATGTATTTCTAGTTTTATTTTTTATATTATTTATTTTTTTAATTGAAAGGATTATGCTTATACTCATTGTAACAATGTAAGTACTGTATTATTAGTGGACTCCAGTCATGAATTCATTATAGACAAGATTTGTTAAGTTTTTTTATGAATACAATTTTTTTCTTATTTTTAATTTGTATTGAGTTTTATTAATAATTTGACATATAAATGTATTTATTATTTTTATATTTTTAGTAGTAGTCAAGTATTAATTAAACGGGTTTCTGACGTTGGAAAGAATACTAGATTTGACATTGTTATAAAGACATCAGATGTCAAACAATTGGATTTGTTTTCATCACCCACATGCTAGTGGATGGGAGAAAACTCATACTACTTGTATTCATCAATTCCGTACGCTTGTCAATCTTGATGTAGTAACTATCGAAACCATCGATATAGACAAATTGTGATAACATGTTTGATTGATAGATGCAAACAATAACAGATTTTGTGGATGTTTGTACACTTGATATTTTTATGAATATTTTTATAGATATTTTTATATATGGTTTTATGGATGCGTATTTGATTTATGGATTTTTTTTTATATGCTTGAGAGAAAAAGTAAATATTTCAACATATAGCGATAAGTGGCTAGACAAATCTATTATAATTTGACAACATGACACTAGAGTAATTTAATTTATATAGCAATGCATCACCGAATAGCCAATTCGCAAGTGATCTCGAATTAATTTATTGTTATCATCCAATCGAACGTCAACATATTACTGGGAAAAAAAGTTTGTTTGGTAACATGACATTGGATTAATTCAAATTTATTAGTATTGTATTAGCAAACAAGCTTGACACAAATTTAAAAATCATTGTTTGGAAAAGAAAGAAAAATGGCTCTGTAAATGTATAGCAACAAAACGTTGGAGAAATCTATTTTTTCCGGCAACATAACACCTGAGGAATGTAAATTGTTTAGCACTGTGTGACCGAACATGCATTTCGTTGTGGGCTTCACTCACTATCTTCCCTGTATCTTTCTCTTTCCCTTTATTGCGTCTTTCTTTGTTCTCTTATTTTCCCTTAAAAAACTATTAGTGTAAAGAAATGAAAGAGTTTTGAAGAGTCTTACTTTAGGGTTAATTTTGGTAATATGATAAGGTCTCGTTTGGGAATAGGTTATTTTAATAATCTTTTTTTATTTTTTAGCTAAAATATGAGATATAAAATTAGTATGTTCGAAATGATTTTTTATTTTTTTACGAAAAAATACATAAAAAGTAGAGAGAAAAAAGAATCATTAACTTTTTAATATATATTATTGATTTTTTAAATTTTTTTTAGTAATTTTTAAAATTTTAAATTAAAATAATAAGGTCAAGTTTGGCATACTTCAAATAATTCATCTTTTTATGTTTTTTCTATTACATCATCTCTCTACTTTTTTATATATTTTTTTATAAAAAGATAAAAATACACTTATTTAGACCATCTCAAACAATCCTTGAGTTATCAAACGAAGTCAACAGTAATAAAAATCATATTTTACTTTCGCCAATCACAAAACAGCAACAGAAGTGTGTGTAACGTAATTGCTCACCAATCAGAATCCACGTGTGACTTCAACTTTTAACTCAGTGACGTAATCATCGGTCACCCAAACAAAAAACAGTACCCCGCGAGTATCTTTAACGTTTCCCCGCAAGTTACACTACACAGGCGCAACTTAGAACAGTCCGGGGCACACAATCCTGGGCCATTTCCCTAAATAAGCCTAAATAGTGTGGGAATTCCCAAACTAAGCCTATTTTTCAAAGAATTCCCAAAATAGGCTAACTCGCGGTTCACAATCGCGAGTTCAACACTTTTTCCCCGGAGTTGCCAAATCTTGAACTCGCTGTTACAAAGTGCGAGTTTACTTAAGAACTCGCGGTTACAAACCGCGAGTTTAATTAAATTTTTTTTCCTTTGATTCCAAGCACGAGTTTAATTATCCCAAAAAAAATTTGTTCTGAACTCGCGTTTCAGAACCACGATTTCATCAAAAAAAAAAGTTTGTTCTGAACTCGCTTTTTGTAACCGCGATTTCATCAAAAAAAAATTTTCTTCTGAACTCGCTGTTTGTAACCGCGAGTTTAAGTGAAATTTTTTTTCTTCTGAACTCGCTGTTTGTAACCGCGAGTTCATCAAAAAAAAAATTTCTTCTGAACTCACTGTTTCTAACCGCGAGTTTAAGTGAATTTTTATTTTTAACATAAATTTTTTTGTTTTACTTTGTTTTAAGTGAAAATTTGTTTTTTTTTTCTCTGTTGTCATTATTTTGGTGATAATGTATTTCAGAATAAATTTTTAGGTTAAAATTATTTTACTAAAACCGTTCTCATGTTAATTTATTTTGTCTTTTATTTTGGGTTAGAATGTGTAATGCAGCATTTTTTTTTGGTTTGACTAAAGTAAATTTATTTTGTTGTTCTTGTGTTTGTTTTGGGTTAGAAGGTGATAATATAATTCATAAATTTCTTTTCGCTTTACTAAAGCCATTTTCATGTGAAGTTTTTTATTTTTTATTATTTTTTCTGTTGTATTTGTTTTAGGTTAGAATGTGTTATTTAGAAATTTGTTTTGGCTTTACTAAAGCCGTTTTCATGTAAATAATAATTTTTTTTTCTGTTGTCTTTGTTTTGAGTTAGAAGGTGATAATGTAATTCATAAATTTATTTTCGCTTTACTAATGCCATTTTCATGTAAAGTTTTTTAATTTTTATTGTTTCTGTTGTCTTTGTTTTGGGTTAGAATATGTTATTCAGAAATTTGTTTTGGCTTTACTAAAGCCGTTTTCATTTAAATTATTTTTTTTTCTGTTGTCTTTGTTTTAGGTTAGAAGGTGATAATGTAATTCATAAAACCTTGAAGAAAAAACACATAAGTAGTACAGACATAAGTAGTACAGACATAAGTCTCGGACAAGAATACATTGTGGACACCATGAACTGAACACACAATACGTAGATAAACATAAAAGTTAGACTGACAAATATTAGGCAGACAATCTGACAAACTCATTACGGAAACACTTACTGTAACATAGACATTACATATGAATGCATGACCTAATATTGCCAAAGTGTAGACATTAACACCTAATTCGCGCTTAAATCGGTAGGTGGCTCAGAGTCTGAACAATCCGAAAGCTCAGCGTCAGAGACAAGCTGAGGATCCTCCATGATAGCCTTGATAGCCGCATCATTTGGTTCTGTTTTTTTCTTCTGGGCATCCTTCTTAACTATGAGTAGCTGCATATCGCGGGCTAACCTACGACCCATTTGAGAAATCTCACGTTGTAGTCTTTGACATAGTCGATCAACATTATCAGGATCTTCTTTTTGGATCTCAACAGAACGTGCTTTTGGCACCTTCAGTCGTCTTTCCCGACATAACCTTTCATTTTGCACTCGCTCTATAAATAGTGCGGGCCACTTCAGAAGTCTAGCATTTGCATAACCATATCCTGTTTGATTCTCTGATGGATCCTCCACCAAACCACATGGATCTCGATAGTACTTGGGCATGACAAAATGTCGCTTCCCAAACCTATCATGATAAGCACAAGAGGCATCTAACAAAGGAAATGGTGTTTCATCTTCAGCATCGCCACTTCCCCTCCCCCCTCCTCGTCATGAACTTTCACCCCTTTGCAAGTTCCTACCACCTCTGCGATTCCCACCACTCCCTCCCATGAACCATGTAGCCATGCTAATTTTGTAAAGCAAATAAATGATAATTTCGTAGGGCGAAATGAGTTGTAAGGTTGTGTCTTCACCTTTACTCGTTTATATAGTTGGTTATGAACGACTTTAGAAAGATGCCTCGGCATGACAATCCGACATAAATGAACAATGTATGAGTTGTCAGTACATTGAAAAAACAGAGAAAAGCAAATACTCTGTACGAAGTCACGTGACTTTCTGAATTCACAGTTGCCATGTGACTTTCTGAATTCACAAATCAGTGAATTCACTGTTGCCATGTGACTTTCTGAATTGAGAATCCCACATATATTAATAAGAAATGAGTTGTCATTGTAATAAAAAAATCGAGAAAAACAAAGTCTGTGCACCAAGTCACATGTCTTGACAATCCATCTGCATATACCGACAAAATAAGGGCATGCTCATTGTAAGGTAAATCAGTGAATTCACTGTTGCCATGTGACTTTCTGAATTGAGATTCCCATATATATTAATAAGAAATGAGTTGTCATTGTAATAAAAAAATCGATTAGAAAATCGAGAAAACCAAAGTCTGTGCACCAAGTCACATGTCTTGACAATCTATCTGCATATACCAACGAAATAAGGGCATGCTCACTGACGGTAAATCAGTGAATTCACTGTTGCCATGTGACTTTCTGAATTGAGAATCCTATATATATATTAATAAGAAATGAGTTGTCATTGTAAAAAAAAAAATCGAGTAACAAAATTGAGAAAACCAAAGTTTGTGCACCAAGTCACATGTCTTGACAATCCATCTGCATTTTCTTACAAAATAAGGGCATGCTCACTGACGGTAAATCAGTGAATTCACTGTTGCCATGTGACTTTCTGAATTGAGATTCCCACATATATCAAATTGGTGTTGAGTTGTCATTGTAATTAAAAAATTGAGCAAAAATTTGAGAAAACCAAAGTCTGTGCACCAAGTCACATGTGTTGACAATCCATTTGCATATACCGACAAAATAAGGGCATGCTCACTGACGGTAAATCAGTGAATTCACTGTTGCCATGTGACTTTCTGAATTGAGATTCCCACATATATCAAATTGGTGTTGAGTTGTCATTGTAATTAAAAAATTGAGCAAAAAATTGAGAAAACCAAAGTCTGTGCACCAAGTCACATGACTTGACAATCCATCTGCATATACCGACAAAATAAGGGCATGCTCACTGTAAGGTAAATCAGTGAATTCACTATTGCCATGTGACTTTCTGAATTGAGAATCCCACATACATGAAATTGGTGTTGAGGTAAATCTGTTTGTGTATAATTAATTGTAAATAGTGATTTTGATAAGCAAATCAAGTAAAACCAATGGGGTTTTAAATTTAGTTCCCCAACTGGACCAACCACTTGGCTTTGAGCTTGTTTGTCTAGCCCCCCAAGTTTAGTTATCTGTCAACCCCCCATTCCTTAACAGAGTCATCATTTTGACTGGACTTCCAGGAATTGGAAGGCGACCCTTTTCTTCTTTCCCGATGGAGATTGAAATTCTTTATGTACAAGATCCCTATTTCACAAGCCGCAGTTAATGGAAGCTTTTCACCGAGCTACCTGTTCTGTTTTATGTGTTGTTCAAGGCGGTTGTTCATTTGTATGAACTTTATTTAGTTCCCCAACTGGACCAACCATTGGCTTTGAGCTTGTTTGTCCAGCCCCCCCAAGTTTAGTTATCTATTAACCCCCCATTCGTTAACAGAGTCATCATTTTGACCGGACTTCCAGGAATTGGAAGGCGACCCTCTCTTCTTTCCCGATGGAGATTGAAATTCTTTACGTACATGATCCCTATTTCACGAGCCCCAGTTAAGGGAAGCTTTTCACCGAGCTACCTGTTCTGTTTTATGTGTTTTAAGTATTCACATAATTCAACATACATTAATCCATTCGTTAATCCAGAACATTCCTTAACTCATTGCAATTCAATAAAGAAAGTCATGAACTACTAAATGTGCAGTTATAAATGTAGTTATTTCATAAACTTGAAGTTCATAAAACAAATACTTGAAATACATCCGTACGTTAGATGAACAACAACATTGTGTCACACTCATGTAACGAAGATATGAGACAACATACAAACATATATGAAAAATAAAGGTGTTTGATTTCTCATTCCTCATCTGACATGTAGTAGTCAGAGAGATATTTTTCATTGTTTAAGACATTATTTCGCTCAATCATTGTCAAATCTCTGTTGCTTGCTTCTGCCATTTCGGTGGCTAACTGAAGCATGAAATGTCGACATCTCCGCATCAACATTCTGTTGTTCTCCTTCTTAATTCTGGTAACTGCTTTTTCATAGTCGCTCACATTTCGTCTAGCCATGGTCAATGAACGACGATGAGGTACCGGTGCCCCAAAGTTACGTAGATCAGTAAACAATCCTTCTTGCTCCGTTACCCTGAACGCCCACTCTGCTCGGATACCAGCATAATAATCCTTCGGACTCGAGTACTTTTCGCTCTTGTAGTCATAAGTAAATGGAGGTAGCAGCCATACTTTCGGATTTCTTTGCTGGCGTGAACTTCCTGCACCTCTTGAAGACATTGTTCATAAAATAAATAAACAAATAATAATAGTAATTGTAGATATATTACTATTGTTATGACTTGAACAAACATCATACTGGGAGTGTTGCTATTTATAGACATCATACTGAGGGTTAACTAGAGATGATCTAGTGACGATAACGCATGCTGGGGCACTGTGGAACAAGTGATACCCGTGATATTATTTTTTTGCTTTTCATTTCATGCAATACTGAGTACCCGTGACTTTGTGTACCTTTGATGTAGTCACGGACGTGTTTCTCACATAAAATCATAATTGTAGGCCAAATGATGACAATGCAATCCCTTCATATTGGAGCAGTGAGTTGTCAAATAAAACAACATGCAGTGAGTTGTCATATCGCTACATGAAACTATTTTTTCATACTTACTTTTTCCATACAGTAAGTAGTCACTTGGAATTGACGAATTCAGTACAAAGTGGTGTTTTTAAAAAATTATAAATTAAATGCTTAAATTTTCTTTGTTTTAAAGTAATATTCTTCATCTCATTTTCTCCTCTTTGCATTTTTTGCTTTATTCGGTAAATTACACTTTACTCCTTTAGTCCATCACATAATTGTTTATCAACACTATTGCCATGTGATCGTATTGATGTGACTTACATGAATTCTGAAATGTGATAAAAAAAAAAGCATTTACTTGCGCTGCAGAAAGTCACATGCATCACGAAATGTGAGGAAAAAAGTGACAAACTATATAAGCATGGCAAAGTCAGACAGTCACATGCATTACTGCATCACTGCATAAAGTGGCATGCATCACTGCATCACTGCACAAAGTCAGATGCATCACTGCATCGCTGCACAAAGTGACATAGCATCTGAGGAAAAAACAAAGCATCCAAATTATTACACCGATTCAAGTAATTGGTGAGCATCACTGACAAATATTGGACGTATCACTGCGTCGAGCTACAATTTATTATCGTACCATACCTACTGTGCCCTTGTGAATTATGCAATCCATTAAAATTTTGAGGGGGTGTCATAACAAAGTAACAACTAATTAATAAATATGTCAATACACGTAAAAAGTAAACAAATTTCTGAAACACATTTCAAAAAAATTAAAAATATTTTAAAGATTTTTAAATTGTAATTTCACATTTATTTTTTTAAAAAAATTTCATGCACAGAAATTTGACTAATTCAGACGTTTAGTCGATTAATCAGCTTGGTTTTTATTTTATTATTTTTTTTAGGTTTTTACTTTTTGTTTTGGAATAACAATAAATTATGCAATTCATAAAAGTCGAAGTGACAACTCATATTAAGTTGATGGATAGTTGTTCAGGTCATAACAGTTGACGTGACAACTCTGATGCATAGTTCTTTACAATAATTTCATACATACAACTACCATGTGTATATATGGTATAAATATCGCATCATACCACAACAAAAGTTTTACAGCTATTTCGAGCAATATCATCATGAAATATACGGTGGTTGATCTATATTCAGCAATGGGTCGCTATTGGGTTGCAGATGGAGATGAATTTGAATACCCAATGAATCCAAATTTGCGTTACTCACGTGCCACCGTCAATACCATGAGAGCTGAGTGGGAATTTCGCAAAACTCGAGCAAACGTTCTCGTTGAGCTATGTCGTGAAGTTAATCTTAAATTTCCTCGTCGGTTAGCCATGCGTATGCCAACTGACACTCCCCAGTTGTTGCAAAGGGCATTGCATCGTATCCGCGACGAGGTTAATCGCATGACCCAACGTTTGCAAAGGTCCGGACTAATGAAGACCGCAAATGAGCGTGCCGAAGATGGGTTAATGGATGATGCACACCAGTACTACGCCCGGAGCATGGATGTTATGTATGAATCTGATATTGAGATGTCAGATGATGATGATAATGAATGAAATTGTTTGGATGAACGCCCAAACCATTTCTGTAATGCATGCAATTTGTAATGCTTATCCACCACTTATCAATGAAGGGAGATATTTCAATTGTTTTCGAATATTTCTTGTCATTCTACCTTTGCTTTCTCTCCGTTATTGTTATTTTGAAGAACGCTACTTGAACTAGACTTTCATTATTTCATGCATTATTGATGTGGAATATAATAATGATACTTAATGAAGTACATGTTCATATAACAAGTAGTTCAAATACTTGTTTGGTTATCATTGGTTTGTACATGAAAAGAAGACAATGAATGCAATCATTCAGAAAAGTGAAAGAAAAGGGAAAACAAAATTATGTGCGTGTTTAGATATTTATTTTGTTTCCTTTTTGTTTTCGTTTTCATTTTTATGGAAATCAGTAAGATACATTTACATCATTTGTACAAGTTTGGTAAAAAAAATTGTAAGAACAACAAAATTGTAAAATTATATTTTCCGAATAAATAAGTAAGATACATTTACATCATCTGTACAAGTTTGGTATACAAAAACTATAACAAAAAGTATAAATAAAATAAACTATACACTCCACATCACATCCCGCTAATGCCCTAACCTGCCCCCAGTCCCACAACCCCGACCGTGGACCTCCCTCCTCGGTCTCCTGCTGTAGACTCTCTGAATATCTGGCTCCCCCAATCGGAAATGCGTATCCTGTGGAGCCTGTGACTGTGACCCCCCCTCTACTGCATGTGCTGCCCCTGATCCTGTCTGTGGTAGAAGATCGGATACTGCTGTGAGCTGTGAAACTCCAGCATCTGGTGCAACTGTATCACGATCTGCAGCTGGAGCTCGACCTCTGCCTCTGCCCGCACCACGACCTCTGCCGCGACGAACACCTCGACCTCTCCCGCGCCCTCTGGGAGGGGGCTCAATATGGCCCTCAGCATCAACGTGGGAGATGCCAGTGAGAACTGCATCATGTGTACTCATGGTCGCGATGGAACTGTCTGGTGGTGGTAACTGGGTGGGTGGGGTAAGAACGTCATGCATGTATGGGGGCGGTGTCCAATTAGGGTCAGGCATATAAGGTATGCCAGTATGCTCCGTATGAAGTACGCCGAGGGAATCTGCAGATATCAATGGGGTAGTATGTGGTGGGGTGACTGATGTCGAAGGAGCTGATGTCGCAGGCGCTGACGTGGAAGGCGCTGACGTGGACGGCGCTGATGTGTCTGGAGCAGCTGCTGAAGTGTGTACACCGTAGTGGCCGAAATGCAAACGATCTCCCCGATGGGCAAGCTGGAATGCCTGGTACAATAACTCCCGGATCTCTGCAACGGCCTCCAAGGCATGCTGTCCGTCACGTCTCAAATGGGCGTCCTCAGCCAAGTGAAACACCCTCCCAGCTCCAGCCACCTGAACAGACATGCAGACGTATTATTAGGCTACAGTTGACTGAAAGTAAAGCAAGTATGATTTTAATAATTATCTGACACATAATATGATACTCACCAATGCCTCAAGATAAGGGCTAACTCCCTGATATCCAGACTCAGACACGTGGCTCGGATTCCCGACTAGTAGGTGTGTATGTCACCGATACCACAACATGTAAGGGTCGGAAGAGGGGAGCACCTCATCGCTGTAGTCAGCCTGTACAATACTGTCCCGGCGACCATCCCACAACTGTATATATGGCATATAAAACAGATGCCAGTCAGTGCCAGCTCGGCCACGCCTATCAGTGACGTGGTGCAACTGCCACTCAGTGTCGAACCGATCCGGCACGGACTGCACCCGACCAAACTGTCGGAGGACACGATGGGGGAGATGCCACTCAACCACGTCAAAACAAATAAGTGGCACTCTCGCCATCCATATCTCCTGACCCAGTCGGCAGTAGTCGGGGAGCGTATCGAGGACCCCAGCATAAGGCTGCCAGATAAACTACAATGACGACAAATAAATTAAATTTTGCTCGTGAACTCAAAACACATACACTGAAGAAGACAACTAAAACGCAATCAAAAAATTTCATACCTCTCCCTCAATCATCCGGTCCAGCTGGTCTCTATAAACTACCACTACGTGGGTCGAGACGACCTCGTGGCCCATGTCAACCCTCCACCGGCTACCTCGCGGTCCGGTGGGCATCTGCATGTCCCCCTCACCTATAGGAAGCTCACCAGGACCAACCTGTTGCCGCCTAGACGGGGCAATGCGAATCAATCTCTCCCATGCCCAAATCTGCAATAGTTTGAACACAATTACAATACTGATATATGACATACAATATGAATTGACATGTAATAAAATTGTTACTAACCTGTAGCAACACAAGTGGTCCTCCAATCTCCCTCGTACCCACCTGCGCTGCTCGACATAGCATCCTATACAACCATGCCAGAGCCGCGCTACCCCAGCTGTACTGCCCAATCTCCTCAATGTCTCTCAGCAATGGCAAGTACATCAGCTTGACCAGGTTCTGTGACTTATCAGGGAGAAGTACCCCCCCAATAAGCCACAGAATATATGCTCGGGTATGCTGCTGTACCAACTCATCTGGAGCATGATCTGGAAGATGAGCAAAGTGCTCCGCCAACCACCTGACCCGCACTCTACCTGCCTGTAAATCTGCTGGTGTGGGTGCTACTCCCAATAGCTCAGCACATAGGGCTATCCACTGCTCCGTCGCGATAGATGGGTCAACTCCAGTAACTGCTCGGCCATCAATCCGAAGACCATATAGGACAGATACGTCCTGCAACGTGACTGTGGCCTCCCCGATCGGGAAATGGAATGTATGAGTCTTTGTGCGCCACCTCTCGACCAGAGCAGTGATGAGTGCGTGGTCCAGTCGAATGTGCCCGATACGATACACACCATAGAATCCCGCGCGTAATAGATACTGCAAGACTCTATGGTCCAACGGATGGTCCCATAATCCACCATCTGCCCGACGGCATGTCAACACTGTGCGTGCCTCATCCTGCACAAAAGAATTATCAGTTTAAATACTAACATTATCCCGAAATATACAACAAAATGCAAGGTATTTTAATTGTAGGCGTAAAGTCCAACAAACGTTATTGCATACCGGACGATCCCACATACTGTCAGCCCGATGTGCCTGTCTGAACAGTGGAACCTCCTCAGGTACATGTGCCATGAAGCCTGTACAACTGAAATATTAGATCATCCATATCAAAATCTCATTTAATCATAATATAATAACAGAAAAAACTGTAATTATTGATTTTGTACTTAACGATGTAAAATACAATAAAGTAAATGTTATGGGTCCGAGAAAAGATAAATTTATATGTCACTTACACGAAGACAATTCGAAATTAATGATTACATTTATGGCATATTTGACAAAACTTACATATTGATTTTGTAATTTATAAAATTTTAATTTATAATAGGTTAATTTTTTATAATAGGTTAATTTTTTTAATAGGTTAATTTTTTTAAATTCAAATTTTGTAATTTTTTAAATTTATATAGCATTCGATATTAAATATGTTCGAAAATATGAAATTTTGAAATGATAAAAGAACTACGTGATTAAATATAGAAGCTTGTAATACACATTTCGAATCAAGTAGACGGTGAAAAACTAGTAAACATTTTCAAAAAATTATACAAGTTTGCATAAATTATACACATTTTTAATTTTGCATTACACATTTTTCAATCAAGTACACATTTTCTAATACACATTCAAAATAGATAGGTAAAGAAAGAATTGAAAAAAACATAATTAAATGATCCATTACAAATGAAGAATTTCAAAATGATATATTACAACATGTAAGTATTACAGTCTTCATCGACCAAGTCGCGCCGGACATGTTCGCCTGTCATGACCTGTCTGGTGGCACTCACTGCAACGAGCTGTCAAACGCCTGTCTGATATATCCATCTCATTCGGAATACGAGCCATAGATGTACGACCCCGTTTTACTTCTCGCAGACGAAGGTCATTAGGCAATAAGGTCCACTGCGGATCATCCCAATAATCTTGATGCGGTATTGGATTGAATTTAGTTTCCCAAACTCTCATGTATACAGGAAGCCTATATACTGGATCAACGTACTGGAATGGATTGTCACCGCATTTAGACATTACAGCGAGCATATGGGAACATGGATAGTGTCTTATCTCATATTTTCCACAACTGCACGTGGGTTGATTCATCCGCACAACCTGTCTATTGCGACCTCGTCCACGACGAAAAGATGTTTGCACCTCAAATACACGACGGGGCCTATAAGACAATATTGATACAAACTAATGAAGTTCATGTTTTTAGGTGTAATTAACTTGACAACATAATAATAATAATTTGTTCACATTACAAACTAACCTGTCATACGATATCAACGTGAAACTATTTCCCCTTGCGATACCCTCCTCCATAGTTCTTTGCATCTCTCTAGGGTATTGGAACTCATTGCGTACATCAGTTTCAGCTTGGGCTCCCATCTCGTCAAAATATTTGACGAGTCGTCGAAATGTAAATTCAACCATAGCTGAAATAGGTAAGTTCCTTGCACCTTTCAAGACGCTATTGAAGCACTCTGCATCATTACTGGTCAATACCCCCCAGCGATATCCACCGTCATATGCAAGGGCCCAATCCTCAGGATTCATCTTGCGGACCCAAATGATGGCTTCTTGGTTAATAGTCTGTATCTGATCTAAGTAAGCATTACACTTTCGTCGTTGATCAGCACTCCCTGCTTTCCACAGAAGTTGTTTGAGCTCCTTATTTCTGAACTGTGTGTTAAAGTTACTGCAAACATGTCGAAGGCAGTGCCGATGATATCCAACAAATTGGAGGGAAGGATTCAGCCAATGCCGCCTCATAGCAGCTAAAATACTCTCAGCTCGATCAGATATCAAAGTCACTCCCTGTCGGTCCATGACAATATGTTCCTTGATATTTTGAATGAAGAACGACCAAGACTCCAAACTCTCCCTGTCGACAACAGCGAATGCAAGCGGTAATATTTTGCTATTGGCAGTGACAATCGTTGCTACCAGTAACACACCAGTGTATTTACCGTATAAGAATGTACCATCTATAGTTATCACAGGCCTACAATATCTAAAGCCATCGATGACGGGTTTGAAAGACCAGAAAACAAAGTGGAAGACGGGCATATTGGTTGTATGCCCGGTATATCTGTGCTTCCATGTCACGATGGTGCCAGGATTAGATGTCTGTAATGCATGCATGAATTTAGGCAACTGTCTATATGATTCATCCCAATCACCGAATACCATTTTAATTGCCTTTGCCCTTGCATGCCACACCTTCTTGTATGATATACTATAGTTCATGGTCTTTTTTATATCTTCGATGACATTCTTAATTGGCATATCAGGTTCATTCTGCATACAACAATCAAATATGAGTTGGATTATCTGGATGTGAACACTATAAACAAACAAATATGTATATATATGTAAACATTTATTTTTTATACTAACCGCAACTTGTCCCAAAATATGAGAAGCAATGTAACTGGAGCTAATATTAGTGTGGTCCCTGTTCATCCGTAGGTATAAACAATGGTGAGGACCCCTGTACTGTTTAATTTCAAAAAGACCATGTTTCCTACTAAGAGATGCCCGCAACCACCAACTGCAGTTGTGCTTGCAAGCAGACACCCACAGGTCTCGCTTGGAGGTTACGACCTTATACTCTCGATTATTTGTTGCATGGTACAATTTCACAGCATGTAGAAGTTGCTTCTTATCAACAAAAACCATTCCTCTGTCCAACTCTGGATTTTCAGCGCTCCAGATCCGGTTACGGGGAACGACATCACGGGTACTAATGTCAAAATCACCACCCATGTGAATGTTGTCATAGAAAGGGATTTCAACTCTAGGTGGAATGGGGGCATTTTCAAGGTCAACAGGAGCCTGGGCATCATATTCATCATCATCATCATCATCTGATCCGCCTACTACATTTTCTTCATCACACATTGCATTGTCATCATCGTTTAGGGCGACATCAGGACCGTACATGTCACTGTCAGCAAACTGCTCCTCGTTCACTGTTTCAGCCATATTACCAGCAACTTCAACCGGAGTGGTATGATGGCTGCATGTGGGCACATCTTGTGTGTTATTGTCAAATTCATAACCATATCCACCATGTGAACTTGATTCTACACCATGGCCCTGAAATGACTGTTGTGTGTAGCCCAGTGGATAACATTGATCTGAGTCATACATAGGAGACTGAAACGTTGTTGTGTCAATCCCATGCGTCAGTAATGTAGTGAACGGACGAGAATCCATCTGTGTCATGTTCGGGATATTCTGTACAATCTCTTTCTCAATGTAGACTTCCAAACAATTTGGCGCTTGAAAATTTACACCGATACTTAATACGGTGTTCAACGCCTCATCGTCATTGATCGGTAATATCTTGTATTTACTGTGTTGTTGCCACTGGCGATAAGGATATCTACATTTGAAGGTTAATCGGACACTTTCCCCGTAACTTGCCACCTTTGACGTAAACATCTCCTCTAAATTGCTAAGCGTGGTGCCAATTTGCACCGCATATATCCCTTTCGGCTCAGCATCATATGATACGCCTTCATCGGGATCCCGAATTATGTTTCCCCTCCAGTAGAAAATAATTGGAACAGTGTCCATATACTTGCTTCAATTAAGACAAAAAACATTAAAATAGCAACAATATACTTATATCTCCTTGTACTTGTAAAATAATTATATGAAATTCTACTCATTCAATTACAATTACTTGTGACGCAAAAACTTTATTTACGTAATCATCAATTATAAGCCAACAATCATTATTGATTTTTTAATTAAGATATGAGTTAAAATAATGATAATGCTTTAGATTTTTTAGCTTTTTAAGAAAAACATCTTACAACACATACAAAATTAACATCATGCTCTTCTGTTATGCTTTTTACATTACTTATTATGATTAAGATCATGCTATTCTGCACATTAAATATAATTCCGCTAAGTTTTAGGTCTAAAAACCCTAAAAATCTTTTATTAATTTTGGTTTATTTTTGTATAAATTATAAAAAAATTATTACAAATTATAAAGTAACAACATTTGTAATCATTAAATAAATATAATTGATGTAAATTGATTTAGGTGATTGATAAATTATAAATCTAAGTAATTTACATAAACTTATAAGTGTAAGTTGTTAATCTTGTTACTTTAAGTGTAGGTAAAGTTATGAGTGTAGGATGACTCATTTTCGAGAATTTCGCACAAGTGGATAAAAATTATCGAGAATGACTCATTTTATAAATCAATTTTTTTTTTCATTTTTACAATTTTTATTTTTTATCGAGAATGACTCATTTCATTCATTTTTTATTTTTTCATTTTATAAATCAAAAATTTTCATTTGAGTGTAGGATGAGTCAAAAAATTTCAAAAATTATCGAGGACTCATTTTTTCAAACATAATTCCTAAATAATTTTTTTGTTTTTTTTATATCAAATGTTTTCATAATAGCATTTTCCATGACGACTTCAAATTTTTTGCTTTAGATTAGTTAGTGTAGATCTAGAATGTGCTCTGTAATGTTTGATTTTTGAAATCCAAACAGACGGCGAAATATATATATATGTATATATAAATATATGTTGGGTTTCAATTCTTTGTTAAAAATTCAAACAAGTGTATATGTATATATATAAAAATATATGTATTTATATAAACATACATTTGGTAAACAAATTGTTTCCATATTTATATATTTGTATGTATATATATCTGTTAGAAGAAAAAAAAAAAATTCTTCCCATGTTTGAATGTGTGTATAGAAATACATATATCTATTAAACAAATTTAGAAATTAATTTAATTGGATTTTATTTTCTTTGCTAGAAATCAAAATACATTTTCATGGGTTTCAATTCTTTGCTGAAAATTCAAACAAGTGTATATGTATATATATAAAAATATATGTACATATACAAACATACTTCTGATAAACAAATTGTTCCCATTTTATATATTTCTATATATATACATGTATCTGTCAATATATTTGTATGGATATATATCTGTTAGAAGAAAAAAAAATTCTTCCCATGTTTTAATGTGTGTATATATATATTTGTTAAACAAATTTAGAAATTAATTTAATTGGATTTTATTTTCTTTGCTAGAAATCAAAATATGTTTTCATGTGTTTATATACATGTATCTGTTCTGTGGCTGCTCTTTGTTAGAACTGTGGTTGTTCTTTTTTACATGAAAACATAATTAAGTATCTGTTCATATGTAATAAAGTTCTTCTTTAGATAAAGTTCCCATGTGGTTTCAAAAAATGTTTTCATGTGCTTAAACAAACTTCCCTGTGATTTTCTTTAGATAAAGGTCTTCTTTAGATAAATTACACAAACGACGTACAGGTTTCCTCCCCTGTGGTTTTCTCAATAAGAAACTTGAGGGCATTGTAAAAATTTCAGCATATATCTTTGATGACATCAGCAATTTCTGTTACTTTTGTGAACGGAAGTCAAAAAATAGGGAGTCTGTACAATGTCAGGTAAAGTATGGGAGGTTTTTGTAATTATTAAAACCACAGAGGAGGTTCTTGTATTTGTCAAAAATCTCAAGGGAGGTGAGTGTAATTTACCCTCATAAGAAAATATATATCAACAGATTCAATATACTTCAAAAGTTTCAGCCAAGCATTGTGAGGAGAAATCAACCAATACACTTCAAAAGTTTATAATCCATCCAACAAAACATATCTAAATGTCAAAAAATATTCAAAAATAATCCAACCCAATCATTCAAACAAAATACTAGTGTTTGATTACAGATTACTATTCAATGAGTCTATCTCCATCATATATCTCCAAAAGGAGGGGGAAAAAAAGAAGAACAAATCATAAACATGTAAAAATAAAATATAGAGTTAGGATTTTTTTTTTTTCATGCTAAATAAACTCAAGAAATAATTTTTTTTTTTTTTTCCATTTTCCTAACTTCCCATCACTTTCATCCTAACCAAACTTAGCCTAAGTAAGTAAAATGAAATTCTAATGTTTATATTCGACCTCTAATGTTAATATCAATTTTTTTGTGAATCATTTCTAAAAAGTCATTAATTTATATTAAATTTATAAAAGGGAATGTCATGAAATTTAAGGAGGAAAAACTCGAAAATGAAATTCAATCGTAAATGGGGCATGAAATTCAAGTAAACTATAATTTTACTTAGTCAAACCAATTTTACTTATCGTAGGGGCATGTGGCATCAATTTTACAAACCGATTAGATTTGAATTCTTTTTTTTTTTTTTTGGGTCAACATTCTAAGTAGTTAGATTTTTAATTTGTCAATAAAATTTTAGTGTACTACTTAAATGGTCACCCATAGAAAATATTAACAATCACAATCACTCTTTAAAAAAATTTAGTAAGAAAACGAAATATCTGACTTTTCTATTTTGCCATATCCCTATCTCCAAAATATATATATATTTGTTCCTGGCTAAAATGATGAGAAAATTTCCATAGCAATTTCTTATCACAAATTTTGTTCCTTACTTTTCAATTTCTTATTCTTACTTAACAAATTGAAATTTCGAACAAAATTATTTTGGTTACTTTATTAATTTTAATTTATTACTACTCCGCATCACCTAATTAATAATAATTTTTACAGCCAAATTAACGTTTCTCTTTCTTATGTAATTAATTAACAGCATTAAAATTATTGTAAATATTTAGCTGCATAGGACAAAGGTAATTTATTGGAATGACAATAAAAGGGAATGGCATGATTATTCCTTAAATGTTTCTTTTGATTCAAAAGAAACGAAAATATGTTTTGATTATTCCTTCAATTTGTTTTCATTCAAAATTTGTTTTCATACAAGAAAATTATTATTATTACAGATAATTAAACACATTCAACATTCAACAAATTATGAATTCAACAAATATGTTTTGATTCAAATTCAAAAAATTCAACAAATTCAACATTCACAAACTACCTATACTTAAAATATGTTTTCATTCACAAATTCAACATTCAACAAATATAATTAAAATTCAACATTCACATTCAACATTCACATTCACATTCAACAAATTACCTATACTTAAAATTTCACAAATATAAACCATAACCCTAATTTATTCACAAACATAAACCCTAACCCTAACCCCACATTCATGAACCCTAACCCTAATTTATTCAAAAATATAAATCCTAACCCTAACCCCACATACATGAACCCTATCCCTAATTTATTCACATTTTCACAAACACAAATATATTAACAAATATAAACTCTAATGCTAATTTATTCGCAGTAAAGTAGATGATAGAAGGCATACCAACGAGAGAGACAGTACAGAGGGAGCTCGAGAGAGAGACAGAGCAGTGAGCTCGAGAGAGAGACAGAGCAGGTCGAGAGAGCTCGAGAGAGAGAGAACAGAGAGAGAGCTCGAGAGAGAGAGCACAGAGAGAGAGCTCGAGAGAGAGAACACACAGGGCGAGAGAGATAGAGAAATCGTGAATACAAAACACGGGGCTGGGGGGATTATATACATGTTTTAAAATCGTGGTTTCTAACCACGATTTCACTTAACCAGAACAAATTTCCCTAAAATCGTGGTTACAAACTGCGAGTTCAGAACAAATTTTTTTTTTGATGAACTCGTGGTTAGAAACAGCGAGTTCAGAGCAAAAACCATTTGGGGTGAACTCGTGGTTACAAACAGCGACTTCAAAACAAAATGAAATCGCGGTTCTGAAACGCGAGTTCAGAACAAATTTTTTTTGGGATAATTAAACTCGTGCTTTGAATCAAAGGGAAAAAAATTTAATTAAACTCGCGGTTTGTAACCGCGAGTTCTTAAGTAAACTCGCGCTTTATAACAGCGAGTTCAAGATTTGGCAACTCCGGGGGAAAACTATTGAACTCGCGATTGTGAACCGCGAGTCAGCCTATTTTGGGAATTCTTTGAAAAATAGGCTTAGGGGTTGTTTGGGATGATCTAAATAAGTGTACTTTTTGACTTTTTATGAAATATGAGTTGGGTTTGGGTTGGGTTTAAAGTGATGTGTTAGAGAGGTGATGTGACTTAAATAAGATGATGTGACTTAAATAGGATAGTGACTTTTTGACTTTTTATCTTTTTCCAATCATGCCAAACTTGGCCTTAGTTTGGGAATTCTCACACTATTTAGGCTTATTTAGGGAAATGGCCCCACAATCCCGCGTTCTCTAAACCGCCTTTTTTTTCTTCAGGTTTCGAAGTCCATACCCACCAAAATCGAACCTCTCATTCCTCTCTGTTTTGTCTTCGAAGATCGATCAAAACCCTAACCCTAGGCGAAAATTATCGTCGTCTTCAGGTTAGCAACTAGCTATTACGAATTTCAAATTTTCGTTTTGGGTCTGTAGTTGCAGGTAGTTTTTGTTTGTGGGGTTTGCCTGTAAATGTATGAATTATGGGTTTTGTAGTTCAGATATGAAATGATTGAAGAATTATTATGATTTGGGGTCAGTATGAGGGACATCAAGCATTTGCCTGAGGCTGTTCGCAGCTCGGTTCGTTCTGGCATTGTCTTGTTCAACTTGACCAGAGTCGTGGAAGAGCTGATTTTCAACAGTCTTGATGCTCGTGCAACCAAGGTAAAATTTTGAAATGTATATATATATATTAGAAATCGTGGTGCATGCGCATATGATCGTTTTATTTCAGAAAAATAAGATTGTAAAATGTATGAATTTAAAATCTGAAAACTGAAAAGAATTTGGAAAAATCAGAAGTTCAAAAAAAAAAAAACAAACTGAATTTAGGGTATAAATGGCCATGTAACTGCTGTAGGGATATTTTGGGAAAACCCAAAAAATGAGACATCAATACCAACTCACGGGGTGTCTCTATTTACACACCATAAATTATCTCAAGGCAAACTATTTCTAAAAGCACATCTTTAATAATTTAGTAAATATATATTTTGCTCATCACACACCATAAATTTACATATTTGTCCTTACTCACACACCTATCCACAACAATATACACACAAACTCTCATATTTACCCTCCCTCACTCACTCACACACCCCCACACACCCACCTTCGTCCATCTTCCCCCCTCCATTCTCAGTTTCAAGCGGTGAACACTGTGTTAGTGCTCAACAAAGTCATTAAACATTAAACATTCGAAAACAAAAAGAAAAAAATACTAATTTTCGACATGAGACTACCGCATTAGTAATAAATTAACTTGTGTAGTCAACAAGACCCCCAGATCTAACATTACTGCATTCCATGGATGCACAGTTCTGAAAAAAAAAAATAAAAATTTATAACTATTTGGAAGTGCAGAGTTGAATTAAATGAAATAGTTCGACCGTAGTAATCCGAACACATTGCATTTGTTCGGTTTTAGATAGTCGAACAAATGGAATATGTTCGATTGTAATCTGTTGAACATATGTAAGTTGTTCGATTGTAGTCTATTGAACATATGTAATTTGTTCAATTGTAGTCCGTTGAACATATGTAAGTTGTTCGATTGTAGTTTGTCGAACAATGATATATTATTCACCTCTGGTTAACTGAACAACGATTTACCACTCATACACGAAAACGAAGACAAAAACAACAAAAAAATAACCTCTTCATTGCTCCATTCTTCCGAATGAGAATTGTTAGATGCATCCTTCCTTGCATCTAATCAAAATCTTCAATAATACTATATTTTTGATTATTTGTTGAAGGGTTTTTGATTTTGGTTTTAGGATTTTTGAATTCTTGACAGAGAAGATACGTAAGGAACAAGTTTGAAAATGATGAATTATATTATATTGATTCTTGTCCTTTATGGTAAATACACAAATGGTATGTATCATAACTTGTCCTCTATAGTCATTTCACTTAAACTTAAAATTGTAATAAAAAATAAATTAATTAATGGTTTGCCTTGAGAGGGAAAGTGGTGTGTAAATAGAATGACCCCAACTCACGCCTTTCCTTTATGATGATAGTATAGATTAGGAATGGCAACGGGCTGGGGCGGGGCTAGGGATGACACTCCCCGTCCCCAATCCCCGAAGGTAGAAAAATCCCCGTCCTCGCCCCCCGCCCCCCGCCCCCACCCCCGATCCCCTGCAGGGAACCCCTCACCTCCCCGCCCCGTCCCTGTCCCCTAACGGGGATCGGGTTTCCATGACCCCGAAACATCCCGGCAGATCTGTTCAATACACAACCAAAAAAAAAAAATCTGTATAATGGATGAACAACAAATCTGTTCAACACACACACATACACACAACAACTGTTCAGATCACAACAATCATCAATCAACAACAACAGATATATATAACAACTTAAAAAAAAAAATTGTTCTTCAACAACAAATATATATATATATATAGAGAGAGAGAGAGAGGGCAACGGAGGCTTCATGGTTCATGATCTGTTCAGATCAGTGGCAACGGAGGGCTTTACGGACGGATGGCTTCTACACTTCTTCAGATCTGTTCAGATTAGTGGAGAAATCTGCGTGCGTGAGTGAGTGAGGGAGAGGGAGAAATCTGCGTGAGGGAGGGAGAGGGAGGGGGAGGGAGAGGGAGACTGATCTGAGAGAGTGAGACGCAGTGAGAGAGTGAGAGACGCTATGAGAGAGTGAGACTTAATAAGGTTTGGTATATATATATAGAGGGCTAAAATAGTAATTTCACTTCGGGGATAAACCGGGGAGGGGACGGGGCCGGGCCGGGTACGGGGCTAGGACACTTATCCCCGTTCCCGGCCCGAAACTGATCAGGGATTAATTTTTCAATACCATTCCTGCCCCGTTGGAGATATTTTTTTGGGAAAAACTGCTTAAATCGGGGTCGGGGGGTCGGGTCCCCGTCGGGCCGGGTTCAAATTGCCATCCCTAGTATAGATAGATATAGGTAGATAGACATAGAAGATAGATAGATAGATATAGATAGCAGAAGAAGATAGATTATATCTGTGTTCATATGTAAATCATGATTTAGCTACAATTTTGTTTGATAACTTAAACGTCTTGATCTTTTATCCCTTTTAGAGGAATAAGATTTCTGCGGTGGACGTATATTTTATTAATGGCAAAATATTCAACACCTACCTGGACAATTGGTAGACTCTTTGATGACAAAATATGCCTAGAATAAGCAGTTTATGTTAAGCTGTGTAGTGATCAAGTTGATTTTTACCCTGTGCTAGGATTGCCCATTCTTAGAGCTAATAGGTTGAATTCAGGATAGTTATACTTATTCAGGAAAGATAGGAGTGGGGTACCTCTTTGGAACATGGATCAATGTGAAACCAAAATAATTTCTACTTCGTACTTTTTAGTACTTTTGATGCCATGTGTTGCTTTAATGTCTATTGAAGTATTCACTTTGAAACCCTTTCAATAGAATTTCTTTTTTCAAAGTGTCTGGCTTTATACTGTTATAAATAAGGACAACTGATGTAATCAAAGGATGTAGGCTATATAAAAGAATCATGTGACCTGTGAACCTAACCAACCCAATGTCTGGTTCCAACCATGGGTTTGTGTTGGGTTCGTTTGATCATGGGAGAGGCTCGGCTTGGTTCTGGGTTCATTCCTTGAGTAACCTGAACAAAACCAAGATTCACTCCTGTATGTATTTTGTTAAAAGACTTGTATGATGTACAAATGTACATGTGATATTTTCAAGTTATTAGTAAAAAATGTTATAATCATATATAAGAGAATTATTGTAAAAATAGAATTTACAAATTACAATAGACATCTATCGAGCCTTATAAAATATCTACTTATAGCTTGAATTGTGGGTTACCCCGAATGACACCAAGGTTTCTTGGTTTGGTTTAATTAAGTTCCATTTGTTGTTTGCACAATTGTAAAATTGAGAATTAAATTGAATCGAGAATTGTAAAATTCAGCCCAAACTATAAAAATAATGTTAAACAATTGTATAGATGAAAAAAGGGGTAATTACATTTCACTCTCATGTGGTTATGCCAAAAACATAGTGCCCCTTGAAGTTCCAATTTGTGATATTAATTCCCCCTAGGTCAATACCAAATTGAAAAAAAATGACTATTTCCATCTAAATTAACAGTACCAAGGCGTGATGCGTCAAATATTGTTTTAATTTTAAATTGAATTATTCAAATTTTGAAATGATATTTATGCCTTCTTTCCCTCAATATTGGCTAGGGGTGAGCAGGGAGAACATGGTTGGGGGGACTAGGGCAATGATTGGCTTGGGGTGGGGGGGAGGGGAAGGGGTTAACGACTAGCTTAAGGTGTAGGAGGGAGTAAGGGGGCAATAATTGGTTTATGGTGGGATGAGGAAAGAAGGTGGTGGATAGAGATGAAGCATGCAGTGGATTAGGTTGGCTTAGGGAGGAGGGTGGTAGGGGACATGGCTAGCTAATTGGCCCTAGTGCAGAAGGATGATGATGGTGGGGGAGAGGATAGTTGACTGTGTTGTCATGGGAGGAAAGAGGACAATGGTGGAGGAATGGTAACTGACTAAGTTGGGGTGGGAGGAGGGAGGACAGTGGTGGGTGACGGGGAAGCCAACTGGTTGGGGTTGTAAGGAGGGAGAACAGGTGGAGAAGTTGGGAAATGAGGCAATTGATTGGTTGGGAATAGGAAGGAGGTAGATCAAAGGTTGGGGAAAAGGGGAAGGGGCAACCAACTTATTTTGGTGGGGAGCAGGGAGATTGGGGGTGGGTGGAAAGGGAAGAGGTCAAGCGATGTGGTGGTGGTGGTGGTGGTGATGGGTGTAAACTACAAACTGAGTTGGCTAGGGCATAGAGCTGCTGTCAATGTTGTTAGCGGCAATGTCAAAGGTTCACTGGTAGATGACGATGGGACACCTTTGATGCTAGAATGATAGATGATGAAGTCGTTGTAAGAAGAATCAAAGGATAAGGTAAGGTGTAGGAGGGAGAATGGGGGTTGGGAGAATGGGGAAGGGGGAATGAGGTAGCCTACGTGGTTGTGGTGATTTTGGGTGGTGGTGATGAGTGGTGATAGTGGTTTTGGGTGGAGGTGATTGGTAGTGGTGGATGGTAATTGTGATTTTGGTGGTGGTGGTGGAGGGTGTTAGTGGTGCCAATGGATGGTGATGGTGGTGAGATGAGACAGAAAGATAAAGAGAGGATATAAGCAAAAGAGAAGAAATAAGAGGGTTATTTTTGTCTTTTTAACTATTCTATCAACCATTCATTTTTTCAATATGGTATTGAACCTAGGAGGGTTGTGTCACAAATTAAACATGGAGGGGGCACCCTGTTTTTTGACCATTATCCAAACATAAAATAAATTGATTTTGGTATATGTTATACAATAGTTCTTATATAAGGACGTGATTACATTGTCTAATTGTAAGCGATATAAATACAAATCCCATCAACCATAAAAGTATTTAAAAATCATAATATATTATCCTTTGATATTCAAAAATGGACCTAAAAACCCTAAATAGCATAGAATAAGAAGAAAAAATAAGTTGAAACCTTTTATTTTAAAACCTAAAACATTTTAAAATTGTTTATACTTATTGTTAAAAAAAAGTTGTGGAATCGTTGTGTCCAATTGGCTTGTTGATGGGTCGTTGAACACACCAAAATATAATCACTAAACTATACCAAATTCAATCAGAATAATGGCAAGTCCAGGTATCGATCCACAGGGACTATTGTGAAATTAAACTAATTTATTTGATAAATTCCTAAATTAATTTTGACAAAAAGATTGAATGATTATAACCTAATTTAATAATAAATAAATTAAACTAAGGAATTAAATTACTAATAATAAATGAAATTGGTTTACTGAATTGAGGGAAAAAATTAGGGCAAAGAATCTGCCACTAACCACGTAATTAGAGTTTCCAATTGAAATCAATTATCCTAGGGTTTGAATAGATTAATGCTTTGCAACTACAAGTTCAAAGCATTTAACAAGAAAATCATCACATTCAATGTACGGGCACGAACCATCTTAAGTAGTACGAACCGTTCACTCTAAACTAGGGTAGTGACACGACTCGTCCCTCGTAGTATGATTCATCTCATACTTTGAATGTGAAAGAATAGAAAACTCATGTATGGATAACATTCAACAATCACAGAAAGTCAAATATTTGAAAAGATAATAAAAATTATATATAAAGAATTTCTAAAACACCATACAATGGTTCAAACCTTTACATAATTGAGAATCAAAAGGAAAACAAAATAGTTACATGGCTAGGGTTTCATCAAAACCCTAGAAAAAGAAACTAGCCACTCATGGAGGAGTGGGAGGAGGTAGATGGAGAAGGAACCACCATGGGAGACATCTTTGAAGCTTCTTGTTCCTCTCTCTTTCCTAAACCCTCGCCTCTCTTTAGGTCAAAACAAATTCAGAACCCTAGAAAAGCCTTTTCCTTTTCTTTTTATACTTCTACTCACTTCCAAACAGGTTTAAAATATCAATTTGACTTTTCCAGAAAAAGTCAATTCTGTCAAAATTGTCTTTTTGCCCATTTTATGCTCCGACGATGTACAACCTGATTGACATTCAACACACATAAAATATACAGTTTGACCAGCAAGTAAAATTAAGAGATTATAATTAACGGCCTCAATGATGTACATTTCGGCCTTAATCACATCCCCCAACTTACTACTTGCTAGTCCTCAAGTAAGTAAAATAAAATAAAATTAAACAAAATCTATCTATTTCCTCTTTCGTGGGAAAACGGTTGCATTTAGCATATGCAACAAGCCTTTAAACCACAAGGTTACCCCAAGTGGACGAGTAAAGTCTCGTGAAGGTTTCCAGAAATGATACCCACAAACATTAACATATTCATATATACTCAACAACAAATGACCACACTACTCCACCTAACAATCAACTTATGTGCCACTACAGTGTGATATTGAGACATAATGAGTCATTAAAGACATAGTGGACAAGCATGAAGGAACCTATTGAGTCAAAACCACAATTCAGTTAATACAAAAGTAAAGTCCCCTATACTTGTGCATGCTAGTAAACAAGTCATGAGTACTCTTGGTGTAAATTGCAACCTCCATATTAGTTAACTATCCACTATAATAGCCCAGTGTAACTCATAATAACACCCAACATATACAGAAAAACTAACATGTTGCAGCCAAAATTCTCAATTTTTATTTTTATTTTTATTTTTTTTAATGACTGTGCAACGTCCTTATCCATTAAGCTTTCTAATCAACCCATGTAGCAAGTTTTGGGCCAATGACTCCCAAACCAGACGGTTTTAGGGCATTAGGTGTAGAAACACCCCTACAGACTTAATCACTCGAGTTGAAAAGGCTACGAATCCGAATTAGTCATTCTTTTTATTTTTCCTTAACTGTGTAATGTTCAAGTCCCTTAAGCTTTCTAATTAACCCATGTAGCAAGTTTTGGGCCAATGACTCCCAAACCAGACGGTTTTAGGGCATTAGGTGTAGAGACACCCCTACGGGCTTAATCACTCGAGTTAAAAAGGCTACGAACCCAAACAAGTCAAGTTTTTTTATTTTATTTTTATTTTTTTATTTTTTTTTATTTAAGAATCTTGGCCCCTCATTTATTCTTTTCTGCAACTCTAGCTATTATCAATGATGTACACCAGGAATTATAATAAAAAGATCACCGATATGATAGTGTGTTTATGTGAATTAAGGCATACTCATGACAAGTGTACTAAAACCACAAACACAGACAACTCTCCTCGTGCAAACATCGCATGCAAGTATCTACCCAATAAACCCTTTTCATACAAGTCTACTATGCTCTCCAATAAACATATGCAAATATCATCACCCTACTAGCAAAAAGTCACATCAAGTGAAGTAACGCAATCAAGTGAAACAGGTATAAACATGAATTATGAGCCAAATAGAAATGCACAAAAGGCTATGAACTCTCATCCCCCAACTTGAATATGACATTGTCCGCAATGGAAAAGTAAAGAGAAATGAGAGAAAATTACCAGAATTGTAGGTGCACATCCAGGTAGGCAGAGAGTAACATATACACACTTCACACTTTTTTTTTTTTGTTGAAGAAAAGAAAGAACTAAAACGAAAAATAAAAATGAAAATAAAAGAGACAAAGCAGTATACAGGTGGGTACTACGGGGAAGCCGGTGGTGGTGGTGGTGACGGAAAATGCCGGGCAAACAAACCTTGCATCATAGAGCGTGCCTCAAATGCGTCATCCTGAACCCGTTGCTGGTGGGCGAGCAGCTGGTCGAAAGTCGCCCGAGAATAGTCGCAATGCGCCTGAAAATCCGTGCGCAACTCCACGAGACTTTGCTGGTGATCACGAAGAGTACTGTGGACCTGATCCACAGTGTGCTGAAGGTGTAAGTACTCCTCGCGAGTCATGTAGAGTGGGTCTCCTTGGGGAGGCACGGGGGGAACAGGATGAGCTGGGTGGTCATGTACGGGATCCTGGGCCTCATCAACTGGGGCACCAACCGGTTGCGGGATGCAAGATATGCTATGCTGCCATTCCCGCTGGTCGAAAGTCGGGTACCCTCTATCAATCGCCTCATCCTCAGCAATGTGGAGGTGGTTCAGCTGAAACACAAGTGTCAGCAGATTGGCAAATGGTAGTGGCCAAGTCAGGTTTTGCATAGGATCAGGCCGAACTGCCTCTCGTAGAAATTTCTGCAAATGTATCCAGATGGTATGCGCAAGCGGGACCTGATAGCCATACTGATACCTGTGTAAGACCCGAACAAACTCCAACCGTCGCTCAGCTCGATGCCCAAGTGGAAGGACATTTTTATGGACCACGGAATCAAGGAATAGCAAGCGGCTAGGCAGCTTGCTCCGCCGCAAGCATGTGAAACTGAGGTCACCGTGGTCCCCCCGGGAAGTATTGCTGGATGAGGCTATGGATAGGCTGTCGATCCTCAACTTCTGGGAATGGCTGATACTCCGGCTTTGCGAAAAACCCTAACACTGTGGCAATCATGGTTGAGGTGATGTGGACAGCCTGACCATCAATGTTAGAGAGCAGTCCATCCTCAATGGGTGACTTATATAGGTTCTGGTAGAAGAGTCGTACCAGACGAGGATAAGTTGGCGCTGTCACAGAGCAAACGCCCAACTTTTGCCGGAGGCTGAGCTGCTCAACGGCCCAAGTAGTGCCTGTGTCACGCTGAAAAAATTGCATATTGAATTGCGTGAGCTTGTGAAGAGGGCCTGAAGCCCACTCCGGCCGGGGCAAGTCACTCGGTGGTGGTGGCGAGGATGGTGGTGACAGTGGCGGTGGTGGCACCAAAGAGGTGGAACCTCTAGCCTTCTTGGAGGCTCGGGAAACACGTCGACTCATATCCTGCACACACCAAAAGCAAATAGACACAAACCCGTGGAACCAATTATGAGAATAAAATAAAATAGGAAAGCACAAGTTTGCTTACTTATGTACCACATGCAATGCCCACTTTTTTTTTTTTTGAAAATAAAAACGAAAATAATTAAATACATGAATAAAAATGACATTAAATTAAATTAACTAAACTATAAAATAAACTAAACTACAAAAGAGACTAAAGTATAGAATAAAACAACCAAATCTAAACATTTTTTATTTTTATTTTTCTGAATTACTTAATAATTAAATAAAATAAAAACTAAATTACTTAATAATTAAAAGAACAATTACATCATAGAATAAAAAATAAAAATAACATCACTAACTAAACAAATAAAAGTAAAAATAAAAATAAAACCTAAACAATCCTTGAACTAATTAAACTGATGAGAATTACTAACTAAACAAATAAAACAAATAAAAAAAAACTAAATTAGGATTAGTATTAACACCATGATTTCTGAGGTTTTTTTTTTTTTTTTTTTTTTTTGAATTTCCTGCACGTGCGCCGAAGAGGGCCGCACGTGCGGCCTCATCTTCTTCCTTACGCAGGTGCTTGTCCTGTTTCTGGTTATTTTTTGAACAAACTAATAAACAAGGCTAAAATTAGTATATTATTACATGGCTAAATAAATAAAAATAAAAATAAAAGAAAGAAGAAACAACTAACATCAAACATGGGTAAGCCTTTTTTTTTTTTTTTTTAAATATGAACACTAGATCACAAAAAAAAAAAAAAAATAAATAAATAAAACTAAAAACAAAATCAAAAACTTCACATCCACAAATCTACATGCACAAATATATACATAAAAGGCAAAAATTACCTTGAAAAAGTGAAGAAAGAGAGAAAAAGAATGGTGATTTGCCGGAAAAAATGGTGGTTGCCGGAGATTTGACGGACGGTAAGGAAATAGGACGCCGGCGGTGAGATGGTGGTTGTGAGGAAGAAGAAGAAGGGAAGAAGAAGGGAAGAAGAAGAAGAAGAAGAAGAAGAAGAAGGAAGAAGATGGAAGATAGTGGGTTTGTGTGGGGTTGTGTGAGAGAGAGAGAAATCTGAGATGGATTCAGATTAGGAGTGTGTGTGTTTGATAGATAAGGTTTGTCTTTTTTTTTTTTTTTTTTGTACGAAAATTGAAAATAGAAAATAGGAAAATAATAATAATAATAATAATAAAAAATAAAAAAAATGAATTTTTTTATATATATAAAAAAAATTATAAATAAAATAATTGTATATTTATGTATTTTAAAAATTTTTTATGCATTTATTTAAAATTTATTTACTTAAATAAATTAAAAAAAAGAAATTAAAATAATAATAATAAGAAGAATAAAAGAAAACAAATTTGTTTTTTTTTTTTTTCGAAGAAATGGTGCCGCACTTGGCGGCGCACTTGCCAGAGTGCAAACTTCAATCTCACTATTGTCCCGCACGTGCGGGGCTAGGCCGCACGTGCGGCGATTCCACACCTTACGCTGATTTTTTTTTATTTTTTATTTTTGAAAGATCGGCGTCCCGCACGTGCAGCTTGGTCAAGGTTGCCTAGCTCGCACCTGCTTTTAAAGCAGGGGGCAAACTTGCTTTGTGAGAATTTTTTGCCCCATGTGCGCACAGTGCCGCACATGCGGAATTTTCTTCTTCTTTTTTTTTTTTTTTAAAATTTGTATTGGTTTACAATTGAACATGTATAATAACAAAGTTTTTTTTTTTTTTTTTTTTTTTTTTTTTTTTTTTTTTAAATTGAACAAGTATAACAACTTTTTTTTTTTTTTTTAAACAAGTACAACATAATTTTTTTTTATTATTATTTTTTATTTTTAAAATTGAACAAGTATAACAACTATTTTTTTTTTTTTAAACACAGAAAATGGAAAACTAACTCTCAGCACCTAACGAAAGGCACTAGAGTTATGGTATAAAGTTGCCACTTCAGAATCCCCTAAGTAATAAAACCCAACATAGTTTATAGCCTTCGGGCTAGTACAACCCAAATATACTCAACCATTTCTACCTTCAATTGACATCCGGAATAAATATAGCACATAAGAAAATAACGGAATACCCACTAAAGGTATAATCTTCACGCGAAAACCACGGGTACTACTTTTCTCCCTAACTGTATTTGTAACTTTCCTTATTCTCCAACAAGGTGACAGACTAGGTTGATTCGGTATCCAGAATCGAAGCGCATAAAGCTACCTCAACCTATGGGGCTGCCATACAGAGTTCAAGCCGGGGTAGTTTTGAAGCAATCTCCATACCCCTGGATATTTAAACTAGACTCTAGTCTCGGAAATCCCAAACCTTTGTGTTTTAGGCTTTGCCATTCAAACTCTAGTTTCCACCGTCTCAGTTGGTCTCCTAGGAACTCACTACAAACACGGCTAGGTGGCTATACCAGACTGTTAGATGCCGTTCGGGTACGGCTAACACCAAAGGAATTACACCTTTAGAGGATTTAAAGTCTCCTAGACGCAAATAAAGCATAACGAGCATAAAGAAAAACAGAATAGCTTAGAAGGGAAAGAAAAGAGAATAAGGAATCAATCTATCAATCATAATAAAATGGGTCCATCAAACCCCTGGGTAAAGGAAAATGATCCTTTCTAGTCGAGGAATTTAGTCTCCTATAATCAATGCACACTCGCCATCCAGTAGTGGTTCGTGTGGGGACTAACTCTCCTCCCTCGTTCTCAACAATGGTGATGCCCGATTTCTTGGGCACCACTTGTGTGAGACTGACCCACTTGCTATCTGATATGATACTCGTATCCAACAATTTCAAAACCTCCTTAACTGACCCATCAATATCAAAATTTTCAAACTCAAAATGAGCTAGACAAGCCTCTAAAGGGTCCTCTACAAGAATGGAGGGCAAAGCCTCCTCCACAATCTCATCCACAACATCCACTGATAAGCACTCCTCTCTCTCATGAGGTTGTTGGGATGCTTGGAAAACATTAAGTTTCACTTGCATGTTGCCAAATGAAACTTCCATAACCCCGGTCCGACAATTGATGCATGCATTGGCCGTAGCTAAGAAAGGTCGACCTAAGATCACCGGGATTTGTTTCTTAGAATTGGCTACCGGTTCCATATCTAACACCAAAAAGTCAACAGGGAAGTAGAACCTATCAACCTTAACTAGCACATCCTCAATCATGCCACGTGGCACTCTGAGGGACCGGTCAGCCAATTGAAGAGTGACAGTAGTGGGCTTCAACTTGCCAAGTCCAAATTTCTCGTACACAGAGTACGGCAATAAATTGACACTAGCTCCTAAATCTAATAAGGCCCTATCAATGAAATGGTCCCCTATAATGCATGCAATGGTTGGGGCACCCAGGTCCTTAAGTTTAGGAGGTGTGTCATTCAATAAGATGGAGCTTACTTGCTCCGTGAGTAGGACCTTTTGGGACACATGTGTCCTAGATTTACGCTTTTGCGTACAAAGGTCCTTCAGAAATTTGGCATATGATGGTACTTGCTTAATCGCCTCCAACAGGGGGAGGTTGATTTTTGTTTAAAGACATCCATCATTGCCTCCATAGATGCCGCCTTCTTATTAAAAGGGGACGGTGTATCAAGGCACTAGGGAAAGGGTGCCTTAGGCACATATGGTGCCTTGGGCTCAAGTGAAGTACTAGGGACTAAGTCATCCCTCTTAAGTGTTGCCCCCTCACCCTTGCTCTCACTGGGTGAACCACCGTGGTCACCCCTCCTAACTCTAGTTGCATCAGACGCAACTGACTGAGGCTCTAACTCCCTACCACTTCTCAAAGCAACCACCGCCTGCACATGCTCATGTTGCTTACCATTCCCACCTGAACTCTCTGCCCCGTATTGTCCCTTAGGGTGGGCCACAGTTTGACTTAGTAATTTTCCCTCCTCTCTCCGATTCATGTTGTTAGCCATTTGACCCAATTGGGTCTCTATCTTGGCAATAGAGTGAGTATGGGAGTGAACTATCGGTGCTAAACCCTTAAGTTCTGAGAGAACTTCCAACACCTGAGTCTCAAAGGCAGAGTTGCCCTGAGGAACAGGCGGGGGTTGTGGTTGCCGGTACGGTTGTGGGGGTCAATAAGGTTGCGGTGGTTGGTAGGATGATTGGTTGGCAAAATTATTGAAATTCTGCCTTGGTGGTGAAGGATTGTAAGAAGTGCCTTGTGAAGGGGGTCTCCATGAGAAATTAGGGTGATTTTTCCATCCCGGATTATATGTGTTGGAGTATGGGTCATTATCCGGGTTGGAGAATCCTTGAGCCACATTCACATGCTCTTGGACTAACTCCGGAAATTGTGATGCCGAAGAGCACTCACTCAAGTCATGAGCAGGGCTCGCACATATAACACATGCCTCACGGAATTGAAGCTGATCTTGTTGGGTAGGAGCATGTCCCGTAGCTAATAAGTGGTCTATCTTGCGGGATAGTGCCTCTACTTGTTGGGCTAACTCTAAGTTTTGCCCGACCTCATAAATGCCCCCTCTTTTCGGGGCTCCAACTACTGTGGCCGAACTTGCCGGGCTGCGGAGGCATGGTGAAGGGAATTATTACTTAAGTTCTCAAACAACTGCCATGCCTCGGCATCATTTTTAGACATAAATGTCCCACCACAGGACGAATCCACCATTTGGTGGTGCGGCTCAGTTAAGCCATAATAAAAGGTTTGAACAAGTTGCCAATCAGGCACTTGGTGGTGGGGACACTGTTGGAGAAGGTCTCGAAGTCTTTCCCACGTCTCATGGAATTGCTCGCCATCCATTTGAGTAAAGTTTGTGATGGCTCGCCTAAGTTGGTTGGTTTTACCTATGGGAAAGTACTTCTCCAAGAACCGTTGCTGTAATTAGTCCCAAGTTGTGATTGAATTAGCAGGTAAAGAATTTAGCCAGTGTTTGGCTTTATCCTTTAACGAGAATGGAAACAATCGCAACATTAAGGCCTCATTTGTGAAATTCTGGATCCTCACTGTCGAGCAAATTTCCAGAAATTCATTCAAATGCTTATAAGGGTCATCATGAGTTAGTCCATGGAATGATGGGAGCATTTGTATGGTGCTGGACTTAATCTCATAATGAGCAGCAATGGTGTTGGGTAATTGGATGCATGATGGGGATGTATATGCAGTGGGTGTAAAATAATCCTTAAGAGTCCGGTTAGGCACACTCGGGACATTAGGATCTGCTATCTCTAATGGCTCAATGTATGGATATGAATACTCAAGCCTAGGAACACGGGCAGAAGCCCTAAGTCTCCTAAGGGTCCTTTCTAGTTCAAGGTCCAAACACCACAATTCAGGGCAACAAGAACGACACCCGTGCATACACTACCCACACACACACAATAAGTTCGACTCGGTGTACTAAGTTACGAAAGCAAAATACTAAAAGGGAAATACTCACAGCGGTTTAACGAAAACGCTTTACTCGTCGTGCGAATGCTTGGCGGGTAGACGTTGTCTCCAACCCCCAATTGAGCTTTGACTTTCGTTTTAGCACTTTGGTGCTTTACTTGTGAGTATTTGCTTCTGTTTATTCACTTTAGTGCTGCGGTTTTTTTTTATTTTTTTTATTTTTAAGCTCGGCTGCGCTCCGCTTGCACTTCAATGATAGCTCCAATTTCAAATGCTCTGCACACTTAGCAACACCAAAAGCATAAAATTCTAAACTAAAAATTAAAATAAGAATGTAACTTTAAATTAACTAATTTCGCCAGAAGTCCTCGGCAACGGCGCCAAAATTTGATGGGTCGTTGAACACACCAAAATATAATCACTAAACTATACCAAATTCAATCAGAATAATGGCAAGTCCAGGTATCGATCCATAGGGACTATTGTGAAATTAAACTAATTTATTTGATAAATTCCTAAATTAATTTTGATAAAAAGATTGAATGATTATAACCTAATTTAATAATAAATAAATTAAACTACTAATAATAAATGAAATTGGTTTACTGAATTGGGGGAAAAACTAGGGCAAAGAATCTACCACTAACCACGTAATTAGAGTTTCCAATTGAAATCAATTATCCTAGGGTTTGAACAGATTAATGCTTTGCAACTACGAGTTCAAAGCATTTAACAAGAAAATCATCACATTCAATGTACGGGCACGAACCATCTCAAGTAGTACAAACCGTTCACTCTAAACTAGGGTAGTGACACGACTCGTCCCTCGTAGTATGATTCGTCTCATACCTTGAATGTGAAAGAATAGAAAACTCATGTATGGATAACATTCAACAATCACAGAAAATCAAATATTTGAAAAGATAATGAAAATTATATATAAAGAATTTCTAAAACACCATACAATGGTTCAAACCTTTACATAATTGAGAATCAAAAGGAAAACAAAATAGTTATTGGCTAGGGTTTCAGCAAAATCCTAGAAAAGGAGACTAGCCACTCATGGAGTGGGAGGAGGTAGATGGAGAAGGAACCACCATGGGAGACATCTTTGAAACTTCTTGTTTCTCTCTCTTTCCTAAACCCTAGCCTCTCTTTAGGTCAAAACAAATTCAGAACCCTAGAAAAGCCTTTTCCTTTTCTTTTTATACTTCTACTCACTTCCAAACAGGTTTAAAACATCAGTTTGACTTTTCCAGAAAAAGTCAATTCTGTCAAAATTTTGTCTTTTTGCCCATTTTATGCTCCGACGATATACAACCTGATTGACATTCAACACACATAAAATATACGGTTTGACCAGCAAGTAAAATTAAGAAATTATAATTAACGGCCTCAATGATGTACATTTCGGCCTTAATCACTTGTCTCATACCATATTAAACCATGTTTATTTTACCAAATTAGCAATAGATAATTCATGGGTGCAGGTTACTTTAGTCTTAATCACCTAGATGTATTTTGACATTTTTCACATTGGATCCTATTAAACCCTGTGATCACTAAAGTAACAACAAATCATGATTAGATATTGATTATTTTTGTACTAACACTTGGAGAAGTTGTATTATGGCATATTTACAAAAAAAAGAAAAAGAAAAAGAAAGAGGAAAATGAGGTTGCCATTTGTTGGGCCTGATAGTTTCAAGAATCACATGAATTGAATTGTGAATGGTCATATTTTGATAACAAAGGTTTTCGGTTTGGTTTTGGGTCCTGAAAATGATAATTGATTAGGTTGGTTCAGTTTTGGATTTGGCACTAACTCGGACCAAATCGACCTATGCACACCCCTAACAAGAATTGTGTATCCCTTTAGTTGAAATTAGACCGTTGCTAAACCACCACATAAGTTTTACCATTATATAGTTGTTCTATGCATGATTTTTACATTTTTTTTACTTTTTTTTTCTCACTGAGGACTGATTTGTTCTTTCAGGTATCTGTTGCAGTTGGTGTTGGGACCCACTACATTAAAGTAGTGGACAATGGTTAGTTGTATTTTCCCCCCCCTCCTCAATAGTTAACTCACATTGCACCCTGAGCTCTCTAGTTTATTTTTTGCATTTTATGTCTGTTTACTTGCAGGATGTGGTATTACTCGGGATGGGTTGGTATTGTTGGGAGAAGGATACGGTAACTGAATATCTTTCTTCTTCTGAAAAACTTTCATTTTGGCTGCTGAGATTCTTGACACGATGCAAACAAGTAGATCCATACAAGCTTGTTGGATGCATGCCTAGCTATACATGTCAGACCTTTGTTCCATACCCTTACCCATGTGTTGAGTGTCCGGCATTGGTATTTTGCACATTTAGAATAGTCCATGTAACATAGGAAATAATAGTGAGGGATAAGAATTTATACTTTGTTGACCATAGGACGTGTCATAAATCTTAGAGGGAACCAATCGCGCAATTTCAGATGTAAAAATTCTCAATATGAATTGGGATTTTTAGCAAAAACCTGTTTTAAGTCATCATGGAACACCTAATAGTGCTCATTCCAATAGGGACACTCACCTTAAATTTTGAGTTTCACATACTCTTTTGTTGTCCTTGTTTATTTATTTTTTCTAGATGGAATGCGTGTGAAAATCAACTAATAAGCCAACGAGTGTTTTTTTTTGGTTGTGTGTGTGTGTTTGCTTGTTGGATATGGACATGGAGGGGATACGGCAATTTTTTGTTTATTTATTTATTATATATATGAATATAAATTTAGAATGTATAGATATGAGAAGCATCGATATATATTTGGGTGTATTTTTATTTTTTTATATTTTTATTTTCCATGTATTTTACTTTGACCCCAAATCATCTTTCTAAAATTTAAAAAAAAAAAAAAAAATCTACAAAGGTGTCTTGAGACATGTCCAAACATAGGACACGTGTGTCCATGAAGAATCCCCACATGCCCTACAAAAAAAATAATAATAAAAAAAATTGACATGCCATGTGGTGTGTCGGACACAAGGACACACATCCCCGTCGTGGCACATATGAACACGGCACCAATCTTGGAGTATCTATGCTTCTTAGCTGCCTGTATATGGCTGTCTCGTATATGAATGCCAGTCGGAATAAAATTCTCGCCTCTTTAAGAAAACTGGTCAATCCCATGTGTTGGTGAAAAGAAAGAGTATATCTATTGCACGACCCATAGCATTTCTTCTGTTGAATATGCTATTATAGAACATTGAATAAGCACAGGGAAATCTTATACATTGGAAAGTGTGGCATCATTTTACTTTTGAAAGTATTGATGACTGATAGCCTACTTCTTAGTTTTTGGAATGTAGGTGCTTAGTTGGACTGTTTAACCATTGCTATCATGTGGGGATAACTACAAATACAATTTATTTATTGACCATGTTATCTAATGATTTGTGTGTTTACTATGAGACCAGCAACGTCAAAAGTTGATCAGCTAGCTAATACTAATGCTATTAGTGGAAGCTTTGGCTATCGAGGAGAAGCATTGAGCTCCATTTCTGATGTTTCATTGTTAGAAGTCATTACAAAAGCTCATGGGAGGCCAAATGGATATCGTAAAGTCATGAAGGCATGGATTGTTCTTCAATGTTTCGAATTTAATTTTCCATTTGTCAATTTTGAGTGTCTTTACTGCCATTTTTCCAAGTATCCTGGTGGTTGACTTCCCATCGTTCTTTTCAGGGATGCAAATGTTTGTATCTTGGAATTGATGATGGTAGGCAAGATGTAGGCACAACAGGTAAAAATTGTTGTGTAGTCACTATTAGCAAGCAAGTCATTAATATTTCTCCCATTTGGAAGATCTGTTTGTGCTTTTTTTGCCTGTTGTTTTCTTCTCTTTCTCAACACTGTTAAATGTTTGATAACAAGTTTAAATAAAACAAAAATTGGATTTGTAAGTAACAAGAACCTGCACAAGTATATTATGGTGGAGAGCATTATTCTGTTTGGTAGAAGGTAAGCAAATAGATTGGAGCTGGCCTTATGTGTGCACAAGTAAAGATTGCTTCTTTAGCATTACAAGAACAACACTGGAACTTCACCTGAAAACAAAATGGTAAGCCACTTTTAATCACCGTTCCTTTTCTTTGTTTTGAATTGTTTGGAACAGGGAGTTTCTGGCTTAATTAGCTCAGGGTTGAAAATGAACAAATTCAGGATTGGATCAGCCTTCCAGAAATTCCACTTAGAAGCCTCCTCTTAATAACATCTAATTAGCGTCTTTCTAGTGTAGCATGACTGCTTTTCATCACATTATTGTTTCCAAATTTTATATAAATAACTATTTTTGTTTTAATCTGCCATAACATTGTTCTCTTCACATTACATTGAGAAATTGTCCTTTATAAAAGGTTACTTTGGTAGATTGTCTAGTGAAAAGGAGAGATGGAATTTATAAACACACTTTGTGTCAATGCCTTACAAGTTTGTTTAAACTGATCATCAAAGCATCAATGTTTGTAGCGTGAATCCATTTTTGTAGCTTATTTTGAGGAAGTCAAACAACACAAAAATCAAATCAATGGGCAAGAGTTACCAAAGTACTGTGGATTTGTCCATTAAAATTGTAAAGTTGGGTCACTTTGTGCTTCTTGTATGAACTACTCTGAGTATTTGTCCCAGTTTTCTTATATCTTTCTTTCAAATGATATTGGCTTTTAGGAATGCTAGAGTGTATGTGAATTGTAGGCTGGTAACTGCTTTATATGGTGAATAAATTTGCTTTTCCTTTTTCCTGCTGATTATGATGCAGATAAGCTTTGGTTTGTTTTCTAAGAATAGTCTTGGGTCCTTGCAGTCATTGTTCGGGATTTATTTTACAACCAACCAGTTCGGAGGAAGCATATCCAATCTAGGTTCCTCTTACTTTGCACATATTTTGCTTTGGGTTTAAATTTATTAATGATAGCCAACTACCTTAGCTGATATGATCATTTTACTCGTGATGATGTGCACTAACTTGATTTGGTTGTGATTTGCATAATGAAATTGGAAGCCCGAAGAAGGTCTTGCACTCAGTCAAAAAATGCGTACTTAGAATTGCCATTGTTCATCCAAAAGTATTCTTCAAAGTTGTTGATATTGAGAGGTGTTCCTGCTCTACATTTGTCAATATAGCACTTGGAGGGTCATATATGTGTTTGCTTACATTTTGTTTTACCTGCATGCAGTGAGGATGAGTTGTTCTGCACGACTCCTTCCTCATCTCCTTTGTCACTGTTGACGAGTGGTTTTGGAATTGAGATTTCCAGCTCTCTACATGAATTAAATGTCTCTGATGGTGTATTAAAGCTTTCTGGATATATGTCTAGTCCTCGTGATACTTCATTTGTGAAGGTATACTTCATTTGATGATATAACTATTTAACTGTTTTGATATGCTTTACTGATTCCCCACTGTCAATAGTTCTAATTGAGGGTCCTTTTTCTTGCAGGCCTGTCAATTTGTCTGTATCCATGAAGTTGATTATCTTATTAGTGTGCAAAGGTTAAGATGAAGTTAAGATACCGATAAAACAAAAAATTTCGGCAATTGAGATAATTGAGAATTTTGATTTTCTTGACCTTCACTTGTGTAGACATCAACTCTCTTTATATCTGCAAGGGCCCAATTCATAAACTGCTGAATGAGTTGGTCACTAGGTTCAACTCTTCAGATCTGCAGGAGGCTAACATGAAGTTACAAAATGGGAAGCGAAGTAGGTCTCAAACATATGAAACATACATTTTGAATTTAAGTTGCCCAAGATCTTGGTATGATGTAACTTTTGAACCATCAAAGACTTCTGTTGAATTCAAGGTAACATTTCTTCTTGTTTGATCATGAACTGTGATATATATAATTAGCTAATTGATTGAGAATTTTCCTGGCTTATGAAGTTTGTTTGCCCTTTGTCAATTAGATTGTTTTGAGTGGAAAAGTTATTTTTGTCATTTCCCAAAAAGTTGAAATATTGGAGACTTCAGTAAAATGTGCCTAGAAACAGAAAAGGGGTTGTTTGTGTGTGTGTGTGTGGGGGGGGGGGGGGGGGGTAAACATTAGCCCTATTTTAGCCTTTTAATCAAAATTTACCACAGTAAATAGCAATCACACGATAACACAGATTTTACGTGGAAAGCCCAAAAGGGAAAAACCATGGCCACAACACCCAACAAAAATTCACCAAATGATGATAGAATACAGGACACAGTCGAGAAAACTTACAACCGTATACCTAGGTTTATCTACAACTCTGATGACTTGTAGTTACTCCACGAGCATAGCTTGACTCAGTCAACCTTTTTGATCTTCTGGACACTACGAAGCAACAGCCTCGATCTCTATTCTTGAACAGATCCGATTACCCAATCAACCTTGTGTGCAGAACACAACAATGCAAAGATATGTAAGGTTTTTGGAAAACTATCTCGAGAAAATTCTCTCACAATGATCAAAATATTTGCTCAGAATTTTGACTCTGAAAAAACAATGGTTGGGATATAGAAAACCAAGTTATAGAGGTGTTTATATAGAAACTCAGCTTCCAAAGCCAATTTACGAAGGATTTGTGAAAACTGGGGTGGCAATCGATCACAACTAATAAGGGATCGATCGCTTTCAAAGTGAGGGATCGATTTCACATCGATCACTGTTGATCGCATGCTTCTGTTGAAACAGGGATTGTTTGGGGATTGATGCTTCTGTTGAAAAATTTTCATTTGTGCATTACACTTGATATAGCAGTATATATACATATATTTTCCTTCCTTCTGTCAATTTTGGATGATTGGTGTTATTTCTTCGTCCATGTGTGTGATTCATTTGCCTAAATGCTGTAGATGGCTTGTCTACCTCATTCTTCTCACTTACAATGTGCTAGTATTTCCTTCAGGGCTTTAGTCTTCCTAATTTAATTTGTTTGGTTATCACTCTGTTGTGAAGTAATTTAGGAATCCAATTGTTCCCTTGATCCTCTCTCTCTCTCTCTCTCTCTCTCTCTCAGGATTGGTCTCCCATTATTAATTTTATTGAAAAGGCCATCACACACTTGTGGACTGAAAAATTTTCTCACGGTAAACTGCTAAATTTGTGAATAATCTTTTTGCTGTCTGTTAACATTATTTTTGTTAATTCATTTCTTAAACTTGTCTTGACTTTTGATATGTTTCAAGGAAATTCCTCCAGCCGTGGTACTGTTATGTCAGGAGAAGACAATTCCTGGAGGGAAGGTGATGATGTTTCATCACCAGAAAACGGTAGGATCTATATTTTATTATTAAATGTCTTGCTTCTGATAATTCTGTATATGGAGTTTGAATACCTTGATCTAGTTGTTTCAATAGTTACATTCCTCAAAACTATTTGGAGAAGAGAGAACACATTTCCAGAGTAACAGAATTTCATGAATGATGTTTATATAGCTTGCTTGTGAACTGGCAAAAAATCTGTTTGGGTAAATTATACTGTTGGTCCCTCTAGGTCCAGTGAAGTTTTCACTTTGGTCCCTGTAGTTTCAATTTCATCAATTTAAACCTCACACTTTCAATTACGTTTCAATGTGGTTCCTCTGTCCATTGTGGTTAGCATTTTGGACGGAAAAAGGCAACATGTGGAAATTTTAGCAATTCCTGCACAAAAAGAAAAATGAATAGATTACACCTGTGGTCCCTATAGTTTCTTTTGAATTCTACTGTTGTCCTTCTAGTTTCGCACATGTTTTCCATCCAAAATGTTAATGACAGCTGACCACATTGGTACGGAATTGAGTGTATGAGGTTTAAATTGATGAAATTGAAGCTATAGGGACTAAAGTGAAATTTGGTTCAAACAAGGAGCAAAGGTGTAATTTACCCAATTGATTTCCTTCATGTGTATCCTAAGATTTCTTTTGTTGCCAAACATTGGCAGATTTGCCAGAAAAATATGAAATTGCAAAAAGGAGGTGCAGGATGTACAATCACCGTGCTTCTTTTGGCCTTCCCTCCCCCCAGCTGGAGATGCCAACTGAAGAAAGTGACCATATGTTTCGCTGGAAAGACAATAGATTTTCTTGTCAAGATGCTTCAGAACACCAGATCAGGTTGGGATCTTTGTATCAAACTGACTACTCATTCCAGTCGTGTGATGGATTGCTTGCCCCATCCAGAGTAACTGTAAACCAAAAGAGTGCTAGCTATCTGCAGGCAACTGACCATAATATTTTCTCTTCTGAAGACCATTTCTTGGGGAATAAGTTCTTTGGGGAAAAAAGATCCAGTGAGCACACAGACTATATTTTGGGTTCTAGATTGGAGGATGCACATTTCAATGTGGATGCCAGCATAAGTAATGGATTTAATGGGAGTGCATTATCTCCTGATTGTTTTGAAATAGGTGATGATGTGGACAAGATCAGCAAGGATCTAAAGCCCTTTCTGCATAATTGCTCCTGTAGGAGAAGCCTTCCAGTTGATGGGGCGTCACCTGCAAGCTCTGAAGGATTTGACTTTCGGATTAATGGTTTTGGAGCCAAAAGAAAGAGTCTTGAACCTAATGATTGGGTTTGTGTTGGAGAAATTGATGACAATAACCAAAGGTTTGATTTCCTTCCAGGGACTCTATGGCAGGATGAGGCAGCAAGTGCTTGGTCTTCCCCCGGACCCATGTCTAAGTGTGACGTGCTTTCGGGTCTGGATTTTTTGTCAAGGGATTCAATAGAGTCTTCTGCAATAGGTGGAGAGTGTTTAGCTGGAGAGAATGACCTTCCACCAGACTCAATTGCACGTGTTGGAGAATTTTTCTCAAGTCGTCAGTCTCTTAAATCTGAATGGTCTTCTGTAATGTCAGATCCATTATTTAGGACCAAATCTCAGAATGTGGATAATTTCTTTGATGAGAAAGCACTTGAGAGGCGTATCAAATATGACAATAGTTCTAGATATGACTATTTAGCAGAAAGGGTTGTTAAGGACCGTGGTTTTTATTTTGATGATTCTTTGCGAAAAAGCTCAAGCCAAGAAGACTTCTCAACAAGTTTTGCAAACATGTGCTCAGGTTTTGAAAGTTGTGTTCATTCCAAGGAAGATAATTGTAGATTTATCCAACAACATAATCTAGATGATGTACTCTTTTCAAAATGTCCCGATATATTTATTGATGAAACAGAGTGGTTATGTTTAGACTCGCATGGTAAATATAATGCCAACTGTTCTGCAGTAACGTCACACCATATTTCTTCAGCAATTTATGATGTTGTGGATGAAGGCCTAAAGGATCCGATTATATATGAACAAAAAGGATATGTTTGTAAGAGAAGGCCAAAAAGAAGCCATTCAGCTCCACCTTTTTATAGAGGCAAGAAAAAATTCTTCACCTTAAATACCCATTTGGCCATGGAAGCAAAAAAACTCAAAGCCCAGGCCATCAATAATGCCCCTACTTCACAAGGTGTTGCTTTAATACAAACTGTTTGTAGGACTTGGTGGTGGTGCAAATAAGCTAGACCAGTTAAGATTTATGTGTATTGTGCAGAAACGAGTGGGTTGAAGCATCCTCAACAATCATCTGGTGAATGTCAACTATATTCTGAGCCAAATTCTGTGGAAGATCCATTGATCTACACCAGGTATAATTGCTTTTAGTATTTCCATGTCAAGCTTAAAATGCTAGATCAAATCTGATAGTTGCTAACTTCACTGAGGTTTTGCTTTCAGACCAGATAAGAAGAAAGCACATGACATGAAGGACATTAAAAAATGTGATACGCAAAAATCAGAGGATCTTGACATTTACAGTAAGGATTTGGTTGAAGGTAATGCTGTTGTTATGTGTTGGCAAAAGTTACGTTTCCCATTGATCTATGGGAGAAGCTACCATGTTTTTTAGGCAGGTGTCCATCTATTATGATTATGTTAGTATTATTATGTAGCATCGTAAGACATAACTGACATTCAAAAATTTAAAATGCAAAAAGTCAGAGCGCCTCCACATTTACGGCATGGATTCGGTTGAAAATAATTCTGTTGTTGTGTGTAGGCAAAAGTTATGCTTGCCATTGATCTATGGGTGAGTACCAGATTTTTTAAGGTAGATTTCCATCTGTTAAGATTATGTAGCGTTATGTAGGATTGTAGATTGAACGGTTAATATTATTTTGCCTATTCTCCCACAATATGGAAGCATTTATGAATAATGTATTATAGAATAAAGGATTAGTTACCTTTTTAGTCCCCAAAGAATGTGATGTGTCATTGTGATCCCCAAATTTTAAATTGTGTCAATTAAGGCCTAGTTTGGGAACAAGCTATTTTAGAAACTTTTTGACTTTTTACGAAAAAATGTGTAGAAAAGTAAAGGGAGTGATATGACAATTTAGAGTGACTTTTTGACCAAAATAGTTACTCCCCAAGCGAGGCCTAAGCCCTCAATGTATAAAAAGTGTTTCATTTTGGTCCCCCAACTTAAGTTTGTTTGTAGACTTCATTAAATTTAGGGGTAAATGCGGAAACTCAATTAAAAAAAATACACTTTTAGCTCCCAAAGTAGTGATCCGTGTCATTTTGAACCCCCATGTTTAAATTATGTTAATTTGCTACCCAATTTATAAAAAGTGTTTCAATTTGGTCCCCTAACATAATTTTGTCTCTCTCTGTCTGAACTAGGGGTAAAGCGTTAAAATCATAATTACATATCAACTAAAAACAAAAAAAAGAACCAACATCTTTAGAATGAAATATTCTTGCCATCCAACATGTATATATATGTTGCTTCCGACATTTGCGAGTCCTATAGATGTGTGTATAGAGAAATTAGGGTTTAGGTTTTTATCCAAAAGAGTAATTTGTTTGAGGGACAGAACTGTAATAAAAAAAATTAGAAGATGGTGTGGGCACTGAGAAAATGAGTGGTGTGCAAATAGAATTAACTGGACTAAAAGTGTATTTTTATTAATTGAGTTTCCACATTTACCCTTGACTTTAACAACACTTCCAGACAGAGTTAGGTTGGGGGACTAAAGTGAAACACTTTTTTATACATTAGGGACAAATTTTAGACATTTGTGACCAAATGACAAATTGCATACTTCAGGGACTAAAAAGGTAAAAAACCCTAGAATAAATTTGACTTTGTTTTTTTTTTCTTCGCCGTTATTTGATTATCACTTTTGTTGGTTATCACTTTATACCTTCATCATACCCATATAAATGATATACTTCTGATTCATGCTATCTTAACCTTCAGACTGCACATTGAAGGAAACTCATGATCCATTAGATTCTGGGCTAAAATGGCAGAAGAGCTGTCTACGGACTGCAGTTGAGTACCTTAGCGTTTTTTCTTTTCTTTTTGAAATCACATTCTATCATGATTACCAGTTTGTTAAAAGAACTTAGGGTTGTCAAGTTATGAAATTAGTGGTTACAAAGTGATTTTGTTTTCTATATAGAGGGGAGACAAATTACATAATCTTCACAATGAGAGTAATATACTTGATGTCTCTTCTGGGATCTTGCATCTGGCTGGTGATTCATTAGTTCCTGAATCTATCAATAAGAATTGTCTGGAGGATGCCAAAGTTCTCCAACAGGTGGATAAGAAATTCATTCCAATTGTGGGTGGTGGAGTGCTTGCTATTATTGACCAGGTTTAAGCACTGCTCTTCTTTCTTTCTTTTTTTCTTCTTGAGATCCAACTATTTCATGTTTTTAAATTTTTGAAAGACCATAGACCATGATGCTTGCCAAATGATATATTTAGGTAGTGTTCTATTCACTGGAATGGAATTATCATTCCATCAAAATATCCATTCCCATGTTTGATTGACTAAAAAATATATTGCAAATGGAATCATCATTCATCATTTGTAACGGACTGATCATTCCATAGGGGAGCCTAAGGAATGATTATTCCATTCCATTCCATCTCATTCTAGTGAGCTAAATAGAACATTAGTTCACAAGTTAAAACATTATGCTATGGACGTTGTAATTGTGGACTATTTAGTACCTTTGTTACATGGACTCGCTGGTTTGGGGCAGAGTACCCGTGTCGACACGATACGACATGGGTGCCGGTGTGAAATGTGTGTCAAATTCGGCATGGGTTTCTTGGACATAGCTGACATGAGAGGAGAAAGAAGGGTTGTCAAGAGAAACTTACAGTGGAGCAGTGGTAGCAAGAGGGTGAAGATCTATGTCGATTTGTGTCTCCGTGTCGTCTTGTCTTTGTCTTCATCTATGTCGATCTCCTCCTCTCTCTCTCTCTGTCTTCTCTTCTTCATCATCTCCTCCTCCTCGTCTTCTTCTTCTTCTTCTTCTCTCTCTCTCTCTCGTCGATTTGTGTTCTCTGTCTCTCCCCCCTCTCGTTTTTAACATATAATAAATAATATAATTTGTTATATAATAATAAATCTAATTAAATCATATATAATAATAAAAAAAATCTATAAAAATCTATAAAATAAATCATTCAATTTTTATTTTTTATTTATTTTAACATATTTTGTTATTCTTTATTTGTTATATTTTTTTATTTATAATATATATATCAATTAAACATAAAAAAAATAAATTATATAAATAAATTAAAAATATTATCAATAAAAATAATACATAAGATAAAAATAATAAATATATTTAAAAATAACTATTTAACTCATCTTTATATAATAAATATATTTAAAAAATAACTATTTACCGTATTCCCATACTCGTATCCAAATTTGGATCCATATCTATGTTTTTTCAATTTTTAATTTTGAAGTATCCGACCCCTAGATGTACCTGCACCTGCGCCCGCACCCGATATCTACACCCGAGTCCGTGTAACATAGTTTAGTATTGCTTCTCATGATTCTCAGTCGAGGCCTATTTTATCTCGGCAGAATGTTCAATGACACCAATTGTTGAGATGTACATAGCACAGGAAATCTTAGAAGTGGATTGAGGACATGGAATGGTTAACAGTTTCTCATATGAGAATCTTGTAACTGGGAAATCGTGTCAGCATTAGCCGGTAGATGCCTGGTAGTATATATACATCTACATGCAAACATGTGTGGGCTTGATTCGTGTACATACCAACACACATAATCATATTTATTGGCTTAGGGTTTTGGAGTCTGCTTCCAGCATTTGGCTGCATTTCTTACTTTGCAAGTGATTGTCTTTTACAGCACGCTGCAGATGAAAGGATCCGCTTGGAAGAACTACGTCAGAGGGTAAAATGCTTTTGTAGTTCAAACTTTTTAAAATGACAAATCCAGTGTGGCTAATAGACTAGTGAAATTCGTAGGTGCTATCTGGAGAAATGAAGACAGTCACTTACCTAGATACTGAGCAAAAATTGGTATGTCCATTTCACAGTATATGTCGGGGTTCTATTACAGCCCTAGATGCTGTGCCAAGTTAAACATTTATCTGAAAATTTTTAGATCTTCACTATTGATTTTTATTGTTTTCGAAACTGTAAACAGGTCCTGCCTGAAATAGGGTATCAGTTGTTGCACAACTATGCTGATCAGATTCAAAATTGGGGTTGGCTCTGCAACATTCGTTCTCTGGGTTCAAGGTCTTTTAAAAAGTAATTTTTCTGTGTTGTGTGTCTAGAAAATCTTTAATTAGTACTGTTGATCTATGTGTCAATCATTGTGTGAATGACCTTCAAAGATATTAACCCCATACCAATGTTGGTGAACAAGTCTGTCAGATTTTTGTTTGTGCTGATGACTTTGGAGAACCTTTTGGATCTCCTGCTTCATATCTTTCGTTAAGGATTTGTTGGGATGATTTTTTTTTTCCCCACTAAATATATGGTGTTAGAGAATGCATGATATATTGCATTTGTCTTGTTATACAATTCATCTTTTAAATTCTGAGATTTTTTTGGTGTCCACCCTTTTGTGTTTTTACAGGAATCTGAATCTTCTACACAGGCAGCCAACTGTTGTCACACTTAATGCGGTGAAGAACCTTCCTGCCCCTCTCTCTCTCTCTCTCTCTCTCTCTCTCTCTCTCTCTCAGCCATTGAACTTTTACAAGCTTAAATTAATTTTTTTTTTCTTGATTGTATTACTAGTTAGTCTGTCAACTACGTACATATACATGCATATATAGAGGAAAATATTATTGCCACAGAAGTTATTGTTATTACTTCCATAGACTTACACATTGACCAACCAGGTGCTTTAAATGTTTAAGTGTCCTCAATGTTGTATATTTACTCAAGATGTATAACATTATTGACATAGTTTGGAGATCCGCAATCTCTATTTTGTCTCATTATTGAATATCACAATTACTTTAATGTGCAGGTGCCGTGTATTGTAGGAGTCAATTTGACTGATGTAGATCTCTTGGAATTCCTTCAACAGGTAATACAGAGAAGTTTTTACGGTTCCATTTACATGATTTTTCTGGAGTTTATTGATTCATCATTCATTATCTAAAATTTTCCCAAACTATATTTGATGATTTTCTCACTCCAGTTTGTATTTGTGATCAACAGCTTGCTGATACAGATGGATCATCAACTATACCGCCATCCGTTCATCGGGTCCTTAACTCCAAAGCATGTAGAGGTATAATAACCTCAATCTATAGGAAAAATGCTAGTCTGTGTAAAAGTTGCATTAGTTACCAATCATCCACAAATTAAGTTATTTAATGCTTTATGCGAGGTGATGCTTGTCCACAAAGTATTCTCGTATGGACTAGTGTCATTTGCCGTGGTTTTTTTTTCTTGCTTCCTGATACATCTCAAATTTCCAGCATGTTACCAACTTTTTAGCTGCACCGGAGTTGTATTTCCTGTTCTTAAAAGGGTGAAAGCTTCTTTCTTGGGGATTATGTTCTTAATTTTGCTTATTGGTTTTACTATTTAGGTGCAATAATGTTTGGGGACACATTGCTACCTTCAGAGTGTTCCCTAATTGTTGAAGAGCTGAAGCAAACATCATTGTGTTTCCAAGTGAGTTGACAGTACCCGAGTCTATTTGTCAATCAATACAAAAAATTGAGAGTTTGTTTTGCTTAGCTGAGAGAGAGAGATTGCTTAGCTGCATTGTTGATAATTCTGGAGAGTTTGTTTTGCAGTGTGCTCACGGGCGACCAACAACTGTCCCTCTTGTCAACTTGGAGGCATTGCATAAGCAGATAGCTAAGCTTGGATTGTGGAATGGTGGTTCTAATGAATTGTGGCATGGGTTACATCAGCATGAACCCAGTTTAGAACGTGCAGCACAGCGTTTGAGCTCTGCCAGAGGTCTGTCTTGATGAGTAACCAGTTGGTTTTCCAGATTCAGTGGTGGCTGTGGTTCTCCACCAACGCGCCTTTTTTCCTTGCCACTGTGAACCCATTCTTTCAATTCGTTATGTATAGTTCTCATTCTGACCGCTAAAGTACCAATAATATGTCATACCAGTGTAACAGAGTTGCTTGTAGTTTGTAACGACAGTTATTTGCACACAATAAAATCACACCTTATTTTTTCACCTCATTTTTAAAATCATTTAAGGCAAAGCTACTTGGCAGATGTGTGATCAAAACAGCTAGATATAGTTGCTTCTTCTCTCGTCCCTTTCTTTTTTTTTTTCTCTTTGTCCAGCAAATACTAAAATTATGAGTGCTAAAATCATACGTGGACTATGTCAAAATTTGAAATACCTCCAAATAACCCCATTACTGTGAATGAAGTTGGACAGAAGATATAATTGAATGAAAAAATTTGACAACCATCTTTCTCAAAGAAGCAGCAATTCAATCATTCAACAACCAGGTGAGCTTAATCTACTGCATGCTAATGATGTCCATGCAGGTATTCCCTATGATTTACATATTTTGAAGTGCAGTGACCAGTAAAAGGATTCAAGCAGACACTATATTGATTCTTCTAATGAATAGATTGGTCAAATCAATTTCTTAAAATTTCCCATCTTCCGTTTACAGAATATGAAATGTATATCAATTCAATCATGTACAAAACACTTAGTTGAGAGAACAAAATTTAGCCCTGTCGCCAATCTCATAACGAGTTATATTATATCAGGTACCATTGACCAGGAACTGTCCAAGAAGGTAGATTGTGGTGCATCATAGCTCTTTATTCGAAACAGTTCAACACCATTGATTATTTTATCTACTTGGACAGTTTATTCTAGCGTTTGAGCTCTACAAAACTGGATCATAATTCATAATAATAATCATTTTATTTGGTTTCGTTTTTCTGAAAAAAGGAACCCCAAACCAACCCATATCCTATATCACAACCATCCCCAATGAAAAAAGATATGCAATATTTTGTTGACACTCACCTACAATAACTAACACTGCCTGTGAGGAAAGAGATCCCACATCGCGAGCTGAAATTTTCAGCATTTTCTGCACCCTCTACCATGGTCCCTTTGACCATCAGAATGGCCACAACACAGAAGAAGAGGCTTTTCTATACACCGTTATGACTCTGCATATCCTTCACTATTTCTTCAATCAGATATCCGGTAATTTGGGATTCCATCTCTTTCGCCACAGCATCAATGTCATTATTCATCAACCCTAACCAAGTGGTGAACCCTAGATCTAGATCTTCGGCAACCATACCAACAACCGAGTAATGAAATTTGTCTGTTGGAGGGTATAGATGTGCATGAACAATCTCCCATGCACGATCCAATAACTTCTGTCCACGTGGAGGAAGTAGTGCAGGACCAATAGCCTTTCTGAATGTAGACATGGTCACAGGTGGTCCAAGTACAACTGAAAGTGCTTCATTTAACAAATCAAGCAACAACTTGTGATCTCTTTTGGACCCTTCATTATCCTTGGTCATTTTCTTGTAAGACTCTTCTACTGCTTCAAAGATGTCGTTGGTTATAGGCTTTGCTAGTGGGTCCCATCTTGGTAAAACGTTGTTAGATGAACCATCGTACAGACCTGAAGCAACAAGCAAGTCTCGGATGTAAGCTTCTGCTTCATCCTCTAACTCTGCCATTTCAGTTTCCAAGGGCTGCTCTTCGGTGACTGTCTCCTTGGGGCCATCAGCGTCGAGTTCATTCAGTTGTCTCGGCAGCTCTGCATGATCATTAAACCATATGATAGGTGGCAATTTAAAGAAATATGCATTATGGCTTTGCAATATTCAAGTAAGCCTACACGCATGTGCCAAAGCCATCATTGGACAAATGAACAAGGTGTAATTGAAAATTAATAGTCAAGCAATAAAATCAACAATGCAGGACCAAAGTTCATAACCAGAAGACCATTCCAAACTTTTCTTTAAAAAGCTACAGAAACATAATTTATTCGCATACCATTTAGATTAGAGCTGATCTCTCTGAAAACCTGAGGCAGCAAGACATCTTCTAGCGGAGATAGATCTGATGTTGATGTTGAACTAAAATGATCTGCTGCCCTCCATAACTCCTTGTAAACACTGCTGCACACAGATGCAGGGCTTGGTGGTACCTCAGTAAAGTTCTCCTAAAACAAGAAGATATAATGTGATTAAAGAATAACCACAGGTCAACAACCAATGAAATGCAATCAATTCACAATTTTCTTATTGTCTCTGTATAAAACAATCCTTACATGTGCCTCTCCAAAGTTCAACATAACTGTCGGTCCACTCATGATATCTTTCATGGAATCACATTCATACTTATGTGGCTCCTCTGCTGATAGAATCTTTTTGCCAAACAGACTCCCTCTAAGAGAGAAACTGTATTTCAAGCTGGAAACTTTTTCGTTCAAATTGGACCTTTCCTTCTTCCTTTTTCTGCCAAACAGACTCCCTGTTGATAGAATCTTTCTGCCAAACAGACTCCCTCTAAGAGAGAAACTGTATTTCAAGCTGGAAACTTTTTCTTTCAAATTGGACCTTTCCTTCTTCCTTTTTCTTACATCCACTGTTACTCTTTCAACAACTTCATGCTTCCTCCTGATTTGTGCCCCAGTTAAGATGTGACGGTCCTCTAGAAGTACCTTCCCAAATGATGTTCCCGATGATGCCGGTGCTGACAAAGATCTAATGAGGCTCCTAGGAGACAAATCTCTAATTGTTGGAGCAGAAGATATATCCAGCTTCTGGTCGGAATTAATCAGAGATGGCTGCTCAAAATCTCTAATTAGGGTTCGGTTCCTTGAAGAATATGATTCCTTCTGCTCAGATGGAAAAAGTTCCTTCCTAAATCCATGATGTTGCAACCCACTTTCACATGGGCTTGCTTTTACTGCATGACCCATAAAATCTATAGGCTTCTCACTTGCTATAATTCTTCTTGAATTTGAATAGAGAGCAACCTTTTCCTTGTTGAGGGCTTCTTGAGCAAGCCACTGGCTAGGAATTCTGTCAAGTTCAACAACCTTTGAGCATTCCCTGATCCTTTCTGCTTGACATGCTTCAAATTCTTTCTTAAACTTCCGTAGTTCCTCCTCTTGAGGATGTTCTCGTGACCTTGGCTTTTTCAACTTTGTGTGAACATGCTGACTATCAAGATCTTTGTCCTTGTTATGTTGAAAAGAATTAAACTCCATCTATCTAGAAGAATTTGAGTTACAATGGACATGCCCACCTGAGCCTTTTTTATTCTGTTCCTTCTTATGCAAATTGGTTCCTGGCTTTTGATTCTTTTCACATGGGCTTGCTTTTACTGCATGGCCCATAAAATCTATAGGCTTCTCACTTGCTGTAATTCTTCTTGAATTTGAATAGAGAGCAACCTTTTCCTTGTTGAGGGCTTCTTGAGCAAGCCACTGGCTAGGAATTCTGTCAAGTTCAACAACCTTTGAGCATTCCCTGATCCTTGCTGCTTGACATGCTTCAAATTCTTTCTTAAACTTCTGTAGTTCCTCCTCTTGAGGATGTTCTCGTGACCTTGGCTTTTTCAACTTCGTGTGAACATGCTGACTATCAGGATCTTTGTCCTTGTTATGTTGAAAAGAATTAAACTCCATCTGTCTAGAAGAATTTGAGTTACAATGGACATGGCCACCTGAGCCTTTTTTATTCTGTTCCTTCTTATGCAAATTGGTTCCTGGCTTTTGATTCTTTTCACATGGGCTTGCTTTTACTGCATGACCCATAAAATCTATAGGCTTCTCACTTGCTGTAATTCTTCTTGAATTTGAATAGAGAGCAACCTTTTCCTTGTTGAGGGCTTCTTGAGCAAGCCACTGGCTAGGAATTCTGTCAAGTTCAACAACCTTTGAGCATTCCCTGATCCTTGCTGCTTGACATGCTTCAAATTCTTTCTTAAACTTCTGTAGTTCCTCCTCTTGAGGATGTTCTCGTGACCTTGGCTTTTTCAACTTTGTGTGAACATGCTGACTATCAGGATCTTTGTCCTTGTTATGTTGAAAAGAATTAAACTCCATCTGTCTAGAAGAATTTGAGCTACAATGGACATGGCCACCTGAGCCTTTTTTATTCTGTTCCTTCTTATGCAAATTGGTTCTTGGATTTTGATTCTTTTTTCCATCCTGCCGAGCTACAGATTTTGTATCGAATGATAACATATCTATTCCCATCAGACGGGCCACAACACTCGGTACATTTCGTCTGGTGTTTGGTCCTTTGGACATTTCTTCACTGATCAACATCTCCATTGAAGCCTCCTTAATATTTTGCAAAAAAAACACACCAATCATTCAACAAAAATACATGAACTGTGAACAAAGCTAAAGAAGGACAAAAGGAGGGGGGCTTTGGGGGCTGAAATAGCACTGTAAGAACAAAGCTGAAGGAAAAGGAAAAAAATAAAAATAAAAATAAAACGGTGCCGTTTAAAAGGCACAACAGCGGCACAGCTACGGGGTCACAGCAGTGACTCCGCATCCAAAAGCTCATTCATTTTCCCTCCATTTTCTCAGCAACCAAACATCGTATTGAAGAGGGGAAAAAAAAAAAAAACGAACCTGGTTTCGCTTTTGTTGTTGTTGTTTCGCTTTCGTCCCTCCTTTCTTAGCTTTCTTCGCGGATTGAGGTTGTGAGAGGCTCTCATGGTTTTCGAAGGTGGTGGTGGTAGTGGTTGGGATGGTGGTGGTGCAGAAGAGGGGGAGGATGCCGGAGTACCAAACGGCAGCAAAAAGCTTATTCATTTTTGAGAGAGAGAGAGAGAGAGAGAGAGAGAGAGAGAGAGAGAGAGAGAGGCTGTGTAATGGCGTCAAACACTGATGTGTGTTTTGAAAGAGAATTAGGAAAAGGTAGTAGTGGTGTCACCAAAAGGCAACCGAAACTATATATGAATGTAGTGGTGCAATATGGAGGGAGAGTGATCCGCGCGGAGTATCCTAATTTCTTTGAAACAAATATCCTAATCGATCTTAATTTCCATAATTTGGATCATTCTTATTTTAGAACTTATTAGGTAAAATTATTAGGTAAAATATTTATATAAAAATTTAGGGTGAATTACATTGACACCCCTTGAAATTTATGTTTATTACAATTATCCTCTTATATTTGGAAAATTACCCTAACCCCCTGTTAATTTAATTTTATGTATGATGATCATTACGGTGAGGGGGAACTGTTATGCAACTTTAAACTTCAGGGGACAATCTATAATGAAACTTTAAACCTCAGGGAGGGGATGTAATTTCCAAAAGGTGAAGGAGCTATAATAAACATAAACCTCAAGGGTATCAATGTAATTTACCCAAAAAATTAAGGGTAAATTACAGTGACACCCCCCAAGATTTATATTTATTACAGTTTCCCCTCACCTTTGGGAAATTACATCTCCCCTCCTGAGATTTAAAGTTTCATTACAGATTCTCCCTCTCAGTAATTTAATTTTTTTAAATACCAATTTTGCCCTCACTGGGTAAATTACATTGACACCCCTCACATTTTAGAAATTACAATCCCCTTCCTAAGGTTTAAAGTAGCATTATCAATTACCCCCTCGGTTAGTATTAGTTGGAAAAAAAAAATTGAAAAAAAAATTTAATTGGAAAAAAAATTAATTGAAAAAAAATTTTGTTAGTAAATTTTTTAAATTTTTGTTTAAAAATCAACGTAAACTCATTTTTTGAATTTACGTTTTTTCCTCAAATTTGCAAACTGAGACAACCATTTATAAACAAAAAAAAAATATCAAACAAGTTTTTCTGACAGTTTTTAAATTTTTGTAAATATAAATTGAAAATTGAAAACGAAATGATTACCAAACAAGTCTCGGATGGTAAAAATATCGTAAAATTAACAAATAATTAAATAAGTTACCAACGTAAGAAATGACTTATCAAAAGATTCTTAGGCTATGTATAGTTTGATTTTTAGAAAAAAAAATTAAAAATTAAAAACTAATTTGGTTAAGAAATAAAAAATAAAAAATAATTATCATTTAAGTGTAAAAAATAATTATCATTTTAACTTTTGAGCAGGTTATATACATACGTATGATCGTTTCAATTTAATTTGTAAAAAATTATTTCTAACCACTCGACAGATAAAAATTGTATAAAAATGATAATTATTTTTTATTTTTTATTTCTTAACCAAATTAATTTTTAATTCTTAAAAAAAATTCTAAAAATCAAACAATACATAGTTTAATAATCTTTTGATAAGTCATTTCTTACGTTGGTAACTTATTTAATTATTTGTTAATTTTACGACATTTTTAAGCCTGTTTGGTGGGCTTGTTTGGTAACCATTCCATTTTCAGTTTTCAATTTATATTTACAAAAATTTTAAAAACTGTCATAAAAACTTGTTTGATAATTTTTTTGGTTTATAAATGGTTGTCTCAGTTTATAAATTTGAGGAAAAAACATAAACTCAAAAAATGAGTTTACGTTTTTAGTTTTCAATTAATTTTTTTTTCAAAAAAAAAATTTCAATTTTTTTTCAAATAACTTTTTTTTTCAATTAATTTTTTTTCAATTAATTTTTTTTTCAATTATTTTTTCCAAATTTTTTTTTCCAATTAATTTTTTTTTCAAATAATTTTTTCCCAATTAATTTTTTTTCCAATTATTTTTTTAATTTATTTTTTTTCAAATAATTTTTTTTAATTTATTTTTTTTTCAATTATAATGTGTGTGATTCCATTATCATAAATAATAAAAATAAATATAAATTAGTTTATGTTTTTAAAATTTTTTAAACATTTTCTTCAAACTAAACGCGTTTGTAATTTATATTTTTTTTAAAATAAACAAAAACCAGTTTATAAAAATTTTGTAAACATAAACTAAAAACGTAAACGTTATCAAACGCTAGTATTCAGTTTTCAATTTATATTTACAAAAATTTTAAAAACTGTCATAAAAATTTGTTTGATAATTTTTTTGATTTATAAATGGTTGTCCCCGTTTGTAAATTTGAGGAAAAAATGTAAATTCAAAAATGAGTTTACGTTGGTTTTTAAACAAAAATTTAAAAATTTTACTAACAAATTTTTTTTCCAATTAATTTTTTTTCAATGATTTTTTTTTTCCAACTAATACTAACCAAGGGGGCAATTGGTAATTCTACTTTAAACCTGAAGGAGGGGATTGTAATTTCTAAAATGTGAGGGGTGTCAATGTAATTCACCCAGTGAGGGCAAAATTGGTATTTAAAAAAATTAAATTGCTGAAGGGAAGAATCTGTAATGAAACTTTAAACCTCAGGGAGGGTGATGTAATTTCCAAAAGGTGAGGGGGGAACTGTAATAAATATAAACCCTAGGGGGTGTCAATGTAATTTACCAAAAAATTAAAATGATTAGATATTAGGGTAAATCCCAAATCAATGTTTGTTGCACCATTTGGTCCTGCGGTTTATTTTATAAACTAGTAGGTTCTATCGAAATGGTAAAGACATTTGGGCCCATGATGTTAGCTTGTGTCTTGCAAATTGTAAGGGGTAATTGTGGGGTTTTGATGATGTTAAATTTACCAAATTGACTATAAAGCGTATTGTAGTGTTTTTTTGGCTTCCCTCTTTCTCGATCAAAACATATTAGAGAAATATGGAAAGTTTTGTACTGCTCTCGATGGTAGGGGAATGATGATCATCCCAATATTTTGAAATCTCTTGCTGGCAACGTTAATCAGTCGAGAATATTACCAAAATTTCTATTCGTGGCCTCCACCCAAATCGTAGAAACACTTGGAAATGAAATTCTGTGACTTGGTCATCTGAGAAAGAGAGAGAGAGAGAGAGAGAGAGAGAGAGAGAGAGACTGACTGTGTGTTTAAGCAAAAACTCTATTTTGAAAGAGAATTAGGTAAAAGGGGTACCAATATGGAGAGAGGAGTGATTCGCGGCGTCATTCCTAATTTCCATAATTTGAATATAGGTAAAATATTTATATAAAAAAATTAAGATGGTTAGATATTAATTGTTATATATTTAAATTAAATTTATATTATAAAAAATAGTTAATTATTTTTAAAATTATATTTGTCGTCTATTTTTTTTAAACAAATATGCTTTAAATATATAGCTACTGAAAAGTTTGGTCGCTATATAGTTAATTTTGGCTACTAAAACAATTTAGTTGCTGAATAAAAAATAAAAAATTACTTTTTGTCTTTGGCGACCAAAAGTTTAATCAACAAAAATTTATTTTCAGCGACTAAAAAAAATTTTAGTAGCCAAAAACTAAAATTTTTGGAGGGAGACATTTTAAATTTTGGAGGGATTTATAAAATAATTGGTGACCAAAATGTTTAGTCGCGAATTGTGTAAAATGACCAATAACCATATATATATATATATATTATTTCCAAACCAAACCCTAAACAGACCAGCGCCTCTCTCTCTCTTCAGCGTCCCTCTCCCTCTCCCTCTCTCCTCTCCCTCTCCCTCTCCCTCTTCTTATTTTTTACTCCTCTTCTCTCCCTCTCTATCGCTAGGGATGGCAATGAGGGTTAATGGGATGGATATTAATTCACCATCCTCATTCCCCTATAATAATTTTTCCCTATTCCTCATTCCCTATGGATACTAACCTCTCCATCTCCTAATGGGTTTGGATTTTCCCCAACCCAACATGACCTTCCTTTTTTTTTCTTTTTTCTTTTTCCAAGGTTCAGAACCAAAGCTAAATATGTGCTCAATCTTATTTTATTTTATTTGGCTCAACAACAAAATCAAATACACATTAATTAATTAAAAAGTTTGTTTTTAAATAATCAAGTATATAATTTTGAGACAATCAAATAAGCTCACAAGAATACGAGATAAAATTGTTTTCATATATTTATATAACAAAATCAATCTGGGTTAAAGGCATTCTAAGAAAAATAATGTTGTTGTAATTTGGAGATGTGTCAGCCCATATTCTCTCATTTTCTCTTCTCTTCTCTCTCCAGTCTCCAATAACCATGTATATATAGGTGTGTTCCTCTTTGTGTCCGCATTGAGTTGCTATTCTTTTTTCCATTTGGCTGTATTGGGGAGATAATGGGCACCCAAATCATGTGCTAGACAATTAGACAGCTATTACAGTATCTCTAACGCTTACTCAAAAAAAAATTTAATATTAAATTTGAATAAAAAATTAATGAAAAGTTTCATATGATACTATGTGTTCCAATGCTAATTTTTTAATTTTTATCAAACAACTGGTTGACCAGGAGGTCATCCGACTTATGTAAATTTTCATCAAACAATCAGTTGATTGGGAGGACAATCGGCCGGTCATCCCGTGTATAGTGAAGCCTCTGCAAAAGTAACGGCTATCTGTAAAAATTTGATGAATGATGAAGCCTCCCTCAATTTGATATGGGTTTGATGCCATGGTTGGAGCAACAAAAGTGTGCGTATTTTAACAAATTTAAATTTGATGGAAAATCTAAGTAAAAGTTTGAGACGCTCTTATCGGAGTAGAAAAAAATAAATATATGCATTTTTACTTAGGGCTTGTTAAGGAAATGTTTTTTTAGTAATATTTTGAAATCCCCTTGCTGGCAACGTTAATCAGTCGAGAACATTACCAAAATTTCTGTTCGTGGCTCCACCCAAACCGTAGAAACACTTGGAAATGAAATTATGTGACTTGGTCAAGAGAGAGAGAGAGAGAGATTGTGTTTAGGCAAAAACTCTGTTTTGAAAGAGAATTAGGTAAAAGGGGTACCAATATGGAGGGAGGAGTGATCCGCGGCGTCATTCCTAATTTCCATAATTTGTATATAGGTAAAATCATATTATTATTATATAATATAAGTAAAAGTGTTGTAGCCTCTTTGAAGTTGGAAGTCTCACTCTAATTTTCTCAATTTTTCTAAATTTTATAACACTTAAAATACACGTCATTCTATGATTAGCTCAAAATATAATTTCTAGGGTAAATTATGCAAATAGTCACTGTAATTTACACGATGTGTCAATTTGGTCCATATAGTTTCAATTTGCTCGATTTTTCCCCTTAATTTAACGGATTGTGTTATTTTAGTCTAATGAATAACGGTTGTTAAGTTAATTTAATGGAAGGTCAAACAATGTGTCAATTTGGTGCATGCACTTTACATGATGTGTCAATTTGGTCCCTATAGTTTCAATTTTCTCGATTTTGACATGGACTAAATTGACACATTGTGAAAAATACAGGAACCAAATTGACACATTATTTGACTTTCTAGTTAAATTAACTTAACAACCGTTATTTATTGGATTAAAATGACAAAATCCGTTAAATTAAGGGGCAAAATCGAGCAAATTAAAAATACATGGACCAAATTGACACATCATGTAAACTACCGGGACTATTTACATAATTTTCCCTAATTTATATTAATTAAGGTAATTTTTAAATCCTCTAAATCATTACCAAAATTTATTAGTAATATGCTTCCTTAAATTTTGTGATTATTATTCCTAGAATTACCTTATTCTAATTGGAATCATAATCTATATGATTATACATACCAAACTTCAAAGATTTCTATAATTATATTTAAAAAGTTTAGGAAATATAACAATGGGAAGAGAGCGACATATTAGGTCCTCAATTTTTTATTTTTTCTTTTTTAAAACACAATCACAACATAATTCTTTAAGTATATGGAAAAAAAATAGAAATACAAAAAGAATTATTCAGAGATTTTAGCTTGAAAAACAAGCGAATTGTGCAAATTAAATTATGAATATGGTCCAGATATTTTAAATGACGCATGGATATTCATATTCTCTATTTAATATGAGTTGTTATTGGGTTATTTTAGCCAATTTCTTTGTATATATCTTTTCTTTTATTTTAATAAAGTTTTTTTATATTTATTTTTGTATAAATGAAAAAAAAATGCAAAATACAAAAAAATTATTTTTATAGCCGGCTAAATCTAGCTCTAGTATAACAAGAGCACCAAGCTCTCTCCTAAAGATAAAACAAAAGTGATGATAATCTTGGGTTTGACATCCTTATAAGAATAACGTAAGGGAATCCTAAGGAATTTTTACTACAATGTAAGAGGAATCGAAAAGAGTTTTTACTATCAATATAAGAGAATTTACTTAGAATTTTTACCGATCATGTGGCTATTTGAAAATCAAAATATGTATGTGTATATTTTTTTTCTTAGTTTAAGTAATTTTTTAAGGGAAGACCAATCAATGGAGTATATTTTTTTAGATTGGAAAAAAATTATAAAAGGAAGAGACGTGAAATTTTTGTAACTTTATATCTATATAAATTTGGAAATAGTAGAAGGAGTAATTGATTAAGAGTTAAAAAATTTAAAATTAAGAGTCAAAATTGATTAAATTAAAAGTGTAGAGAGCAAAATGATATAAGAGATAAAATGTAGGGACTACTAATATAATTTGTTTATGTTTTATTAATTTCTTACTCATAATTTAACTTATTTTTAATTTTTTTCCCCTGTGGTTTAGTGGCCTTTTATATTCGGCAACTAAAGCAAAAAACTTTGAACGTATGAAATGAATGTAATGATATTTCATCATCAAACAATTTTTATTATTACTTTTGGTTTAAATGGATGAAAAATTAGTGTATATTTAATTGCGAGGAAATATCATTTTGCCCCCTAAACTATCACGTGTTTTTCACATTGACCCCCATACTTCGATTTATTTTAATTTAGTATCTGAACTTTCCACAAATTGATCAATTAGACCCCTGTCGTCACCTTCCGTCTACAATTGGATGGAATGTGCTTACGTTGCATTTAAAATTTCATTTTACCCCCCCCCCCCCAAACTATACCTTAAAAATCAATTTACCCCCCAAATTAAAAATCAATTTGACGTTCCTTGTACTGAACCAATTTGCATTCCAAGCAACATAGTACTAACCATATTTCCAATTTAGTTATTATGTCCTCATTTGAGCATCAACCAAAGGCTTTAGTATGCTAAAACAATGGAGTGAAGAAGTAAATATATATATATATATAAATATGAATATTTAAAAAAAAGGGGAGGATGGGAGAAAGAAATAAAGCAATTTCCATAGGGACGTCATGACGCACTACATTGCCACCTTATGATAAAATCCTCTCACCAATCTTATTAGATTGTTGTGAAAATTGATTCCAAGCACATAGCCTCAAGATATAACGAAGTCTACTAATGTCTAACTGCATCTTACATCATCACATAGAAACCTGCCTAAAAACAGGCATGCCACTTGTTGCGATAAACAGAATGACTACAATACCTTGAAGGTAAGATCTTTAATTATTGCAAGAAAGAGAACTCTCCAATTCTAAGTAAAAGAAAGAATTGAAAAGCCCAGCCTAGCCCACACCAAACCAAACCAAGCCTTAAGTCCCATCAAATGGGGACGGCTACATGAATCCTTCTTCTCTACGTGGCCTTATCAAAGGCCATTTCGTTAGTCAAATTAAGTAGATCTATATCTATATTTACAACACCAACTAACATTAATCTAGGCCTACCCCGTCCCTTAACACTTCCATCTATTGTTACAGCATCGCATCTCTTCACTACTACCTCTGTTGGTCTCCGTTGAATATGACCAAACTATCTCAATCAATTCTCTCTCAACTTATCTTATATCGGTACTACTCTTACCCATTCCCGAATACACTCATTTCTAATTCTATCTTGTCTAGTCTTGTCACAAACCCACCTTAGTATCATCATCTCAGCCACACTCATATTGTTTCTTGGTTGCAGCCTAGCCCACATTTCTCCTTAAAACCTAGGTGTTAAAGAGAGAAACTGGAGCCTTATAACTAGCACAGATAGGACAACTCTAGGTGATGTGGAACACATTCCAACACACCCTCCTAAACCACAACATATAGTCGCCGAACAAACGGCACACCAATCACTGGCCCAACCAAGCTCTGATACCAAATTGAAAAGCTCAGCCCACACTTCTCCCTAAAACACAGGTGTTAAAGAGAGAGAAATTGAAGCCTTATAATCAGCACAGATGGGACAACTCCAAGTGATGTAGGACACATTCCAACAGAAGGCACTAAAGTTTAAACTGGAGTAGATGGAACTAATCACAAGGGCAAACGAGCAAAAGAAGCAAGAAACAATCAGGAGCATAACTATGATTTCTTTTTTCGCATGCAACTAGTGTTGAGAGCACAAATCTAAAATGTTTTAGCTCCTAACCGATTGTTGTGAAACTAGTTGAGAGCAATGTTGACCGCAAAAACAATCGGGAGCACAACACAATTCTAAAATGTTGAGAACACAAATTCCATTTATTATGAGAGGGAAATGTTTCAGCTTGTCGTTCATTTGACAGACGATTGTTTCATCCTCAAACCTAAAAAGCATGGATATGGATACAAGTATCATAATTAATCAAAATCTAAGAAACTAGGATATAGGTACAATAAGGATACATCAATAATAAAATATATTTTTATTATTATAGAATTAAAATAGGGCAAATTACAACCCGTAGGGGTTGGGGCTAGTGGGAGCAGCTTGGGGCCTAGGGGTATACTTCCTCCAGGTCTCAGGTTTAACTCTTACTAGGTGCTATCAACTCTTTGAGGCTACGCTCGTAGGCTCTGCCCAAAATTTATTTGTTATTCAATTAGAAATTTTAAGAGTAGGATATAATTTCTAAAACTACCACAAGCAATTTGTATTTTAAGCAAACTTCAAAGAGAGTATTTGTAATTTTCCTATTAAAATAGCAATAATTTTGAATTATTATTTAATATTAATATTTTTTTTAAATCAATAAAATAGCTTGAATTTTCTTTTAGCTAAAAATATTATTACTAAAATGATTCCAAAAATATCAAAACATCCATCACATGGCAACATAAAAAGGCAAGCTGAAAAGCACTCATGATAGCAGCAAAGGCTAAGAAGCACGGATACAGACATGTGACACGACATTGACAGGCTGACACAAAATTTTCAAAAAATGTACACATGACATGTGGGGGCACGTGCAAAATATATAATTTTATATATTTATTATATGTCATATATAAGGATACAGAATTATTATATGTCACATATAAGAATATTTAAGTAAAATATAATAATGTTTGAAGTCACAAGAAGAAAATTAGATATAAATTTATATTGTTTTATTTTATCATTGGATTCCAAATTATTTTATTTAAACTTGTAATGTGTTTCATGTGTATCTAAGAGTTAGGAAGTGTCTGACGACTATTGTATCGTGTCGGTGACACGTTACCTTCTTAGAAATGCTTATGCTTCTTAGAAAAATTGAATTGCCTTCAATTTTCATCATCCAGACAAAAACAAATGTTTCACGTAACTTGGGTTGTCTTTCTCCCCCTTCGTATCTCTCACTCATGGAGGCATTTTTCTATGTAATAACCGGAACTGAGTCCTTCAAGCACATGCTAAATGAGGTAAATTAAATTGAGGATACATATCCATGCATATCCGACATGTATAACCTATTTCATGCATTCGTACTTTCAATCCTCAAACTAAGATGATGCACTTGGTCTTATGATGGGATTGTTAAATTATCATCAAATTTATCCAATCCAAGTAAATGGGCCCATATGTAAGAATCACAACATTTCAAATGGAACCATAAGAAGTTTGTTTTCCTTTTTTAACTAAAAATTGCAGTTCCAACATAAATAGTGGATCTTGCAGGCTAATAGACAGCCTTCATAGTCTCATGACTTTGACATGGAGAAATAAGATCACTATTAAGGACTATCATCTTGAACCAAGTTCTTTAAGCAACCCACTCAACTTGGCAAAATCATTTGTGGGCCAACAAATTATAAGCTTGATAACCAAATCAATACAACACTCTTAAACCAACATTTATTTGAACACACAATTATCATCTTAAAAATATTGCATTTGTTCACAAAGAGAAAACTCCATCCATCAATATTGTTTAGTGAGAGTCCATCAGAGTCACCTTTGCTACAATTGATCTTTATAAGTCAACAAGCAAGCCAAGGGGCTATTTGCAGGGTGTCCACATGATTTGGACACAATGCAGATGATTCAATCATCTCCACACTACATATTATGGATTATCTTTAGTTTTGGCCTCATCAAAAACTCCAATTGATGAGACTGCAAGAAATCATAGGGCATTCACCAATTTGGAAATTCAAAGTCAAATGAACTCTTTTATATGGATGGCAATAACACCCCCCCTCCCCCCTCCCCCTCTCCCTCCCCCTCCCAAAAAACAAAAAAGCAACAACAACAACACAACTACTTTCCCTGCCCTCTTAATTTATAAGGGGTGGATTTTGTGGTGGAGGTTATAGGTTCACTAGGAAGTAAGTAGAGAAAAGAAGACGACCATATCCAATGGAACGTGTCTAAATAGGTTTGCCAACCATGAAATTTATTTGTATAATAACAAAACAATATTTGTCTTCCTCCCTCCTAAAACTACAAACTTATTTTTCGAGAATATCACTTAAAGAAAAAGAAAATCAATTAATGTATAGCATAATAGGGCCTCATTTGGAAACAGACTATTTTAGTGACTTTTGTTTTTTTACGAAAATATGTGCAGAAAAGTAGAGAGAGTGATGTGACAACTTATAATGACTTTTTGGCTAAAACATACAGTCCCCAAACAAGGCCTAAATAAAAAATAAATTCATAGACAAAATCATGCTAGGTTCAACCATAATCATGAAATGTAGGCAATTGTTTACAAGTAAAGGATTACCTCACTAAAGTGTTTCTCAAACTAGAAAACAATTAGTGGAATGAGAGGAATGTGGGTAAGGATTGTTTCCCTCTATAAAGTTGTACAATAAACAATTTCATTTCAATAAATGATGATATAAACCTACAAGTATTCGTCCTAAATCCAAAAGAGTTAACATAACAAAGGATTACCTCCTATAAATCAATCATCAATTACCTCCATTACTCTACATGTTCATCATAATGACAGTCCACCATGACATTAGCTTACATGAGGTAAGAATTCACGTATATGGAGTCAATAATTATATCTTTCCAATGATTTTCATATAATTATTACAGGGGAAAAAAAGCTCCCGCCAACCAACCCAATAAAAGGAAAAAAATTTGTTGACTTGTCCCCTAAACCCATAGTAATGTGGTTTGTGTCAAATCTAAGTTGGATCCCTTCTTGATAGAGACAACTGGCAACATAATACTTAAGTTTATAAACGATGTAGAAAATATGCTTCTAATGCTCAAACATTGATTTGGCATGTGTTGGATGATGCTGGGCCCACTTGGGAACTAGAATAATTTAGTTTTGAGTTTTATCTCTATTCATATCTATGTCTTATGTGAGCTTTGGTTCTGTTTTAGGGTTGGGTATTTTTTTAATTTGCAGAATTTCTGGAATTGGTCTCAAGATTGGGTTGTTTTGCTAAGCCATGAGCCTTGGAATTGTTTTAATTTGTTTAACAGTTTTATTTAGTATTAGATAAGTTTTGGAAGTTAATTTTTTTATTAGTTTTTTTTCTTTTTTGGTAAATCCTAGTTCTACTTGGTTAAAGAAGTCTCCTCTAATTCTATATTATGCTATGCATTGCTTCTAATTCAATGATCAAATTATACAGAATTTTCTAGAGTTTTGAATCCTCTTTTTGGTTTTTGAATTGCAACTCTAGCGCTAGGTGTGATGCCTAAGGGATTCTAGGATTGATTCCTAGTTTTCTTCCTCTTTTTCCTTATTTTCTGTTTAATGTTCATGGATTACAGTTTACAGCCTTTAAATAGCTTTTATTATGCCACAAAAATTCCTTTCCCCTGGAGCCCAAACCTTTCACAACCAAACCCCACACATCCATTAGCATTCTTTCATTAAACCTAAACCTATGACTAGATTCAGACTGCTTTAAACTTGAATGTGCTGCATTACCTCTATTCCATGATAAGATTGAGGGAGGGATGATCAACCCAGAGCGTACCCTATTACCATTCTCAAAGAGTAATAGAAAGTTTCTAATCAGCCTCTTTAATATTAATGTATATTTGAAGTTTGAAGTAATAGCATATGAACTTTTTAAAGGAAAAGTTGACCATTCTAAAAAATAAAAATAAATAAATAATCAACATAGTGCATAAATTATACTTATCATGTATCTAACCATATAGCAAGATACAATAAAATGCACCTATAACAAAATGTAATTATTTATCATGACATATTGATGCTCTGTACACATTAAAAAAATCCAACAAACATGAAGGACAACAAGCAAGCAATGCACAAGTTCATTAAATACAACCATATTACAAATGATAATAAAATACATGTTAAGCAAATTGAACTATTTTGCCTCACAAGGTATGGGTATAGAAAGGAGAAAAGACCACCACAGATATTAATATTGCATCTATGTTATGTCAACAAGTATTGAAAGATTATTAGTCAAGTAAATCAAACCTGTGCTTTTGAATCTTCTGGACCAGGGCTATAAGAAGTAGGATTTCCTAACAAACAAGATGATGGTTTTGAGGGCAACTTCTCATCAAGAGATTCAGAATACATATTCACATGTCCACTATCCGCCTCAGTATCATTAATTGAACTTTTACCGTTGACGTTATGAGTCCGCATCTGAGAAACTAAAGACTTCTGTTCTGCAGGATCTTTCTTTCCAAGGTTGATCTCCACCTGAGATAGGTTAAATTGCTCTTCCCCAAAGGAATCAGTACTATCACTATAGGTACAACGAGAGGATTAAGATTTCTTATTGTTGGATCTTATTTTTCTGGATGAAGAATCTTCTTTCTTATTGGAATTTCTCCTAATTTCCTTATTTTTACCCCGATTCATGGCTTCTCCAACCATCAAGTAACTGTCCTGGTCAAGAGTTTCACATTGCATGTTTGTTTTAGGGCCACCAGAGCTAACAAATGAAGCAGCAAAAGATCTCGATCTGGATGAAATTCTGATACTATCCTTCCAACCATCCCTACTACTAATACCCAAAGGACTAACCCACTCAACAATTTTATCATTGCTAACAAATTTGTCACTGGATCCATCCAAACCAGTCATTGGATAAAAATTCTCTGGCCTCATTTCCGTATCACGAATAGAAAACATTTGACCTAGAGTGCTGGCCTTACCAACTTCTCCAACATTCTGATACCTTTGGGACATCTTCCACCTCTCTAAGAGTCTCTTCTTGGCCTCCCTACTTACAGATGACTCAGTCGAAAGCCATGATGAAGGTCTAGGTCGGTTACTCCAGTGAAAAGTCTTTCTAAGAGTCGATATTGTCAGTTCTGATTCACTTCCCGAATCACTTCCAAACACATTATATGAGCTTTCATCCCCAGCATATCCCTTAAATATGGAGGGCAAATCCATCGGCTCACCGTGTAAACTTTCTCTCATTTTCCTAGTAATCTCCTTAGCTTTTTCTTTCAGCTCTCTAGACTTAGGCCTCAAAAAACCTATATCATCATTAGATGAGTTTTTCTTAATCCAATGTCCTCCTTCACTAGTATCAATGGTTTGATATTTCTAGTGCTTCCTACAATTTGCACTGCTGGAAAATACACATTTAGCTGCATTTAAAAAACGCTGCTATAGGTACAAAAAAATGTCGCTAATTCTTTTTGTGACGTTTAGTACTAAACACCGACAACACAGCTGTCGCTATAGCTTATGGCGTTTCGAAAAAGTTGCTGTATTAGTATTGGTGGCGTTTTTCCTACCCTAATGTAGGGGTGTAAATCTGGCCCGACCCGGCCCACTCGAGCTCGGGCTCAAGCTCGGCGGAGCGCATGTCGAATGCTCTCGCCAAAATTCAGACCGGTCCGGCCCGGCCCACGAGCCAAAAATTAAGCCCAGGGCCAAGCCCATGGGTATTCGGGCCTTGGTGGGCCAATGCGTCGGGCCAGTGGGCTTGGGCTTGGGCCTGGCCTCGGGCTTGGGCGGGCCTAACTTTAAAAAAAAAAAAAAAAAAATTCCTACCAAAATTTTATTATTTTCCATTAAAAAATACAATGGGTCTTGGGCGGGCCAGGCAGGCTGGGGTTCAGGCTGGGCCCTAAGTGGGCCTTTAAGTGGGCCGATGGGCCGGGGCAAATGAGCGGGGTCAATGGGTTGGGTCGGGCTTCAAAACAATGGCCCAGGCCCTAGCCCAAGGGCTCAAGCTGGGCCCAAAGGGGCCGGACCCATCTCGAGTCGCCTTGCCCACAGGCCGTGGGCCATTTTTACGCCCCTCATTAAGATGTTGTTGGATGTCAGTGTAATGCGTGAGCTCGGAGTTGCCATGATCCGATGGTTCGTCAACTCCGTCCAATTTAATTTGATATTTTTAAAATTTTAAAAAAATATTTATTTTGTAGAATCGAATTGGATTAGAATTTTTATTTCATTTAATTTTCAAATTAAATTTGGAATAAACAGTTTTAGTAAAATCCAACCTAACTTGTATATTTATAAAATATTATTTTAATTTTATATCATTTATTTACAAAATAAATTTGAAAATTAGTAAAAGATAAGAAAAAAATTACATATATGCATTTTTTTGGAGCTTACAATTCAATTTTATTAATATTTCAAATTTAAATAATTATTAAAATAGTCTAAATAATTTAATCGCTCTTGAAGATGGAATAAAATAAAATTAGCAACTTACATCTATTAAGTTAAATAGGGAGATAAGATTTAGACATTTTTTAGGATCGGGTTTAAGATGGTTAAGTAAGCCCAATTTCAGACTGGGCCGGCTTTAGGATGACATATATACTTTTATTATATAGTATACTTTGACCTAACATGGTTTTTGTCTACTATTATTGTCAGCACAGTATAAAATTATATATATATTTGATTTTAGTATTTCTTTTATGTTTTTAAAATTTTGAAATAGTTATGACAAAAATAGATGAAAAAGAGAAGAAATTTATCTCTCATATCATTGTAGGTATTCTTACTCTTTAACTCTAACTTTTGGCGGTGTTTGAAGTACAGCGACGGTAGCGAAGTTGGACAGCAGCGACGGGGACGACATCGACGGCGGCGGTGACGGCAGGTGTTGATGCAGATCTTGTTTATCTAACTTTTCAAATCACATTTATGAGAAAATCAATAGTTTTCCTTAATCGTAACTAGTTTTTTTAACGGATTTTATTTTTTGTTATTTAGTTGTTTGTTTGGCACTTTAGGGTATTGTTTTCATTTGTTGTATGGTGTTTGCTTTATTTTAATATAACTGCTTTTCATATTCTCAAAAAAAAAAAAAAAATTGAGTAGGATTTTAAAATGAAGAAATTATAATATAAAAAAAGTAAAATGAGGAAGCGGTGGTTAGGTAACTATCAGCCTCTTCAATTAAATGTCATTTATGTCTATATTTATAAATAAAAAAAAATTGTCATTAAAAATTATTTTGATTTTTTTTTTATAAAAAAAAACATATTTAATGAATTATTGGAGATGGTGGCCAGGCAGTGAGGGTTGGCGGAGTTGGTGGTTGAATTTCACCAAAGTTCATGCCAAAAGGATGTAGAAATTTACATAGTCAAGCTAAGGATATTAAAATTTCATAGATTTAATCTCAATTAATTAGTACAAAGCTTATTGGTGTTAATGTCATAATCCTAACGCCCTGTTTGTTTTCAGAGGTAGGATAAATAAAATTATTAGTGAAGGGATTAAGTAATGGAATAGCTTGTTTCTAGTTGAAATTTCAATTGGACTAGACAGTTGAGGTTTCTAATCGATAAAAGTCATTAAACGGAAGACTCTGACTGGTAAATTCAACTGGGCCATATTTTAATAAACTTTTATCGGTAAGAGTCTTTTGTTTAATGACTCTTACTAGTCGGAGTTCAACTTTCAACTGGAGACAAGCCAAATCCATTAAGTAAAATTGCATTTATTTGATGATAGTTGTTAGTGTGAAAAATGTTAAATTATTTTTATATAAAATAATGAAAGACCATGTTTTTTCAAAACAGCCCATTGGTTTTTCACTAGAAACCATGACTTTGAACTTCAATTAATGTTTTGGTAAAAAATATATATTTGCACTTGGGCTGCACGATTGGATGTCGGTTACATTTTAATCCCAACCGACTATTTCTAAATATCATTTTCTCACCCAAACTACTAGTCCACTCCTCCAAGGACTTTCATATTCCAAACAGACTCCCAATTCGGACCTCCATTTTGCAAATAAACATGATATTAATGAGGAGGAGCTCACTAACAATCCAGTTCAGACATCTACTTCAGAAAACAAACAGACATAATAGTAAACAAAGATGACTAACCTGCAGGGAAACACTACTGTATACACCCGTAAAAAATGTATATCACATGTACCTTATAACTAAATAAGAAAATGACATAATTTCATACTTTTCGACTCATAACATAAAAAAAAATTGTCATAACCAATCACAATATGAGACAAAACTAAAATAATATCATATTTAAATAAATGAAATTAGTCATAACTAAAAAATGATAGCATAATTAGGAGCGCACATAATACACCATTTTCAACGGTGTGTATATTAGAATTTCCCAACTTTTATACATCTCCAACTTATATGTCTCAACAAATTCATAAACCTACTCAACTAACATCATATATCAAACATGATCTTAAATTAACCATTTGTGAATTAAACAACCGAAATTATAGGTTGTTTGTTGCCTTAATCTAATTTTCTTGTTATTTATCTTTGCATTTTCTAAATTACATAAGGGTAAATTACAATTCACACCTTTGTATTTTGATTACTTATTAGTCAATTGTCATAATAAATCTCTGGTACTTTTAATCAAGTTACAATGTGACTATTTTATTATTTTAGTTGTAAATTTTAAAATGAAAACTGTCAAAAATGACCTCATTTTTTAAGATAAATTATAATTTTCTTATATTTTCTACTTTATTTATATTTTTTAACATTATTTTTTATTTTATTTTCTAAACTCTCCACTACCAACCGCTTCTTCCTTAAGTTAAAAAAATATAGTATAAAGATAAAATATTATGAAAAATAAAGAATAAATAATAAAGAGAAGAATATTACATTTTTATTTTTAAAAAAAGTTATCATGTAAGGGTTGACAATTTTTGACAAATAATTTAACAATGAATTAACAAAAGGATCACATTACAATTTGATCCAAAAAAAATTTAAAAATTAATGTTTGTTTGAGCTTCTAAAGCTATTTTTTATTTTTATTTTTTAAAAAATATACATTAGTTTGATAAAAATAAATATCAAAAAAATATTTTAAAATTATTTTAGTCCTCAAAAAATATAAAACTATATAAAATGATGAGTGTTTTTCAATTTTTTAAAAAAAATTCTTGAAACTAATTTTTAGTTTTGTAAAAAAAATCTGAAACGAGCTTATGAAAATCAAACCAAACATAGCTTAAGGCCTATTTTGAGAAAAGTAAATTGGTGGTAAATCCAATCTAAAGAGGTTGTAAAGCATGAGGTCTAGTAGATATTTTTTTGTTAGTGAAAAATTCACCCTTTATGAAATAGTTTGGTGAGAAGTTATTTTGTTTGTTTTGAACAATATTTTATTTTTAATTTTACCCCTTAATTTATCTGTTGCCTTTCATTGACTGTATGTTCAATTTTTCTTACTATCTATTCAAATTTATATGTATCTGTTGAATTTTTTTCCTTATCTATTCAATTTTTTTCGCTATTTGTTCAGATTTTGTGGGTTTCTCTCTTTATCTAATCAATGAAACAACACACTACATAACAAAATTACAATTAGTCCCCTATCTGTGTGAAATTCTTATGGGAGAGAAAAATTGAACATATCGAACACAAACAAAACACAAATATTTTTATCCGTGTAAAATTTAATCCGTTGAAATTCTTGTCCTATCTTTTCCTATCTATAAAAAATTTTGTTCTAATTTTTTTATCTACTGATATTTTAACAAATCTGTCATATCTGTCACTTATCTGTTTTCTTGTATATTTCACTTATCTGTGGCATAACATTTTGTTATTGTTATCTGTTCAAATCTTTTTTTTTTTATCTGTTGCAACCAACAAGAAGAACAAAAACATTAATAATAAATATCCAGATCATCATCATCAACAACACCATAAATCAACAAGAGAAAAAAAAATAAATAAATAACACATCAGAGCTGTGATATCTGAATCTGGATGGATCTGGATCTTGAATCTAATCTGTGAAAATAATAAAGATCAAAAGTTAAATAATAATAATAATAAAATTAAATAGATAGAAATGCTGCATTAGATCAGTAATTAACGCAACATTAGATCTGTTGATCAAAGAAAAGCTTCCGGCGAGATTGAGATATGAACATAATCTAAAAAAGAGAAGAAATCAGAGCATTAAAGAAACCAGAGAGTCGCTATAAACACACATATATATAGTGTACCTAAGTTTACATGTCCTCTGGAGATCCAAATTAGAGAACTAGTATGGAGGACGATGATGATGAATCAGACGACGGTGGTGATGCCACGTAGATCCGATCTTTAATAGGTTGGGGGTAGTTTTGAAGCCTGTGTCTGAGAGGCCCTTGACTCCATTGCCTTTGTTGATCACGAAATCCAAGACGTCGAATGGCTTGGAGAGGTTCGCCATTTGCATATGGTGGAGCTGGAGTAGGTAGAGGATCACCGCCGCCAATTCACCACCGTACCACAGCAGCGATGGCGGATTCACCGTTGACTACGAGGAGAGAGTGAGAGAAAGAGGACGATGGAGAGAGAGAACGTGGTTTTGGTTAGGGTTTGTAGGGCGATGGTGTTGAGACGGTGGTGGTGTCGGAGATAAGTGTTGGGATGGTGGTGTTGACGGACATGAACAGAGGGAGAGGGAGATGAAGAGAGAGGGAGATGAAGAGAGAGAGAGAGAGAGAGAGGGGGTTGGTTTTCATTTGTTGGTTTTTCACTGTATAACATATAGTTCTCCACTTCTAGTGCATACGATTTAATTGTTGATCACCATAATCCGAATGGCGACTGGGGCTGGATTTGGAAACTTAAGGTTCCACAGAAACTTAAAAGCTTCTTGTGGCTTGTTTTACATCAAAAAGTTCTAACCAACAGGATGAGACACCTGAGAGGGCTAACCTCTGACCCTAAATGCCCATTTTGTGCTAACATAGAGGATATGGAGCATTTGTTTTGGTTTTGCCCCCATGCAATTCAAATATGGTGCCATGTGTTTAGCGAGGATTGGTATCGCAGCAGGTTTCTTCTTCCTTGGAATGCTTGGATCATCCATAATGTGAAAGGGAAGAACAAAACCTCATATTTGTTCCTCATCTCCCTCTGGACTATTTGGAAAAATCGAAATAAAATGGTTTTTGATCACAAAACTTTTAATATTTGTAACGCCTTCAAAATAACGACATTAATCCCAACAATATTGACATGCTATGATATATAAAAGATCCACATCTTTCCATTCATCAGAGTTCTATTACAAAAGTATTACATGTTAACAACAAAAGCAAATGCCCTAAGGGCTTACAGCTTTCCAAGTCAACACTTGGTTACAAGAAAGTAGAGTGCTAACTCATTTACACATTAAGCCCTTGGCTTGAATTTACATGTAATACAACAAAAGGAAAGACAACCAAAAAGTCCGTCCGCCACTAGCCTCCCAAGCTAAGTCCTTGGAGGTGGCATGCTACCTGTACCTGAAAATGATGTTCCCATATAGGGTGAGCCACAGCCCAGTAGAAATATACTAAACCAGTTATGAATAATGACTAAAAGATTAACAGTTGATAGATGGTCAACACTTTTACATTCTTTCATAACATAACACAATTCCAAGACACTTAAGTCTATATTTCCTTTCGTTTCCATTTCCATTCCTTTTTCTTGCCATTTCAAAACCTTGGCTCAGAACCTGGCCAAACATCTCACATGAGACAAACACTCATGCCAACACTTTTTACTTCAACAAAGATAAACATAATAGTTATATCAATACTTCCAAAGACAAGCATATACGCTCTGTCAATACATTTCTAGATAAGCATACACGCTCTATCTACGGAGTTCATCCCCTATCTCCTCCCAACAACATCCGGTTTAGAGGTCCATCCCCTATCTTCCCCTAAACCGTGGAGTACATCCCCTATCTTCTCCAACACAACACAATGCATATAAACAACAATTATATACATCACAAATCAACACAATTAATTAACCAAATTAATTAATCAATGTAATTAGGACATTCTCCATAATTAACATCACAACCCTTAGGTTCCAATTTCACTAATGTTTCAACATTAATTCCATGTTTCTATACCAAACATGCTTCTAGGTTTATTATAGACAAAACCCCAACTTTTGTAAAATTACACAATGGCCCAAAGTTTCCCAAAATTACACAACAACTACCAACATATCAAAAAGCTAAAATTTAAAGACAAGACTCATAAAGAGGAGTAGGATATCCCTACCTCAAAGATTTAGCTCAAAAGGAGATGATGGCCAACACCCAACTTGCTCCAAAACCAAATTTGTTCCGATTAAAACGAAGCCCAAGTCACCCTCTATCTTTTTAACAAAGGCCTTAGGGTAGGAAATCACCCTAGGTAGATCAAATCTTAGAGAGAGTGCAAGTGTAGAGAGGGAAGCTCTCAAATCAAGGGTTTGAAGAAGATAGAATGTTGAAAAAGTGAAGTTTAATTCGGTGCTGCGTTGCTGATATAAACAGGCTCGCTCGAGCGAAGACCCCGTCGCTCGAGCGACCAGACACAAAAACTGGCCTCGCTCGAGCGAAGATACGCTCGCTCGAGCCAACAGTTCAAATCTTCCGATTTGCAACACGACGCTCGCTCGAGCTAAGGACAGCTCGCTCGAGCGAAGAACGGTCCAGATCGTTCGAGCGAAGAAAAGCTCGCTCGAGCCAGAAAATGCAACCTTCAGGTCTGGGCCAGACGCAATCGGTCGCTCGAGCGAAGCCATCCTGGCTCGAGCCACCAGAAACAAAAACTACCTTCGCTCGAGCGACCAAACCCTCGCTCGAGCGACCAGCCAAAAATCTGGGCAGCAACACTTGGCTCCCAAGCACAACCAACCTGTAACAAACCTGCCCAACACATCCTATAACTCAAATACAAAGCAAGAAAGGATGTAAACAAGACAATACTCAACTACCAACATCCACGGACACACGTCCGGATCACTGTACAACAAGGGGTAAACCCGGGACCGCTATAACCTCCCCCCCTTAAAGAATTTCGTCCCCGAAATTAAGAATAAGTTTTTGAAAAGCAAGTTTTCCTTTCTTTTAAACAATGTTATACCACACATTCCACAATTCGACCCAATACCGGCCATTCCATCTCTTATCAAGAGGCATTCTACAACACATACATTTCAACATGCATTTTCTTTCCATTTCAACCATTTCCCACATATATGGTTCACAATTCATATCATAAACAATAATCATGATACAATTCCATTTCTATAATATAGCCAACACATGCAATATTATAATCAACTCCCATAACAAGGCAAGTTCTACAACATTTACATTAACCAAAACATGCACCATGTTTTTCAACTTAAGACATTTCTAATGCTCTTAAAGTTCATTACAATTACACAATTGCAACACTTGATTACACATCAACAAACAAGTCCGGATATTTCTCGCGGACTCCCAACTCACGTTCCCAAGTGGCCTCCTCCACTCCGTGATGTTTCCACAAAACCTTAACCAAAGGAATGGTCTTGCCACGCACGACTTGATCCCGCCTATCCAAGACCCGAACCGGTCTCTCCTCATACGAGGCATCCTCATCTACCTCTAAGTCGGTCCAATCCAACACATGTGATGGATCCGGCTCATACTTCCGAAGCATACTCACATGAATCACGTCATGAACTCCGGTCAACTGTGGCGGCAAAGCTAAACGATAAGCAACCTCGCCAATCCTCTCAAGGATCTCAAAAGGACCAATAAACCGAGGGGATAACTTCCCACTCTTCCCAAACCTCATCAAACCCCGTCTAGGTGATATCTTCAGAAATACATGATCACCCACCTCAAACTCCAACGGTCTCCTCCTACGGTCAGCATAAGATTTCTGCCGACTCTGGGCTGTAACAAGCCTCCTACGGATAAGCTCAACTTTCTCCGTCGTCTCCTTAACCAACTCCGGACCCAACAAAGGTGTATCACCCACCTCGGCCCAACAAACTGGAGACCTACAAGGTCGGCCATACAAGGCCTCAAATGGTGCCATACCAATACTAGACTGAAAACTGTTGTTGTAGGCAAACTCTACCAATGGTAAGTGCCTCTCCCACGTCCCACTGAAATCAAGGACACAACCCCGAAGCATATTCTCGAGGATCTGAATAGTACGCTCGGACTGCCCGTCAGTCTGAGGATGATAAGCTGTACTAAAGTTCAACTTAGTACCCAAAGCACTCTGCAAACTCTGCCACAACCTAGCAGTAAAACGAGGATCTCTATCTGAGACAATCGTCACTGGGACCCCGTGCAACCTCACTATGTCCCGAACATACAAGTCGGCAAGATGATCTATCGAATCTCTCACGCGCATAGGAATGAAATGCGCCGACTTAGTCAACCGGTCTACAACCACCCAAATAGCATCACTACCCCACTGAGTCCTCGGAAGACCTACAACGAAGTCCATAGTGACATGCTCCCACTTCCACTCGGCAATAGACAAGGGTTGTAACAAACCCGCTGGCCTCTGATGCTCGGCCTTCACTTGCTGACAAGTAAGGCACTTAGATACGAAAACTGCCACATCTCTCTTCATACCCCGCCACCAAAACTGGCGACCCAAATCCCGATACATCTTAGTACCTCCCGGATGCACCGCAAGGCGCGAATGGTGAAACTCTCGGAGTACTTCCTCTCGGCAAGACTCCGGTACAAGCAAACGGTCTCGGTATCTCACACTCAGGTCGGGATACACCGTCAAACCCTTCTCAACCTTCCCACTGGAGATCTTCTCTCGGAGGGATTCTACCTCAAGGTCACCTCTCTGTGCCTCTAACACTCTAGTCACAAGTGTAGGCTGCGCAACAACAGAAAACAAGGCCGCAGCCTCAACGGATTCGCCCAAAAGCAAATCAAACTCTCCAATGGCCCCCAACATCTTCCACTCCCGAATGGCTATACAAGCTACATCACTAACGGATTTCCTGCTAAGGGCATTGGCCACAACGTTGGCCTTTCCCGGATGATAATGCAACTCGAAATCGTAATCCTCAATAAACTCCATCCACCTCCTCTGCCTCAAATTCAAGTCTTTCTGTGAAAACAGATATTTCAGACTCTTATGATCCGAGAACACCTCGAATCTCTCACCATAAAGGTAGTGCCTCCAGATTTTCAAGGCAAAGATCACAGCCGCTAACTCTAGGTCATGCGTAGGGTAATTCTTTTCGTGAATTTTCAACTGACGTGAGCCATAAGCTACTACTTTCCCCTCTTGCATCAACACACAACCCAAACCCTCTCGTGAGGCATCACAATATACTGCATAACCCAACCCTCTCTCCGGAATAATTAAGACCGGAGCGGTGGTCAATCTAACTTTCAACTCCTGAAATGACTTTTCACAAGTCTCACTCCATACAAAGCTGACTCCCCTCCGAGTCAATCTAGTCAACGGTGAAGCTAACCTGGAGAAATCCTTCACAAACCGAGGGTAATACCCAGCTAATCCCAGAAAACTGCGGATCTCAAACACACTCTTAGGCTGTGCCCAATCTTGCACTGCCTCAGTCTTGGATGTATCAACAGACACCCCTTTCCCGGAAACCACATGGCCTAAGAACTTAACTTCTCCTAGCCAGAACTCACACTTCCCAAACTTGGCATACAGCCTATGGGCTCTAAGTAACTCAAGCACCACTCTCAAGTGTTCCTCGTGCTCCTCCTCTGAAGGTGAATAGATAAGAATGTCGTCTACGAAAACGACTACAAAACGATCCAAGAATTCCCGGAAGATCCAGTTCATCAAGTCCATAAAGACTGCCGGTGCGTTGGTAAGCCCAAATGGCATTACCAGAAACTCATAATGGCCATACCGCGTACGGAATGCCGTCTTCGGAATATCCTCCTCCCTGACCCTTAACTGGTGGTAACCCGATCTCAAATCTATCTTAGAGAAACAACGGGAACCCTTCAACTGGTCAAACAAATCATCTATACGGGGCATAGGGTACTTATTCTTAACCGTAGCCCGATTCAACTTCCGGTAGTCAATACACAATCTCAAGGCACCATCTTTCTTCTTAGCAAAGAGTGCCGGTGCTCCCCACGGTGAAACACTAGGGCGAACAAAGCCCTTATCTAGCAATTCCTGGAGTTGAACTTTCAACTCAACCAACTCTGCTGGAGCAAAACGGTAAGGTGCCATAGAAATCGGCGCCGTGCCGGGCACTAAATCAATAGAGAACTCAATCTCTCGATGAGGTGGCAAATCAACAAGGTCCTCGGGAAAGACATCCGAGTACTCACAAACTACCCTTGGCAACACAATCTGGGTCTCATCACACTCACCACTCTCAAAGCTAGCAAGTAGACCACTAAGCTCATTCTGCCCTCGCGGACCATACCCCGGTGGCACAATACTACCAACCCGGTCTCCCAAGAAATGGAAACACTCCCCGCTCACGGTACAACAAGTAACCCTCTGGCGGTAGCAATCAATAACAGCTCGGTATGACGATAACCAGTCCATACCCAAAATAACATCAAAGCCCTTCATGGGCATAACTACAAAAGGAAACGGAAGTCTATGATCATCAACCTCTATATCACAACCTCTACATCCGTGTTTCAAAACCAACTCACCCCCAATAGGTGACACTACACAAATAGGAGATGCCAATACTGCTAACTCCAATTCTAACACAGATGCAAATGCAGCAGATACAAAAGAATGAGACGCACCCGTATCAATCAACACACTAGCAACCGAATTGCAAAACAGAAAGGTACCTCTCACTACTGATGGAGCCGGTACAAGGTCCTGCGCAGTAACAGCATACACGCGCCCTGTAGGCCCCTGGTCCACCTGCTCACCCCTCGGAGCATAGGACTGCTGCACTGACTGGGACGACGAAGCCCCCGGATTGGCCCTCGAGGCTTGCATAGACTGAGCTGGCTGAAATCCCTGCGTCTGTCTAGAACCAGACGCTCCTGAAGTGACACTCAACCGTGGGCAAAACCTCTTCATGTGCCCAGGCTGTCCACACTGATAACAAGACAAGGGCTGCCCCCTGCCCGAACTCTGACTCTGCGGTCTAGCTAACGAAGAAGTAGCTCTTTGACCCCCGCCCTTCTGCGGGCAAACTGAAGCCTTGTGACCCGGCTGGCCACACTTGAAACAGGTGAACTCTCCCTGACTGCCCCTCCCGGAGCCTGCACTCGGTACTAGGAAAGTCGACCTGGCCAAACCACCCTGGGATGGCTGAGGGTTATAACCCCTCTGCCTCCTACCTTCACCCTGTCCCTCTTGGCCCCTCTTGGAGCCTGCATGTTTCTCCTCCTCTCCCTCCTGCATCATCAGCTCCATATGAGCTGCAACATCCACCAAATGCCTGTAATCTCGAATGTAAGGTCCACCAACTTGCAACTTGAGGTCTCGCCTCAACTTCTGCTCAAACTCGTAGCAACGGCGCTCCTCTGTCGCCACAAGTTCAGGTGCAAACCTGGACAAGCTAGTAAATGTAGCCTCAAACTCGGCCACAGACAAACCCTCCTGCTTAAGCTTGCTAAACTGGTCCCTCAGTCTCTCTCTAGCCACTGCGGATAAAAACCTCTCCTGAAAAGCATTCACAAACGCCTCCCAAGTACCACCAACACGAGCTTTCTCATATTTCCGCCATTGACCCGCATCTCCCTTCAGCTGGAAGGATGCCAAGGTCACTTTCAATGCTCCGTCCTCAATGCCTAGCATCTCGAACGTTTTACTCATCTGTTCTAGCCACTCGTCTGCCTTCAGTGGCTCCTTAGGATCCCCAACAAACTCCTCCGGGTTAGACCGGAAGAACTCCCTCTTCAAGAAAGAAGGCCCTGCCTCAGCTGCCTGATTCCCTGCTCTGAGAATACCCAAAGCCCCTGCTATCTCCTGGGCCAAGGCACTCATGGCCCGCTGTCCCGCTGGCTCGGCCACATTGGCCTGACCAACCCCCTCCTGAACTGCCGGAATCTCCTCCGGTAATGGCACTTCCTGCCTCCTAGGCCTACCACGCCTACCACCTCTTGCTCGTCCTGACATCCTAATAAAGGTAACACAGAACGTTAGCACATTTATAAACGTGCCAAAACTAAACACTCACGTCCTAATGCATGGACAACTGTAATTCATTCCACGTAAGCACATAAACATATAAGCACTTACGAATTTCATTTCCGGATAATGATAGTCCCAAGGCGTTACTAGAGTACTGGTTAGAAACAGCATTGATCAAGTGCCTTTCCAACAAGACTCCCAGGAACCCAAAGATCTAATCAACATCCTGGAAACTAAATCCCATACCCAAATAATCACATAAACATGTTATCATACAAGCATATAACAGTACACCTAAGTCTCTATTAAGCGAGACAAACCCATTGTGATCCTAATCACTTCCCACGTACCCAAAGTATTCGAACCCGGTACGCTCTGATACCAAGTTGTAACGCCCTCAAAATAACGACATTAATCCCAACAATATTGACATGCTATGATATATAAAAGATCCACATCTTTCCATTCATCAGAGTTCTATTACAAAAGTATTACATGTTAACAACAAAAGCAAATGCCCTAAGGGCTTACAGCTTTCAAAGTCAACACTTGGTTACAAGAAAGTAGAGTGCTAACTCATTTACACATTAAGCCCTTGGCTTGAATTTACATGTAATACAACAAAAGGAAAGACAACCAAAAAGTCCGTCCGCCACTAGCCTCCCAAGCTAAGTCCTTGGAGGTGGCATGCTACCTGTACCTGAAAATGATGTTCCCATATAGGGTGAGCCACAGCCCAGTAGAAATATACTAAACCAGTTATGAATAATGACTAAAAGATTAACAGTTGATAGATGGTCAACACTTTTACATTCTTTCATAACATAACACAATTCCAAGACACTTAAGTCTATATTTCCTTTCGTTTCCATTTCCATTCCTTTTTCTTGCCATTTCAAAACCTTGGCTCAGAACCTGGCCAAACATCTCACATGAGACAAACACTCATGCCAACACTTTTTACTTCAACAAAGATAAACATAATAGTTATATCAATACTTCCAAAGACAAGCATATACGCTCTGTCAATACATTTCTAGATAAGCATACACGCTCTATCTACGGAGTTCATCCCCTATCTCCTCCCAACAACATCCGGTTTAGAGGTCCATCCCCTATCTTCCCCTAAACCGTGGAGTACATCCCCTATCTTCTCCAACACAACACAATGCATATAAACAACAATTATATACATCACAAATCAACACAATTAATTAACCAAATTAATTAATCAATGTAATTAGGACATTCTCCATAATTAACATCACAACCCTTAGGTTCCAATTTCACTAATGTTTCAACATTAATTCCATGTTTCTATACCAAACATGCTTCTAGGTTTATTATAGACAAAACCCCAACTTTTGTAAAATTACACAATGGCCCAAAGTTTCCCAAAATTACACAACAACTACCAACATATCAAAAAGCTAAAATTTAAAGACAAGACTCATAAAGAGGAGTAGGATATCCCTACCTCAAAGATTTAGCTCAAAAGGAGATGATGGCCAACACCCAACTTGCTCCAAAACCAAATTTGTTCCGATTAAAACGAAGCCCAAGTCACCCTCTATCTTTTTAACAAAGGCCTTAGGGTAGGAAATCACCCTAGGTAGATCAAATCTTAGAGAGAGTGCAAGTGTAGAGAGGGAAGCTCTCAAATCAAGGGTTTGAAGAAGATAGAATGTTGAAAAAGTGAAGTTTAATTCGGTGCTGCGTTGCTGATATAAACAGGCTCGCTCGAGCGAAGACCCCGTCGCTCGAGCGACCAGACACAAAAACTGGCCTCGCTCGAGCGAAGATACGCTCGCTCGAGCCAACAGTTCAAATCTTCCGATTTGCAACACGACGCTCGCTCGAGCTAAGGACAGCTCGCTCGAGCGAAGAACGGTCCAGATCGCTCGAGCGAAGAAAAGCTCGCTCGAGCCAGAAAATGCAACCTTCAGGTCTGGGCCAGACGCAATCGGTCGCTCGAGCGAAGCCATCCTGGCTCGAGCCACCAGAAACAAAAACTACCCTCGCTCGAGCGACCAAACCCTCGCTCGAGCGACCAGCCAAAAATCTGGGCAGCAACACTTGGCTCCCAAGCACAACCAACCTGTAACAAACCTGCCCAACACATCCTATAACTCAAATACAAAGCAAGAAAGGATGTAAACAAGACAATACTCAACTACCAACATCCACGGACACACGTCCGGATCACTGTACAACAAGGGGTAAACCCGGGACCGCTATAATATTCATGAGAATGTTCAATTCATATCAGTTTATACCAAAGAGATCTTTCAAGCTTTTAGTTTGGATGTCACTCAACCTTGTAAAGTTAAAAGTGCTTCTGTGTGGTCTTGTCCAATTGCAGGTAAAATCAAACTCAACACAGATGGCAGTATTCGTAAGCATGGAGGAGGAGGTGGATTTGGTGGTTTATTCCGAGATGAAACAGGAGCATGGATTAGTGGATACTATGGAAGGCTTGAGATATGCACTTGTCTTGAAGCGGAACTTTGGGCAATCTACAAGGGATTAACCATTATACTCCAACGAGGTTTCAATCAAGTGATAATAGAGACGGATACGGAACAAGTGGTGAACTTGTTGAGTGAGGATCCGGGTGAAAGATGCCCATTTAGGGGCATTGTGGCAGATGCACGTATTATCATGAGAGGATGTGATTGTTCCATCCAACACATTCGTAGGGAAGCCAACATGTGTGCAGATGCCATGGCCAAACTTGGCGAGTATCAACCGGAAGATCTTCTTGTTGTCAATGAACCTCCTGCAGAAATCCGCACCCTACTTGTTGCGGATATAGTTCATCTCTCCGAAGAGAGCCTTAAGTTGTAGTTCTGTTGTATTTGCTTTATTTTCCGATGTACCCAAAAAAAAATATATATATATATATGAGAAATGTTAGGCTTGTTTGTTTGTATATGAGAAATGTTAGGCTGTATATATATATACATGGTAGTTTGATTATTTTGTAATAGTCTCTCTTTATGATATAGGCTTGTTTGTTATAAACTAAAAAAGTTAAAAAGTTAAAATTATTATTTTATTTAAATTATATCATCTTATTTAAATTATATCACTTCTCTATCACATCACTTCAAACTCAACCCATACCCAACTTATATTTTATAAAAAGTCAAAAAGATAATCCCAAACAATCCCATAATGTTTGGACCTTTAGGCAAGGAAAAGGACAATTCTATTTCCACACATTAATTTTACTCAGTTCACATATTTAATGAAAATTTTTATTAATACAATTTTGTCTTAGAATAAAAATATCATAATGCTCTCATCTTCTTCTACTCAAACCGTATTTCTAAAACGCCACAACCATCCTCTATCGCCAACGCCACCTCTCTCATCCGTTATCCCCTCCCGTCGCTTTTTTTCTTATCCGTCTGCGATTACTTTCGGCCATGAACCATACACTCCCACAAGTCTCTCACCACGAATCACTTAATGTTGACTGCGGTAGTCTAGAATGGAGGGGGGGATGAGCTAGAAGTAGTGATGAAGGGTTGAAAGTGGCGGCAATGACAGTAAAAGATGAGTGGATGAATGAAAAAAAAAAAAAAAGATTTTGTTTGGTATGGTTTTAGAATGTTTTAAAACATAAATAAAAAAAAATTCTTATTTCAATATGGTTTCATCTTTTTAGGGGTAAAAAGATTTAAAAATGAAAAAAAAAAATTCTTAGTATTTATTTTCGTCAAATTAATTTATATTTTTCTTATAAAAATTTTAAAATTTTGATTCAAAAATTAAACCAAACATAGCCTTGGGGTTTTAAAATTGAAAATGAGGGTAATATTAGAATATAGAGATGTGTACTGAGAATTTATATTTTTATAATGTGTGTATTGAGAAAGTGTTCATTAAGTGTATGTATTGAGGGGAATTAGTGTGTAGAAATACAATTACCCAAAGAAAATCCAAAAGTAGATTTATCGCCCAAATGCCTTTTTTGAGAATTGACTTTTTAAGAAAAATTTAGACTGTGTTTGGAGAGACTTTTGAAATACGATTCCACCCCTTTCCCCTAAACCCTTTGTTTGGATAGAGCGTTCAAAAATTAATTCCACACCACTTTTAAAAACTCATTTCAAACGGGATTTGAATTTTGAAATTTTGCCTACCCGGATGTCCAGCCGGTTAATAGAAATAGTGCAATTTTTTTTTTTTTTTTTTGGCGATTGGCACCTGTAATTCTTTATATATTAAATAAAAAATATTTTTCCAATTTTTAAAAAATTTTCATAAGCTTTGGATATAATTTTGGGTTGTGTGTGTTAGTTATGAGTTGTTAGTTTTTGAATCAAATATCATATGTTACATTAATTTTTCTAAATTTAATTCAAAATTCTTTTCAAAACTAATAACTAAACAAATTTTTCACACTCAAATTATAATTTCAAAACTCACAAACTCAAAATACAACTCTATTCTCAAATCACAATTCTAAAATTCTACTAAACGCAACCTTAATTTTTTTTTATGAAAAGATGCACAAAAAGAAAATAAAATAGTTAACTTTTTGTAGTGACTTTTTGATTAAAAACTTTGACTTCTTAAAATAGGCGTAAGTGTAATAACAAATACACTTTCTAAGGTTTGTCTAAAATATAAATTGCCTATTGTGGTTATAAAAATTACATCTCGTTCCTTCAAGTTTTTAATCAAATAATAAATGACTATTTTTATTAAAAAATTATAAAGTTAATTAATAATTTTAATGATATCAAAAATATATTTAAATTAATAATTTAAATAATTTTATTATTGTTTAGAAGAGTAGTTAAAAATTTTATTTTATTTTGATTAATTTTCTTAAATAAAAATTAATACAAAGATGTATTTATAATTTTTAAAATTACAAGAGAAAATTGATGTTTTAAACAAATATTTGTAATTTATTTTAGTATAATTTTAAAAAAATTAAAATGAGGTTTGATAGGTAATAATGATCGAGACTCCTTTTTTGGGATCCACAGCCCCTCTTAAATCTCAATTATTGATATATATGTGGAATTCACCCATGTATGTGTAAGGCCTACACCATCAATGATTAAAATCTAAAAAGAATTGTGAGATTTAAAAAAAAAAAAAAAAACGAGTTACAAGCATTTTTGTTTGATAGAAGGGGGAAGGTTCATCTGGGGTGCTTTGACAACCAAATAAAAAGTCAATTTTTAACTTTTTACTCATTTTGGATCACATAACCACTCACATTTTTTATTCACAAAAAATAAAATAGATTAAAAAAGTCAAAAAATTAATTTTGTACCAACTTTCCAAAATACCGCCAAATGTAAGGTCAAGACACGTAACACGGAAGATTCGTTTTGTATGACGAGGACCAATGCGTTTCAAAGCCCATACCATCTACTAGACCAACACAACTGAGCTTTGGTTGGTGAGGGGGTTATTTGAGTTGGTTATTTAATTTTTGATTATTTTAATTTAATTAAAATAGGTGTATTTGAAAAATTAATTGATTTTTTTTTATAATTAATTTAATGATTGTAAGAAAAAAATATAATTATAAATTAAATATATATTTTGTATTATTAATGATTTTAACTTATGTTATTTGTTTGGGACTTTTCTCTAATTAAGCTAAAATACCAAGCTATTTCCCAAACTAGGCCTAATTTTGATAGATTTTCCAAAATAAGCTGAAACGTGATTAGAAACCACGCTTTCACCATTTTTGTAACCCAACCGTAGAAAATTTTTAAAATCGTAAAAGTATGGTTACAAACCACGCTTTTAATTAAGAAAGCGTTGTTACAAATCACGTTTTTAAAAAAATTTGATTTATAAATAAAGCATTGTTTCTAACCACGCTTTTAAATAAAAAAAAATTTCTTCCAAAAAACGTGATTTCTAACCACGCTCGCTCTCTCTCTCTCTCTCTCTCTCTCTCTCTCTCTCTCTGACGCGCACACACATCACTCACACTCCCATCAAACATATATAATTTTTAATATATATAAATTTTATTTTATAAAATTGAGACCAATATTAAATATATATAATAATAATTTATAATAGCAAATAATAATCAACTATATAAAATGATTACTTTTTTATTTTAATTCTTAATTTTTTTTATTTTAGTGTTTAGAGATAAAATTTATTTATTTTTTTATTTTAGGGTTTAGGGTTTAATTCTTAAAATTTATTTATTTTTATTTTAGGGTTTAGGATTTAGAGTTTTGAATTTATAAAAATAAATAAATTTTAAGAATTAAACTATAAATTGCCTAAACAAAAGAAGAATTGTACTGAATCAAGACACAACAGTAACCTTTCAAGCATTTTTACTTCTTCAAGTAATGGAAAAATAATCATGCCAGCTTATTGGTGTAGCTTTGTAGTGTGCTATCTATAAAAAATATATATAATTTTTTTTTTTGTTGTTGTCAATTCGAGTAAAAAGTGCAGCATCACAACAATAGAAACTATACTAAGCATTAACGCTCTATTTGTTTAGGCAAAAAATATTTTTCACAGAAAATGTTTGCTAAAGCGTTTTTGTATGTTTGGTTGCATCGTTGAAACTAATGTACTAATGGTTGTATTGGTGGTGGTGAAGGAGTAGAAGTAGACGCCGGTGGCCGTGGTGGTGGCGATGGTGGTAGTAGTGTGGTGGCATTAGTTTTTCACCATTTAAAAGTGGACACTTTGGGACGCGGAGAAGCTATTATTGCCCAGCTCGACCATGGAAAACATTTGTTGTTTCTACCAAACGCCAAAAAAAAAAAAAAAAAAAACATTTTTCAGGAAATGTTTTACGTCTAAAAAAACAGAGGGTAATAGAAAGTATAAGACATCAACAATAAACTGGAAAACAAAGCATTCACAAATATGAAATGGGATATTAATGTCAAGAAGGCATTACCAAAGGGCTCCACAAGTTTCTTATACATGAAAGCCACAGGGACTCCCCAAAACCACCAAATCAGCAAAAAAATATGTCAAAACGTGTTGGGTAACCATGCAACTAAACACTTCAGCACTTTGTTCAGGGAAACTTGTAAATATTTTAAGCATCAAACTGTTCCCAAGATCACCTTTAATATTGTGAGACCTTTCAAATATGAATCATATGACAATTTCACCTCCTTGCTGTGCAATTCTTGAACTGCAAGTTAGTTAAAGCTGTTAGATTCCATCCATACGATACATCCAAATTGAAAAAACAACAGTGAACTAGCAGGACATACAAATTACAAGAAGAAGAAAACTACAGAAAGATAATGCAACTCTGACAAAAAGGCTAATGACTCAGACATGGCATGCAAAGCTTAACCATTTGAAGCATAAATATGTACCACGTCTCTTTTGGTAGCCTCTCTTTAAAGCTAATAAAGAATAATCAACTCAAAATTAAAGAATGGCCAACTTCAAAGACTGCAGCTAATGACAATAAAAATCCTGGCATTTTTGACAAATAAAAGTAAGAATCAAACAATAAGAGCACATGGTAAGGAACCAAGGATTCAAATTTGAAGGCAATATGTTGACAAGCTGAGAAACTCTCGAAAAGCAACTAAACAATTTGATTCTCTCCATATGTATTATCTCCTTCAAAGAAAAAACAAAAGAAAACAAAGGAACCAGAGGTGACAAAAAAAATCACAATCAATCCACTTTGCTACCACTGTTTGTTAATACAACACCAGTTGCTCCCATCACATGTTTATCTCTCACCAACTCTCTTTTTTTAATGAAGTATCTCTCTCATCTCAGCAACTCACCTGTTATTTGCAAGCAATCGTCCATCACAGAGCTCTCCCCGTGTCAACATTTTCCATCACTTCTGCCTCTTGCTGCAAGCCACTGTCTTCCTTCTAACATGCTCTCGGTTTGCAAAAAACAATCACTGCCTTAAATCATGCTGCTCCACTTACCCTTCCTCCTCTCAACAAATAAGGACCTTTATCTGATCACAGTGGGCTCCCACTGAACATTTCATTTGAAAATTGTCCTCTTGCTCATAGATCCTGATAGAACAGCTTCATACCTTTGCAAAGAGAAACCTGGCTGATAGAGCCCAATCAGAGACCAGCCCCTTCATCAATATTGAACCTCATTCATGAAGGCTATCTGATTGTCACCAATTTCAAACTGGGCCCATTCCTTGAGTAATCTGCCCTAAATGATCACCGCAAGAAAATTCCATAATCACAAAGGCAACTCCTTTGACCATACCTAGGGCGCAAGGCTCCTGCTTGCAATAGGGTCTGAGAGAGATGGTCCCTTTTTTTTTTCCTTTTTTTTGGGTGGAGAGGCTGATTTCCATGATTCTGATCTGCACTACAAAGTTAGGGGAAAATAGCGCAGCTCCCATTCACAAGAAGGTAATAGGTAAGTATTCTGACCCCTACTTTTTTAGAGAAGTCGAATTTAGAGACTCAAACCTACACCACAAGGCTAAAGAAACATAAAAATCAAACCAAACTAAGTCTTGTGTCACAATCAAGTGGGGTCAGTCACATAAATTCTTTTTCACCATCTTGTTCCGTCAAACGATATATGCTCAATTAAATAAAAAAAAAAATCATATCTTTCTTTATTATAGCATCCCATGTCAATTTAAGTCTTTTCCTCCCCCTCGCATTGCCATTTACAGTGATCATATCACCTCTTTGCATCTACAAGTTTTTGTTGTACATGACCAAACTATTCTCTCAACATATCTTTAATTGGTGCTACTTCTACCATTTCATGAATATGTTCGTCTCTAATTCTATCTTTTTTGGTCTTACCACACACATCCATCTATACATCCTCTTCTGCTTGTGTCTTGCTTAGTGTTTTATCTTTTACATAGTTGGTTCCAACCTTGGATGCAGAGGAGGGTTGTGTGTTGAGTAACCTGATAGTCAACACGAAAAAGTCCCTTTTAGATCCCTTATGAGCATGAATCCTAAAAAACTACAAAGAAATGCTTCCAATAGAGAGCGTGGTAAAAATAACATGCTAAAAAATTTACGTACTTTTTGCAAGGTCCTTCTCCTTAGCTAAGTAGCTTGTGCAAATGTTGAAGTCCTGTGATCAACAAAGTAAAGCAAACCCTTTCAGATCACATGTTCCAAATAATGTGCGTTCTATTTATCATAAAATCATCTCTTTAAACCCCTTCTCCAACAAAAATGAAAAACATCTCTTGCCTGTGTCATTGAGTAGTAATAGAAGTGTGAACAAGACGGTTGCATCACATAATTTAGCATTCTATTCAAGAGTTAGATCTCAAAAGAAAAGCAAATGTTTCGAAAATTGCATCACAGAAAAGAAATTCACATATTCAAGCATGAACTTGTTTATCTAGCAGTTATTGTAATAAGAGAAATATTCCCAACCATGTATAATTAGTTTGCTGACAAGAGTACGTTTGGACCTCCTAATGAATCAACAATACTCACAAGAACAAGACAAGACCTAGTATCTATCAAGAACAATCACATCTTCACCTCATATCTCTCCAACTACCATGAGAAATTTTGAAAATGTGATTGTCCATTTCCTTTTCCTTTTCTGAGCTATATACTAAGATGTAATTAGACGACTAATTAATCATCTTGTCACCTTGTACCTTCATAGTCTAAGCATTGTTGATTGGATGATCCTATTCAGTTATTAATTTGTAAGATGAAACTGATCTAGAAACATCTCGTATGCATGAATTGAAAATATGTTGTCAATTAAAAAAGGAAAAAACTAATGTAAAATTAAAGCAAGGGCTGTATAGATGTGCAACGGAGAAGGACTGTTTGACCTGCCACAAAGGATATTATACATGGACTATTTCCCATGTGTATGTTGTTGCCAAGGAAAGAGTCTTGATTGATGCGATACAAAGGACAGGAATCACGGAATTAGTTGATAATGTTATAAACACACATGTAAGTATAACCAGCAGGGTGCTTGGCAAAGCATAGTACTGAAGGGTAGAGAGGGAAATTGGGATCAAAGTTTTAAAAGTACATCAAAAAGCTATATAAGGAATCATTACAATTACAATATTATTTAATGTAATTGAGGGGACTAACTTAGGAACAGTTAAAGATCAATCCGGTAAAAGGATAATATTACTGTTTTTCTTCTTTAAGACGAACATTCCAACAAGACAAGGAACAAACAATGGTATCAGCGTATCGCCAACATAATTTTCTATTCTCTTTTTCAGCCAAGTGGATTTCCCTAGTTTGGGAAATAGTTTTCCAAACTTTTTTCTTTTTCTTTTTTTTGTCTTGTGAACTGCGTTAATTTTTTGTCTTTAGTTATTTTACTTTAAGGTGATTCTATACTTAGAAAAACGCAAAACAACACTGTGATGAATTCTAATTAGGAGGAAAAGAAACCACTCACTGTGACAATGAGCTCGCCTCTTTATGCAGTTGCTTAATCTCTTAGTGCAATTGGGTCTCCACATTAGACATCGATCCCCTCTAGCAAGAAGCACATAACCAAAATACAAGCCGTTTTAAAATAGATGCCACTGTGGTAAATCTAAAGCATGAATTACCAGTAAAGATATCCAAACATTTGAAGAAAATAAGAGCCATTTCATTTTTTGAGATTATATGTTATTCTCAGTTGTCATAATTACATTGTAGGTAAGATTATGTCTATATTTTTGTCCATAATAAAACAAACAAACAAACAAAAAGCAAATACATATACTCAAAATCTCGTGATTATGTTACATGGACTCTTCTAATTTCCCAGAAGTACCCATATCCACCAAATATGACTGTTGGAACAATCTTCTGTGTAAAATAAATAATTTGAAACCAAATCAAATAAATAAAAATAAATCACTTACAGAATTTATTTTACCGAACCAAATAAAATTTTAAAAGATTAAGTCGAGTGTGTGACACTCTGTCCTTAAGACAGATTCACCCCGTTTCGGTGCTTACGGATAAATGGCGTCTATCTCCCATGATACAATGATCTTCACAAATTGTAATAGCACTCCAAACAATTTGTACGGCAAACCAAACCTGTGTTTTATACTCTCTGAATTTTATTCTAAAACTAATATGAAGAATAATGATGCAAGAAAGCAAAATGAAGGCAACAAAATGAATTTTTCGGAATGTAGAAATCTGCTGGAATGCCTTGATATTTATAGGACTGAACAAGTTTGAATTCAAACCTGAACAGGTATGATTTCAAACTGGAACAGGTGCAAGATCTGTTTGAACCCAGTTTGAATCTGTTCAAATCTACCTGGGCAGATTTAAATCTGTTTGGGTATAACCGAATCTGTCCGGTGCAAAACAGGTTGAAACCTGTTTGAACTAGTTCAACTTGCTAGAAATTGGACCGGAGAAAGGCTCTTTTTGGACAGAAAAAATTGACGCAAAATTTAAATTAATTTTCCCGCAAGAATTTGAAAAAATTCAAATAAATTTGTCCAAAAAATAAATGTTAGAACCGACCCAACCCACAACCGACAGCCGGTACTGCTCGGCTCGGCTCGGCTCGGCCGGACAGGCGGCAGCGGCCCGCGTGTTGAGATAGAACACAACGGCTATACAAAAGTGAATCTTTATTTAGATGCAAAGATACACTCAAGTACACAAAAAGACTCTCAAAGACACCTCACTTTTGGAATCACTCACACTCTATGAAGCACGGGTACTCCAAAAATAGTGCCGGGTACTTACCGGGTGCGGGTATGCGTACCGGTACGACTGCACGCGTACCGGTATGGCAAAAAGTAGTCGGGTACGTCTACCTCAGTCGGGTACGGCATGGGTACGGTATGTGTACGCCTTTGGTGTGTTTTGGGTACGGCGGGGGCAGAAATCAAATTTTCTGAAAAATTGAGGGGTACCGGAGCAATATTAAGAAAAATTTTAAAAAAAGAAAAGAAAAAATGTATATACAAATTTGCCCTAATCTCATCACTTTTGCCCTAATCTCATCGAAGCAAAGAGGCGACTTCGACCATCACCCTCGTCTTCGACTTCGACCCAGAGATCGACTTCGACCCTCGTCTTCGACTTCGACCCAGAGATCAACTTTGACCCAGAGATCGACTTCGACTTCGACCCACGGCATCGGGTACGACGTCTTCGCCTTCAGAGAGGTATAATCTCTTCATCTTTATTTTTTTTGTTTTTTTATCTTGTTTCTTCTTTCTTTTTCAGAGAGGTATAATCTAATGTTGATGTAGAACCAAAAAAAAATTAGAGAGGTATAGAACCAAGTTATTCAATCATATTTAGAACAAAAAAAAAAAAAAAAAGATCAAAAAAATTAATAAATTAGAACACAAATATATTAATTAGAAATTAGAACCAAGTTAAAAAATTAGAACACAAATATATTAATAAAAAATTAATAAATTAATAAATTAGAACCAAGTTATTCCTTTGCTTGGATTATGGACTGCATTGGTGTTGGTTATGTTGAATTCAAATATATTAATATTTTTGTCTTTTAGTTTTATAGTTCTTTTTTAGTTTTGATATTTAACTTCAATTTGTAGGTTGGATCTTCTAACCATAATTATAAAAAATAATAAAATAATAAAAAAATATCGGCGTACCGCAGCTGTACCCGTACCCTACTTTTTTGGGGTTTTGCCGTATCGGCATACCCATACTCGTACCCGTACCGTACTCGTACCCGCACCCGCACCCGCACCCGCACCCGCACCCGCACCCGTGCTTCTTAGCTCACACTCAAGCACTTGACTCCACTCTTGTGTCTTATGCCTCCCAAATGAGGTCACTTCCCTTTATATAGTCATCCACCTCCTCAATGGATGGCTAGGATCATTTTGATCCAACGGCTATTATTAACCCTCTAAAATATTCTAGCATATACTCATACTTTCCAATATTCTAGAACTCTCTAAACTATTCTAGTATATAATAGTACTTTCTATACTTCTAAAATATTCTAGAACCTTTCGGAACCTTCTAGATTTCTCTAGATTTCTACAAGCTACTCTAACGTTCTGGAATCTTCTACAATATTCTAGAATCGTCCGGATTTCTTTAGATCTTTCTAGAGTTTTCTAGATCTTTCCATAGTCTTCTAGATTATTCAACATATGTACTTCATAGCCTAGATGATTCTAGAAAAGTCAATGATGACTCTTAACACTCCCCCTCAACATTGGCTCCTTTATTTAGTTCTTCTTTTGTAGTTAAGCCAAGTTGCTTTCGAAGCTCTACAAACTTTGAAGCTCCAAGTCCTTTAGTAAACAAGTCTGCTACTTGGTCATCTGTTCTGATTGATTTCATCTCTATCTCTCCTTAGAGCACCTTCTCTCAAATGAAATGGTAATGTACCTCCATGTGCTTTGTTCTTGCATGAAATCGGCTTCACGTCCTTAGGCTTAGGAACTAGCTCCCATGTTTGATTCTATCTGAGGGCTTGAATCTCTTCCTCCATTGCCTTCTGCCATGCTTTGCTTTGGGATGCCTTTTCAAACATCGTTGGCTCTGTAATGCTATCTTCTTCAATTAGAGCAGCATTTGCATACTTCGGATTAGGCTTAAATTGTCTTTCCGACCTTCTGAGTTTTGGTCCAGTCTCTTCAACCCCTTCTTGTTGGCTCAGGCGAACTTCTTTTGGACTCTTGTGATGGATACCTATTTTCCACAAACTTAAAGATCTTATTGGTGTCTTTGACAAGTCAGGCTCTAGCTCATCATCACCTTGTGTTGATACTGGCTCTTTGATGATTTCTAAACTAGGAGGTGCCTCTTCCTCTTGAACTTCGGATGTTCCTTTTGCTGCAAAACAAATACTATATCCTCAGTAACTGCATCGGGCGCTTCATCAGCCTCCCCTGGGAATGTAATCTTCTGGCCATTTTGCATGCCCTTCTCGACAATGACTTCCAGCACCTTTTTCTCCTGAACAACCTTCTCACCTTTACACTGAGGGCAGCGATCTTTATCATTGATAGTCTCTCTAGTTCCCTTGCATTCATTACAAAGATGCTACATCTATTGAATCATTGAGGGACTGAGCTGCCTAATTGAGACCTTCATTCCAGTCCCTTGACAGCTAGAACATTTCATTGAAGCACCAGATTTTGAACCTTTCCCATTGCACTTTGAGCATAGGACATTTTGAGATAGGGAATATTTTTTAGAGATTCCACTGTACAAGTCCTCAAGAGAGACCTTCAAGGGATGGACTACATCTTCTCCTCGTCACCAGTCATGTGGTTAGAGCATCCTAAATCAATGATCCAATCATTGTTGTAGTTGATTGCTCCAGTTTTAGACTTCGCCACAAGAACAGACTCATTAGGCTCAGACACAAGCGCACATACAGCCACTTCACTAGCGGTTGGACTATGTTGCTCTTGCACTTCCCATGCATCAAAGTCTACTTCTTCAGAGCAATAAGTCTCATTAGAATCGAACACTGCAAAGGATGCTTAGAAGTCCCATTCTTCCTCACTGTTGTCTTGGTGACTTTTGGATGTCACCAAGTTACCTTCTTCTTGCCTTCTCTTTGAACGACAATCTTTTGCGTAGTGACCTCTCTTTCCACATTTGTAGCACTCTATGTTACACCGCCAGGGTGCTGAGGATCGTCGATCATGGTTGTTGCTGCCAGATTGAACTCCCCCTGTTTGAGAGCTCCTATCTTGCTGTTGTGATTTGGCATGTTCATTTTTCTTTGGCCTTGTAGAGTTGGGCCGTCTTGGTCCACCCCTTCTATTATTATTACTGAAGAGTCCCTCCTCTTCAATCTTCAATGAGACCCCAACCACTTGCTTGCATAGGCTTTCTTGATTGGTCAATAAATTCTCCAACTCTATAAGAGATAGTTGAATTGGCCAACCCCTTATAACTGTGATGAATGCATTATACTGGGTCCTTAACCCATATATAATGATCCTCCTCATTCTTTCCTCATCCATATATAATGATCCTCCTCATTCTTTCCTCATTAATATTTGCTTTAGGATCTAGATCTGAAATTTCATGACATAGATCATTAATTTTTGTGAAATATTCACTTATGGACTTACTTCCTTGAGTGATCGACATCAACTCATTTTCTAGAAATTGGAGTTGGGCATCATTTGTTTTTGAAAACAATGATGCAAAGGTATCCCATGCTGCCTTGGGTGTGTCATCATTCCTGATGCACCCAAGCAACTCATCTTGTATGGTTGTCTTGAGCACATACATTGCCTTTTCGGCCTTGATCTTTCATTTGCAGAGTGCCTCGGCATTTTCCATGGAAAGTGGTGCAGTCTCATTTCCATTAACAACCTTTCACAAATCCTACCCTTTAAGGTAGGACTTGATGCGACTCTACCAACTCTAGTCGTCGTTGTTATTGAGTCTTGTGACTCCACTCGTTGTGTTCACAAGATCTACCATCGTGACTTGGTGTGATCCTCTTGCACTTTCACCAAGTAAGTGTGGTTTCTAATCCACAAGCTTCACAGTCTTAAGTCATGCACGATCAACTCAAGAAAATGGTCCTTGACCACCTTGCTCTGATACCAAATTGTTGCGATAGAACACAACGGCTATACAAAAATGAATCTTTATTTAGATGCAATGATACACTCAAGTATACAAAAAGACTCTCAATGACACATCACTTTTGGAATCACTCACACTCAAGCACTTGACTCCACTCTTTTGTCTTGTGCCTCCCAAATGAGGTCACTTCCCTTTATATAGTTATCCACCTCCTCAATGGATGGCTAGGATCATTTTGATTCAAGGGCTATTATTAACCCTCTAGAATATTCTAGCATATACTCATACTTTCCAATATTCTAGAACTCTCTAAACTATTCTAGTATATAATAATACTTTCTAAACTTCTAAAATATTTTAGAACCTTCCGGAACCTTCTAGATTTCTACAAGCTTCTTTAACATTCCGGAATCTTCTACAATATTCTAGAATCGTCCGGATTTCTTTAGATCTTTCTAGATTCTTCTAAATCTTTTTGAAGTCTTCTAGATTATTCAACATATGCACTTAATAGCCTAGATGATTCTAGAAAAGTCAATGATGACTCTTAACACCGCGTGTGGTGATTTGAGCCAACGTTCACTTTGTCCATAACTCCTCCCTTCGACAAACTTGGGGTGCCCCTTGTGGCCCAACCCAAGTGTTGCCACCTATAACTTATATACACACATAAGTTCTCTTAAGTTTCCAACGTGGGATAACCATTTTAAGGAAACTCACATTTTACTTCTTCAATTTCCTATTACACGAACCCGAAAACGACATCAACTTCCCATTCACTCATAAATGGTTTTAACGAACCGTCTTCACTGTGTGACTTGCCATGCAGCAAGGAACACGTCACCTCTTTGGACCCATCCCCAAACACGTGTGGGACCCACTCAATTTTAGGCTCAAAGTTTGCCCAAAATAAGCCTATAAAAACTATAATTTTCCAACAATGACAAGGGTAAGGGTACCCATACCCAATTTAGACACTTGGGTTTAAGGAATAAGAGACTCAAATTTGCTAGAAATGAAACATTTATAACCTCTAACATAAATGAGAGAAAGAAATTACACATTTTCCTAAATCTTATTTAATTTCAAGTAAATTCTTACATAATTTACAACATCTTATCTAATAATATTATATAATATGTAACATATATAAGTGTCGGTCCCTGGACCCATATCATACTTTCGGATACATATCCAATTATCCGAATATTTAAATTTATAGAAGTTTGACACTTGGATAAGCACACATACCCAAGCCCATATAACATAGAATAATAATAGTACCTAATAACATCTCCCGAGTGAATTTCCAATTCTCGACTCAAACAACTATCAAACTTAAATTTGGGGGAAAATACTCAAAACACACTCCTAATACTGTGTTTGACTGAGGGATTTGAGGGGGGATTTAAGGAGGGATTTGAAAAAGAAAAGGGAAAATATGAATAAAATATATCTATATTTCACCCAATTTCACACACATTTTCCCTTTCCCTTTCCCTTTCCCTTTTCCTTTTCCTCCCCCAAATCCCCCAACCAAACACAGTGTAAATCTATACCAAATTGAGTATTACTCAAATTTTGACTGAAATCAATGGAGATACAAACGTTTACTCAAAATGTTCAAGGCTACTCAAATTTATCACTCTCCCATTAGCGAAACTTTTACTCAAAAATATACTTAAATAGTCCATTAGAGTGGTTCATATCAAATAGAGCTTCTACTCAAATTTGAGGACAATATTTTTTTAGTAAGGATTGGAGATAGCCCTTAGAGAGACATATTTTAATATCTACAGTAAATTATAATCGAAATAAAAACAAGTTAATCTAATGGTGTGATTGAGTTGCCAAATTTGATAAAAATCAATGATTAGTGAGTGGCTAAGCCCTAAATTACGAAAAGGGAATGAAAGAAGGAACCTTGGTCTTGTGTTGTATGTATGTAGATAGGAATTGGAATGCGATTACGATGGTGAAGATTATTGGAGCTGCTACTGATCTTTCATTTTCCTCTCTCGTGGTTTCTTCCATGGTTCTTCGCTTTTTGCAGTTTGCTTCTCTCTCTCTCTCTCTCTGTTTTTCAGTCAAATTCGAAGCTGTTCCAGCTTTGTGTGTTCTTCTTAACACCAACGCTAACGCTCTGTTTGGATGAGGGGTTTTGTGAGAAAATAAAGCAAACGGTGAGAATATAAACACTTTTGTTTGTCAACAGAAATGGCGAAATTTGGTGAGAAAATAATTTAGTTTAATGGAAATTTTAAAAATATTAAAATTATTTTAAAAAAAATTTACTTATAAATCTCATTCTAAAAATTATGATCTATTTTGTCCCAAAGACTTTTTTTATAGACAAATTAATCCCATTAATTTTAGAAAGGTAGATTTAATTTATTATTTATAAATTATATTTACAGTTATACCCTTATTTCTATTATATTTCATTCTCTTTTTCTTCTTTTGTGCTAGAAATGTAATATACACAATTTATGAAAATCAAATTTGTGATGAATTTTTATATGAAAATCTTTTTTATTTAAAAAAACATTTCATAATGAGTACAAAAATAACTTGAAATATGAGATTCCTCAAACATTCCAAAAGGATGTGGGATTTTCCAAACATTTCAAAAGGAGTATAAAAATCTCTTAGTAAACTTTGGACAAATGTATAATTTCAAACCTTAACACTTCAATATAACACTCAAATGTAACACTCTAACATAATATTTTTTATAAAAAAAATTAGTGTACTTTTTCTAAACATAACACTCCAATATAATACTCAAAAAAATTCTTAGTGTAATACTCAAATGTAACACTAAAAAAAAAAATGACATGTAATTCTTCAAACCATTTTAGAAAGTTGTGGGATTCTTCAAACCATTCAAAAATGAATATAAAAATTCCTTAGTAAGATTTAAGCAAATGTATAATTTCAAATTATGAGTGTTACGTTTGGAAAAATTATATTAAGGAATTTTTTAATATTTTGTGTGTGTTACATTGGAGTGTTACGTTTGAAATTACATTGATTGGAGTATTATGTTCGGGAAAAGTATACTACCGAGTTTTTTATATGTTACATTAAAGTGTTACGTTTGGAAAAAGTATACTAATGATTTTTTTTGAAGTGTTATGTTGTTACATTAGATAAAAGTACACCAAGGAGTTTTTTAATGTGTTATATTGGAGTGTTATATTATTAGAGTGCTACATTTTTGTTCATAACGTGAAATTTGTTTTAGAAGGAAAAATCTAAATCCTCTATAGTGCGGATTGCCCAAATGTGTAACTTTACATTTAGAGAAACCAAGTTTTATCCATAAAAATTAAACCCGAACATGTAAGTAATTATCTTTTTGTGTAATTTTCATTTTAATGAGACTTTTGAATTCATAAGAAAAAATAGATGATTAAATAGTTCACAAAATCATATTTTAGGATTTATTGGTGTTTCATCATTATTTTTATCAAAAAAACATAATTTATTAATATGAAAATTTATTTTGATAAAATAAAATAAATGTTTTCTTAACTTTTATTCATCTAAATATAATGATAAGATATTATAATTATTTTTATTTTTATTTTTATTTTTTATTTTATCTCACCTTACATGATGATGGAGTGTAACAGAGAATATCACAAAACGGATGGGTTCGGGTAAATTACACTTTCTCCATCTTTATGTTCAGCTATTTTTTAATCATTACTTTTGATTTTTTTTATTTACTTTAACTTTTTATATTTTAATTTTTTAAATTAATTTTTATCACATTAATATCACGTAATATAAAAAAATATGTTATTTTATTGAGCCCACTCCAACTCTTCATCTATCATGTCCTGTTGTAGCTACCCCTCTACATTTTACTAACTACTCTAACCCTTATCCTATGAATCTTTTAAAAAACAACTAGTTGGACCTAGGAATGACAACGGGGCGGGGCAGGGCGGGGCCGGGGATCACCCTCCCCGTCCCCGATCCCCGACAGCAAAAATCTCCCCAACCCCGGCCCTAATCCCCGACGGGGAAGCTATCACCACCCCCCGCCCCCGTCCCCTAACGGGGATCGGGTTTCCCTGACCCTAAAAACTCCCTGGTCCAAAAAAAAAACAAAAAAAAAAAGAACAAAAATGGCGGATGATCAACAACAACATCATGCATCAACAACAGATGATCTATTACAGATCATGTATACTTACACAACAACAGATCAACAAAATCATTATACATAATAGATCAAAAAAAGGAAAATCAGAGAAATGGGAAAGGCGGTGAGATCGCCGTGATGTTCTTGAGCAGGGAGATCGGCGACACAATAATCGGTGAGATCGGAGATCGCCGTGATGGGAGGATAGAGAAGACGTCGGAGACGTCGGAGAAGCCACTGTCACCACCATCAGTGAGATCGGAGATCGGTGAGATGGGAGGAGGAAGAAAACATCGGAGACATCAGAGAAGCCGCCGCCACCATCATCGGTGCGATCGAAGATCGGCGAGATGGGAGGAGGAAGAGGACAGCGGAGGAGCCGCTGCCGCCACTGCCGACACCGTGACAGTGAGGAGCACCTGCAGAGAGAAATAGAGAGAGAAAGAGAGGTGAAACAATTTGTAATGTGTGTGAATGAGTGTGTTCAGTTTAGCCAAACCCTAACACATACACATGTATTATATATATACAGGGGCAAATTAGTAATTTCATGTCGGGGGGCAACCGGGGCGGGGGTCGGGCCGGGTCCGGGACTGAAACATGCATCCCCGTCCCCGGCCCGAATATCATCGGGGATTCAATTTTTAATACCATCCCCGTCCCGTCGGGGGCATTTTTCGGGGAATAACCGCTCAATTCGGAATCGGGGGATCGGGTCCCCGTCGGGCCGGGTTCTGATTGCCATCTCTAGTTGGACCCCTAGGTGCTACGCGGTGGGGTCGCATTTTAGTTAGAGTGCTTATTTTCTGTATGTATGCATTATATTATTTTATCTAATTGTTTGTTGTATTTGATTTATGAAAAATACATTACAAATAGAATTACCATTCACCATTATAAGATAATAGAGAGACTAAAAAGTGACTATTTTATTTAATTCTAATGAACCAAACACTATATAAGTGATTATCACACAAATCTACTAAAGAGCAAGATGATGATTTACTTTCAAATCATCATGCAAAACATACAGAAAATATAAACATAAATCTTACATTAGTGGTATTATTTGAATCTAATCTATCAATAATATTCTTCTTTTCTTTTCTGATCAAATATGAAAAATCAAATCAAACTTAACTTAGAGTGCATTCATAACAATTTGATAAACTCTTTTTTCCATTAGGAGTTGTTTGGGGAAGATCTCAATAGATACACTTATTTAATAATTACATTTATTGGGATCATATAATTTCTCTACTTTTCTGCACATTTTTTCGTAAGAAGTCAAAAAATATACTAAATAAGCAAACAATCAATTACAAGACTAATGTGCTCATATCAAATAAATTCTTATTGGACCTAATTTGGTATGTCAAGGTGATCTATATTAGGCATTTCATACAATCCAGTTCAGTTTCTTTACCTGGATAATAGGAGGGCCAATTGTACCTAGGTGCAGTGGTCCGAATAAGCAGTGAAGCTTTCACTTATACATGTTGCAAAATAAGAAGGATCACCATAAGAAAACTGTTTAAGAATATGAGTGGAATCTTACCACAAAAATAATATCAAAAGATCATGTTAACATGATTTTCCATTCATGAGTTTTATGGAGAAGATAATTGTTTTGTACATTGTGTAAACACCAGCAGCTCTTAATAGTGGCTAAGTAATGCTTATTCTACAATCTACAATGTATTGTACATAAGCGAGTACTAATTATGTGGAAAAAACAAAGCCACACTCTGGTTCGTTTCCCTATCCACATTAAACATGTCTATGTCACCCTACAAATCACCTCCTACAATAATAGAATGAAACCTCTGTTGGAAAATAGTTTTTCGGCAACTTTAATTCGAAATTAAAGTGGGACCCAACCGCCCGATTAAGGTAGGTTTGAGTGGTTTTGTATTATTTTAAGTGAGAAGATTGTAATATAAAAATAATAAATTGAAACCATTGAGCTGTGAATGAGAATTGTCTCATAAAATGGGCATCAATAAAGTTGAGTTTAGATTTGGACTTAGTCTTGGTTTGGACTAGGCTTAGACTTGTACTTGTGCATATATTGGGTTTGGTCTTAGACTTGGACTTGGACCTAGACTTGAGTTTTGGGCTAAGCTGTACTGGGCTTAGTTTGTGTATGTGTTTGAGATTAGGCTTGGAACGGGTTATGACCCAACACCCATATCCATTTTGCAACTCATCTAATTTAATTCTCAAAATGTATACATTATATACACATTATGATTTATATAATAATTTTGGAGTTTTGAATCTTTGTAACTATGACGCCCCAAATTTTAAGGACATCATAATAAGATTTAGAACTTAAAATCAATGTTGCCACCAATATCACTAACATCTATTAATTAACAACCCAGAAATTGAAAGTTTTCAAATTACAATTCTAATAAAACTTAAAACTTAGTCTCAATACAACAACAACAACAACAACAAAAAAAACACAAATATAAAAGAAAACTAGAGAAAAACTAGGAAACTTAGAAAATGGTTTGCGGAACTTGGGGACTCTTTAAGCTAACCAAGGCTGAATGTCGCCTTGCAAGGCCTCGGTGTTTCCTTCATTTTCTTCGGTACTTGACATAAAATACTAGGGCAACGAGAATGCCAATGAGCGACGAGCTCAATAATATACTATAACCCGAAAATACCCACCCCGATAATAATACTCACAATTAATGAATAATGCATAGTAATAGAATAACAGGTAGCATTTAATAAGCATAACAGGAATGCCATCAGTTGAAATAATAGCAGTAGATAAATAATAAAAAAAAAAAAAAGGGCAAACGGAAGCAAAATTTCATCATAAGGAAAATGCCCACTTTTCTTTTTAAATTCTCATAGATTTAGTTTATTAGATAAGTTTAAGTAACTCCCTGCGGAGCACTATTTCCACTCAACCGCTAAGCAATGGCCACGGGCAATTCTGACTCCCCCTTGGTCAAATATTCAAATGTTGCTTGCTGTAACTACCAATGATGCCCACGCATCAAGGTTATGTACCCGAGTCGTGACATCACAGTCTGCGCCAAGGGAACGATCTATGTTGTGACACCCGCACTACCAAACTTATATTGTCTACACCGATAAGAGCCGAAATACCTTCCCGTGCCATGTTAGGGTTCGCAACTCACTGGCGCAAGCTTCTAAACCAGGCTCACCCCATCACTTTTAAATTTTTAATGTATCATCGGTTCAATTTCGTGTTTCTTTACTTCGTCGAATTCACATTTTTATGCATGTGCGGGTTTTAGTTTGAGAACCACAGTGACATAATGTTTATATAGCACAACACAATCATATATGGCAACCAAAATAAATATGATAGAATGTTTTAGGAATCATTACAAAATTTCTTAAGAATTTACACACTTCTTCCTTCAGTACTGTATGGTCAGACAAAAAAAATATGAAACCCATACCAAACAAAGTTCAACTGTTAGAATATTTTAACTGGTGCTATTTCATCGAGTTAGGAAAATATTTCGAAAAGAATATCAGGGCTAAAAATGATTTTAAAATAGAGAAATAAATTTTGGAAGAAAACTGATTTTCTGAGACAGTCAGTTACATTAACCTTCAGCACAGGTGTTCTGTGTTTGAAAAATAAAAAGGGGCCTCAAATGGTGTTGAAAGGAGGCATGGTTAGAAAGGCTTGCTAAATATTTGAGTTTCGAACATATTTCTAGAAGAGTTTGAAGACTAAAGACCAGTGGAAGATGGTCAAATAATTTTTATAAGAAAACTGGACAGATTCTGTCACATTTTGGAAAAATTGGTGTTTCTCTCTCAATACTTAATAAAAAATTATGAAACCAATGAAATTTGAAAGGTAACTTAAAAATCTAACTTTTCCGATTTGAATCACTTGAAAATTCATTCCGTGGAATAAACGGTGACCTGGTAAAGTCAACATTGTTGTTGCCTCTAAACAACAATGAAGTTAAAATATATTCAAGCCATGAAATGAAACGTTGTCAAATAAATTTCTTCAATATTCTAGTACCATGAAAACATGTTAAACTAACTCCAGTAGTTTCAGATTTTATGAAAGTGTCCTCATGAGTTTGTTTAGGGTTTATTCAAAACGGATTAAAAATCTGTTTTGCTGGAAGTTCATTAGTTTGCGAAAAACACACTTTGTATTCACCACGAATCAATGCAAGACTAAAAAAAATGTTTCTTACTATTATTCCCATGTGAAACTCTAATCCTTCATATTTACTTTCATTAGTAGTAACAAAAAATAATATTTATGAAGAGTAAACACAAATTCATAAGCATGCAAGATTAATTCAACAATGGAGAATATTTGAATACATAAGGAGCAAAATCAATAACTAAACCATTTAATCCATACTTGCAAGAAGGACAGAGATCACATAATTATAGGATTATCATTTTATCCAAATGTAACATGCATTGAGCATTTGTGTATTATCAATACACACTCTTGCATATTTTTAATGTATAGATTTAGTTAAGAAAAACATCTAAGGGAGGATTGGGGTTGAGTATTTTTACCTCAATGAAGTAAAAAAAAAACCCAAGTGTTGAGCCTTTCTTCTCCTCTCTTCTCTCCTTTCCCTCTTGCTTTCTCTCCATCTCTTTCTCTTTCTTTTGCTCAGTTACGTGTATATAATGGAAGGCTGAATAGTGCTCTTAGTTATAGGAGTTTGAGGACCTATTATTATTATTATTATTATTATTTTAAATTTTTTTTTTTTACCTTTATTTCTATTTTAGCTTAATCTATAAGAAAAGCTTACAGCATGTTTGCATGCCATGGCTGTCTTGAGAGAGGCTTGGAATTGCCATCTATGTTTGTAGGCTTTGGAGTGTGGCAGTAAGCAAGCTTTGGCATGCATTGGCATGCTTGCTCAGCAAGGCCGAATTCCTCTGCCCAAAAATAAATATTGATTTCATTTTTTTTTCTTTTTTTTTTTGTACAAAAATAAAAATCAATAAATATATATAACCTAGTCACTAAATATTTTGCTCCCTACTATTCTCTTACTAACTTAGTTATTATTTGTTAACTCATTTGGTTTCCACAACTATATTTAGATACAAAAAAAAAATTATCACAGAAAGATAAATAATTTTATTTAAAGAAATCTAATATTGGTATTAACCATAATCCTATTATAATTCGATAATTTAGTAATCACTATTAATTGACTTAATATTATTATTAATCGACTTAATATTATTATTAATCAAACTAATTAGTTGTCTAAAAATTCATGTTCTTACAGTAACTCTAGCCCTAATGGCTAGAGTTGATGACATTTGATGACCCTATTGATGTTAGCCTTCATGGCTAAGGCTTTCCTCTACTAGTATAAATAAAGGCCTTTCCCCTCAAACTTGGTAGAAGAATTTTGGAGAGATTTTTGATGGAAAATAAATATAGTGTTTTGATAAAGAGTTAGAGATGGTTTTTACACCAAAGAAATTTTTTTCTATCTTTTTTTTGCTAGCCCCTTTTTTTGTTTTTGTTAGAGAGAGTGCAACCATTGTTAGTTCGCTAAAGCTAACAAAAGGTGCTTCTGCGTTAATTGGTCTAAACTATCGTATCTTGGGAGACAGAAGTCGACGTTCCTCCAGCACCCACGATGAGGCGGCTAATCTGTTTTAAGGACATTATGGTATCACACAGGTTTCGGTTTGCTTCATTTTACTAGTTTTATTTTATTATGAATTTCTGTAAATTCCAACATCTTTATCCTTCATGGCTAGGATTTCCCTACTTGTATAAATAGAGGTATTTCCCCTACAACTTGGAAGAAGAATTTTAAAGAGATTTGTGATAGAAAATGAAGATGGTGTCTTAAGATAAAAAGTTGGAGATGTTTATTTTACACCAAAGAAAAAAATTTCTATCTTCTTTCGCTAGCCTCTTTTTTGGTTCTTGTTAGAGAGAGTGTAGCCATTGTCAAGTTCGTTGAAGCTATTCAAAAAATGCTTCTGCATTAGCTAGTTTCGATCGTTGTATCCTAGGAGACAGATGCTGGCATACCTTCAGCACCCATCGGGAGGCGGTGAATTTGTTTTAAAGAAACTGTGGTGTCACACAGGCTTTGGTTTGCTTCATTTATCTTTCGTTCTTCAAAATTTTAAATTTAAATAATTTCTTGTATATTATTTTACATGTCTATTTGAATCCATCTTGTAATATGTTTCATGGTGTAATCTAATTTATTCTTGTGTTTTTTTTAGTTCTATAGTTTATTGTATATTTCATTATTTAATAATAAATAATAATAATAATTGTTTTGTCATTTCTATTTAATTCATTTTATATATTTTTCTTGTATTTTTTATGAAAAAATAGTAACAATAATATGAATCTATTTCTTTTATTTAAGTACACAATTTCTACAACAATTTTAAAACATATTTTTATAAATAGTTTTGATAAAACAATTTAGTTTTATATAATTTTATTCTAGTGACTCTTGGAATTAAAATTAATTTAATTTCCTAGAGTTATTGGAATTTGAGTTGATTGTTTCAAGTAATTTATTCATGCAATTTATTTTATGTTAATTGATTGTTATTGCATAAGTTATTTGGTTGTTAGTGCTTAAGTTGGTAACAGTTTATAAAATAAAATAATAAATTTATTTCTTAAAGTTCTTACTACTTTATTTGATTTGTTTGTTATTTAATTTAATTTAATTTTTTTTTTATAGTTAACTTTCTCTATAGGTTTATCTAAACGCGAAAGGATGATACATATGAACAAAACAAAATCGGAACAAGTAAATTTGGACTACTAACTTTTTGAACAGGATTACCTTTGTGTGGAACAAGGAATAATATTGAACTTTTAGTTTTTTTTATTTATTTATATATTTGTGAATTGAAAGATTTGCTTTAATATTGAGTTTTATTTGGGATTTATTCCATATGTTGTTTTGAAAGATTAATAACAATTTTGATTTAATTTGATTAATTAAATTCTGGGAAAATCAAAGTATTGAAATTCATGTTTTGCGAATTTCAAGAGATTCGTCTAGTCGAGAGGTTTCTAACGGTATCAAATATCTCCAAACAGGTTTGTTTTAGGAGAAAATTTAGTAAAACAATGGTCTTATTTTTAAATTTGCTTATGATTAGGTTGTATTATAAGGTGGATGGATCCTAAAAGAGAATTAGTGCATGGTGGAATAATTTTGCATTATAATCCTATTAATTTATTATTGTTTCGGTTGTGAGTTTTTTCATGTCTTGATGTGTATAGTCAAGTGAATTACTCCAAACATTATTATGTATTGTTGAAGTTTAACTCTATTGTTTATAAGATTATTTGCTCATAGTTAGATAGTTGAATGCCAATATTATAACCATAATATTTCTTTATGAATAATTGATTTATAGCCATGTAACTCATGACAACTGTAATGCATCTATAGCCTTTGAATTACACATTGTAAGTTATAACTGAAACTACTTGTGTAATATTCACTTTATTGGTTCATTAATTGTTCTTGTATATAGGTGTATATATGAACAGTGAGCATGGAGATTTAGCGGCAACGAGGATAGAGTTTTGTAATGTGTTTTATACAAAGACAAACATTATGAGTGAAGAAGTGTGTTCTTAGCTAAACAGACGATTCCCGATACATCCATGAACTCCGTTTTGCAAAGTTAGACAATTTGTAATTGTAACAATTGCATTTCCATTTCCATTTGTAGTATTTTTAATTTCTAATTTGTAATAGGTTCACCATAGTGAAAGGAAAGGAGAAATGAGAGAAATTATAAATCTTTGGGTTTAGAGAAAGTCTTTGGAATTAATTTTATTATTTCCGAATCATTTTGGTTTTCTATAATAGAAACCAAATTTTAGCCTTGGCTAAAGAATATTTCTGATTTGTTCAGAAATGGCAATTAAGATAGATGGTTTCAACCCTTTGTGATTAGAGGAAGTCATTGGATTTCATCTTTTTATTCCCAAAGTGGTAGGAAACTAAGTTTTGAGAAAGTCCTTGGTTATAATTTGATTATTTCCAAAGTGTTTTGTTTTGGGGGGGGGGGGGGAGGGGAAACCAAATTTTAGCGTTAGCTAAAATATTTCTGATTTTTATTCAAAAATAATGGACTCAGTTCTGGGAGTACCGATTAACTTTTACGAGTAGTGTAATTTTGGTAGCAAATTTTATTTGTTTGGGAATTAGTTTGTTTAAACCTAGTTTATCCATTGAAAACTTAATTCTAAATTTGTTTCTCATTGACTAAGAGTCAACATACTCTTGAAAGTTTTGTCTAAGGTTAACTGGGTCTTAAGTGGAACTGGATGTGACCCCCCTAGTCTTCCTGGAAACTTTCTCGACCATGTTTGATTCTAGGTGTAACAACCCCGACTCAAGATTAACGATAATCCATGATTTAATATGCCTAATAAGTTATTAAGATCAGATTTTGAATTAATTGCATATGTGGTGTATTATTTGTGTTTTATCTGTTCATTGTAAGAGTATCTGTTTGAAATTTTTGTTACATTTTGTGAATCAAAGGCCTTATTGGCATCCGATCACGAAATTGACTTGGTATACGTGTTATGTGGAATTTATAGAATTTTATGGTAGGTTTAGTTGAAATTCGATTTGGAACGATTAAATTAGAATAATTAATGTCAATGTGATTAACTTAAGTCAACCTTTATTAAGCCTATATAAGGCTACTTTGACTCCCTTATTTTACTTTACACCCTCATTCCCTACTCCTTGAGCTCAAAAACGTGTGAGAGAAAGAGGGACCAAGAGTGAGAGAGAGTTGAGATCAACAAGAATTGTTGGAATTGGGAAAAATTAGCTTGGAATCTTAGTGTGCTCATCATCTAAATCTTACTTGAGCGATTGAGGTATGAATCCAACACTTAGATTATATAATTATGATGTTTAGAACATGAATTCATGAAGATTATGTTGAGTTAAGCAAGACTTGAGTTAAATAAGATGGTAGAAGGACTATACCATGCATGCATGTCTATTCCTTTACAAATTGAGCATGATTTCCAAGAATTCCCTCATGCATGTCTTGAATTCACATTGATTTTGGGAAATTATCAAGTTTTATGTTGTTTTATGGCATTTGATCATGTTTTGAGAAGCTCAAGATCAAGAAAATTCATGCATGTTATGTTCATGAAACATTCATAAAGTTTAAGTTGAATTTTTGAACAATTGGCATGCTTTTGGGCCTTGATTTCACGAAATGATCTTCAAAACATGATGTTTTATGAGTTTCTAAGTGTTTTCCAGAATTTTGGCCCAAGAAGAAGAGTTTTGAAGTGTTTTGTTTGAGTTTGAAGCTTAGAGATCAAATCTGAAAATTCTAGAATTTGAATCTACGCTCGACCGTAGAAGTTCATGCTCGAGCGAAGCACTCTGAATGCGTGCACTTTCGCTCGAGCGACATGATACCCGCTCGAGCGTGAAATGTATGTATCCAAAAGTTCATGTGTTTTGCAGCATGCTCGAGAGACAGAAGTCACGCTCGAGCGAGGGCCTGAGTCTCATGCTCGAGCGGAGATCAAGCATCCGTCGAGCATGAAAAATAAGCAACCAATACTTTTTCAGAGTTTATAGTCCGCTCGAGCTACGGAAGTCATGCTCGAGCGAACCCTCCCTTTTTTCATGTCTGCTCAAGCGAGGAAAGTCACGCTCGAGCGTGGACCATGTTTTCAGCAAGTTTTGGAAAAAGTGTTTCAAATACATTTTTGCATCCTCATTCCATCCTAGGCATTCCTAGGCCAAGATTAAGGCATAATAAGGAGGATCAATGAAGAGACACACTAAGAACAAGAATGTAATGGGTTAGATGTATTCCAACGTGTGTTTTAAATGTGTATTTGTTATGTGTTAATGCAGGTCACGTGCCGTAGACCATTTGATTAGCCTGCTCTGTCTGTCTGCACTCGAAGCCAATTGTGAGTAATAACTTAGTAAAGCTATGTTCAACTTTATTTATTTTATGTATGATGAATTAAGATCTGTTTTTTGAAATGATATGTTCTGTACAATGAATGATTGTCCAATTTCTGACAATGTATTCATGGCATCCTTAGCATTATGTGAATCTGTTAACTGTTACCCAGTATTGGAGGTTCCATTATGGAACTTAATATGTCTGCACTCTGTTACCCGTACCAGAGGCTCCATCATGGGGTTCAGTATATCTATTCTCTGTTACCCGGATCCGGAGGTTCCTTTATGAAACTGGTTATTCATAACCACCATATGTTCTGCATATGTTCTGTATCTGTTCTGTTAGCGCTAATGGATGTACCACGTATGATTAAGCATAAACTCTTATTTCTATATATGATCTGAATAAGAATATGAATATGAATCTGTTATGAATCTGAATTATGATTTCTGAATCTGTATGGGCATCATTCATTAAAACCCTTTACTCCGTTATTATTCACTGGGCTTTAGCTCACTATTTATATTATGTATGTAGGTGAGCAGACACGTGACTAGGCCCAAAGTTGACGGCCTATGTTTTAGTATTTGTCGCATCTTTGTGCCTCGCGAGGAGGTTCCAGATGGAAACAAGTTTAGTGGCTATTTTTGTGATGTACTAAACTTTGCTCCTTCTAAGTACGGGCAAGATTTTTGTTTATATGTTCATGGAGTGATGTGTAAATACTGTATCTTTTGAAGTCACTCGCTAGGTTATAAAAGTTTTGAAATTATTTGTCCCATGTATGTTTCACAGCTCAATGGACTACACATATTTTATATATTTGCTTCCGCAGCCCCTAACTATACGTTATTCTGTTAAGAGGCCTTTGGTAATCCAAGGATTATTGGCCGGTTACGATGCTAAACCTATAGGAGCGGGTTTGGGTCGTGACACTAGGGTAAGTGGTGAGATCAATTTTGAATTAAAATTCAGACTTTGGGATTTTCTAGTGTTAAGTTTAGTTTCTGAAAAAACAGAATAGTGAAATTTTATTATGATTTTTCAGAAATGGCTTTAAGAGGTGATAACATAAATGTTGTTCCACCTGCCAACCTTAAAGCCTTGTGAGGTTCTTAAAGGAAGATTTAGAGAGATCAAGTATGATTAAAGGAAATCATAAGATTCTATGATAATATCTCTAAATTAATCAGAGTCGATTAATATGTTATCCTTGTATCAATTATAGCATATATGGGTGGGTTTGGGAAGTGGGTTGGCTTTTTGGCTTTTTGGCTTTTTTGGCTTTTTTGGCTATTTTAGCCTGGGCTTAAAAGCTTGGTTTGGGAAGGGCTTTTGGCTTTTTGGCTTTTTTGAGTTTTTTTGTGAGAGAAGAGTGTAATGATTATGGATTGGATGTGATGTTTTGTTTTTTTTGGGGCTAAAATAGCCTGTTTTGTCTTTTGTGGCTATTTTAGCCCCAACCCACTACCCAAACGAGGCCTATGATTGTTATGTGACTTTGCTTGAAAGCAAATATGAGACAACCCGTTAGGGTGGGTGAATATAATTTTGAATTTTTATATTCCAAATATATTCTTAAATTGGTGGCTCCTAGTAACTACAAGATCATTGATCATAGAGATAGAAAACTGGTGGTTCTGAGAAGTTGGCTACACAGTTATGAGATTGTGGTTCCTAGTAGTGAACAAATTACTTATCACACGTCAAGATATGATGGTTCCTAATAGTGGAGAGGCTACTTGTGATAACCCAACCCATATTACGTTTAATTATGCATGGGATTATGTGTTTGACATGAATTTGTAAGTTTAAGTATGTGAATTTTGTGATTTTGGAACTTGATCTATTGAATGTAGAAATATTTGTTACAAATACCTCTTTGAGGGAAAAATTGATATCGTTAGAGGCGCGATAAACCAAAACCGACTTCACATCTGTGATTAGCATGATTTTTACAGCCTTTGGTGAGATTTTGAAAAATTATGATTCGTAATGAATAAATTAGATTTATGAATTAAGTGTATATGTTTAGCCTCTTGTTCTTCATTTTGGAGGAAGAGAGCTCAAAATGTGAGTTAGAGAGAAAGGAAGAGAAGAAAGCTAGGGATTTGAAGGGAATCAAAGGGCAAACCATAGATTTGAGTTAAGGTATGGAAATTTACTTACAAACTTTGTTTCTAACTTATCTTTGTCTTGAAATCATGAAGAAATTAGGAATTTTAAGCTAGGGTTTGAGTTGTGTGGTGGCTTGAGATAAATGCATGAAATTGAACCCTATCTCTCAATCTTTATTTGATTTAAGTTCACTCTTGTGATTGACCCATGAAATAAACCCTAGATTATTCATGAAAACAAGATTTGTTGAAAGATTGCTCATGGATCATATATTTTGAATTTGTTTATGTAATGTATGAATATGGAAAAGAGATGAGTCCATTAATTTGTTGTTGATACAAGGTTGATATGTTTAATGTGGAATTACACTTGTATCATGCTTATATATCATGTTTTTGAGTTGTTTTTACATGAATTTGGGCTTGGAAATAAGTTTAGAAAGCGTGCATCTTTGAACCATTTTCGGACTGTCTGATTTTGCCCAGACCGCACAAGCGGCCACGGGCACCGCACGAGCGGAACATGAAGAAAAAAAATAATTTTTGATTCTGCACCTTGGGCACTCGAGCGGCCGGTTTTTCCGCTTGAGCAGATTTGGGCCGCACGAGCGGTGAAGACTTCCGCTCGTGCGGAACCCCTATTTCAGTCTAACTTCAAAAAGGCATATCTTCTTCATCCAGACTCCATTTTAGATGATTCTTGACCCTAAATTTAAGCCCCAGAAGTCTAATTTCCAATGGTGGTGGTCTCACATCTAAATTCTAAATACACAAATAGATATGTTCAAATTAGTGAAGGTTGTTCACTTTCTTTCTAACCGTTTCATGTTATTTCCTCTCCTAACCCAGTTTATTTTCGTTTCTTGCTATTTTCTTAGGCACAGATTATGACCCACTAACGACTAATGAGTTTAGAACCAACAAAAATAATTGATTAAAGAACAAAGTAAGGGATTGATTTACTTGGTTAAGAAAAGATTAAAAGAAGTAACTTTGATCAAGAAAGTGATTCTGTGTTCTGATATGTTGTGCCATGCGCATTGTGTTTGCAAGTCATGATTCGAGGACCGGTCAACCATTTCTGGAAATCATTGTGAGTAATAGTATAGTAAAGATATGTTTTCATTATCTATTTTGATTTATGTACAACGCCGAATCAAAAGATCATAAATACCCCTGCTTGAATGCCATTGCTTTGCATTGTAACTAGCTCTTTTTCCCAAAATGTAGATCACAATCGAACTCTCAGATGATGGACAAAGATGACCTGATAAAACACATGGATAAGACAGTTGAGTTGGAGGTGATTACGGTCGAACTTCAGGATGAAGTTGCCTACGTATCCCAAAGATGGAAATCAGGCCTTACGTAGTTCGGTTCAGGTTCACTCAAGTATTAACTCTCTCCTTTTACGCTCTAACTTTTTCCAAAGTCGCCCTTTAGGGTTTTCAACCTTGTGAGCTCAGTTTTTCTTTATTTCTAATTTTCCATGCTCTAACTTTTACCTAGGTCGCCCTTCCAGGTTTTCGGCCTAGCGAGCCTCTCAGGGATAGTATTTCTTCAACTTGTTCATGTTGATCGGTTATGAAAATTCCAGGCCATCTAAGTCCATGAGAATTATAGCTCCACACCAGATAGCTTTGATGATGTAAGGACCAGTCCAATTGGGTCTGAATTTGCCTCTAGGGTCATGAATGGGAGCTCGGTTGTCTTTCAGCACCATGTCTCCTTCTTTGAGTTTCCGAGACTTAACTTTCTTGTTAAAAGCCCTGGCAATTCTGCGCTAGTAGCCCTGAACATGACACAATACTTTCAACCTTCTCTCATCAAATAGTATTAACTCCTCAAATTTGCTTTGTTGCCAGTCCGCCTTTGCTATCTAACACTCAGCCATAACTTGCAGCGACGGGACTTCTATTTTAATTGGCAAAACAGCTTCCATCTTGTAGACGACAGAATAAGGAGTTTCTCCTGTAGATGTCCGGATTAAAGTTCTGTAGCCCCAGAGTGCAAATGGCAATTTATCTGGCTAGTCCCTGTAGGTCTCAGCCATTTTCTGCAAGATGTTCTTGATGTTCTTGTTGGCAGTTTCAACGGCTCCATTAGTTTGTGCCCTATATGTAGATGACTTATGGAAAGCCACATTGTATTTCTCCAACAAGTCTATCACCTATTTTTTAAAGAGGGAGCCATTATCTGATATGATCTCGTTTGGGACTCCATACCTGTAAATGATATTGTTTCTGATAAACTTAGCCACATGCAATGCTTTCAACACTACATAGGACTGAGCTTCCACCCACTTTGTAAAGTAATCAATCGCCACCAAGATATATTCATGCCCATTCGATCCTTTTGGCGTAACTGCGTGGATGACGTCGATTCTCCAGACTGAGAAAGGCCATGGCGAAGTCATGTTGTACAATTTTGACGGCGGGATATTCATGCAATTGGCATGAATTTGGTATTTGTGGCATCGCCGAACAAAACCAATACAATCCTCCTCCATGGTGGACCAGTAGTAACCTTGTCTGAGAATCTTCCGGGCTAGCATCACTCCGTTCATATATGCCCCGCACTCTCTTTCATGGATGGCCTCCATCAGGCGCTTTGATTTCTCTTCTTCGATACATAACTTGTGCATTCTCAGATGACCTCTTTTAATAGCTTACCTCCGCAGATGATAAATTGGACGGTCATTTGTCGTATTCCCTTTTTGTCTTTGGCATTTGCCCTTGGTAGATAAATCTCATTTTCCAAGAAGTTCCAAATATTATAGTACCAGGGTTTTTTGTCTTGTACCTCATTTATCACGGCAATAGTTTTATAAGCCGGCGTGTATTTCTGCTCGATGATAATTGGACGCATCCAGACTCAAAGTGGGATGTCTACCATAGAAGATAGAGTTGCTAAAGTATCAGTGAACCTATTGTTCTCTCTTAGTAGATGCGTGAAAGTTAGCTTTTCAAACCTAGGAATTAGAACATCCAGGGTCTAGTGGTAAACCTTCATCTTTTCTTCTTTGACTTTCCAGTCTCCATTCACTTGAGAAACAACTAAGTTCGAGTCCCCGATAACATCCAATCTTTTTGCCCCTAATTCTAGGGCGACTTCTAAACCAGCAATACACGCTTCATATTTTGCTTCATTATTAGACACCTTGAGCCAGAGTTTAAAGGCTAAAGGTATATGGGAATCGTCGGGTGTTATCAGAACACATCTATCCCATAACCGTACTGATTGGACGCTCCATCAAAATACATCATCCAAGTTTCCTCCTCAACTTGTAGAACGGTTTCATCTGGGAATAAGTATTCCATTGCCTTATCTCCTTCTACCGAGTGATCTTCCAGGAACTCCGCTACAACTTTTCCCTTTACCGACTTGTGGGTGACATATTTGAGATCAAATTCGGAGAAGAGAAGCAACCAACGGGCTAGCCTACCAGTAAGCGCTGGTTTCTTAAAGAGATATTTGATGGGGTCTCATCTTGAAACCAGAATTACAAAGTGAGCTAACAAGTAGTGCCTCAACTTCCTAGTAGCCCATACCAAGGCTAGGCAAGCTTTCTCTAACGATGTATAACGGGTCTCGTATTCCAGCATTTTCTCGCTCAAGTAGTAGATGGCTTTCTCCACTTTAGCTTCAGATTCCTGAGTGAGCATGCATCCCATGGTTGTGTCTGTCACTGACAAATACAGAATCAAAGGCTTCTCCGGCTCTGGCGGCGACAACACAGGCGGATTCTGGAGGTACTGCTTAACCTGCTCAAAGGCAAATTGACATCGATTATCCCATCAGAATTTCTTCCCTTTCTTTAGGAGACCAAATAGTGGTTCACGGGTCAAGGTTAATTTGGAAATAAACCGTCTTATGAATTGCTCTTTACCTAGAAAGCCTCGCACTTCCTTTTCAGTCCTTGGTGGTGGCATTTCTAGGATAGCCTTGATTTTGGAAGGATCTACTTCGATGCCCCTCTGTATGATCAGAAAGCCTAGCATTTTCCATGCCGTTACGCCAAAGGTGCATTTCTGTGGGTTTAACCTTAATCTATATTCTCTGATCCATTGAAAGAATTTTTTCAAGGTGGTGTAGTAGCGTTCTCTTTCTTTGGACTTGAGAATCATGTCGTCCATGTACACCTTTGATAGGTAGCTCCAGCATTTTTCAACCCAAACGGCATAACCTGGTAGCAATAGGTCCCCCACGGCGTAGTGAATGCGGTCTTCTCTCTATCTTCGGGTGCTATCAGAATCTGGTAATACCTGGAAAACCAATTCATAAAGGATAACAATGCATGGCCCACAGTGAAGTCCACTAACTCATCAATATGCGGCAGAGGGAAGTCATCCTTTGGACTAGCTCAGTTCAAGTCTCGAAAGTCCACACACACTCAGATTTTACCATCCTTTTTTGGCACTGGGACGATGTTGGCCAACCAAGTCAGATACTCAGATACTAATAAGAAACCTGCCTCGATCTGCTTGGTGACCTCTTCCTTGATTTTCAGTGCCCAATGCGGACGGATTCTATGCAATTTCTGCTTGATCGGTCGGGCCTTGAGGTCAAGAGGAATCCAATGCTATACAATCTCAGGATCGATTCCAGGCATGTCTTCATAGGACCAAGCGAAAATATCTTTGAAATCTTTTAACAAAGTGACTAAGGGCTCGCGCTTCTATGAAGACAACATAGACCCGATCTGGACCAGATGCAGATCCTTCTTAGTACCCACATTAATGGCAATGATTTCATCAACATAAGGTTTAGCAAACTTCTCATCCTCTCGATTAATCTAGTTTTTCAAAACCAGAGGAATCCTTTCTTCTTCATTTTCATTAAAATTCTAAAAATCTTGGTCAATACAATAAACCAACGGCACAGAGAAGTACACCGAATTCGTAGAGTTCTCATTCAAAAGGTCCTAATCTTTGGTTAAAAACTTAAAAGAAAAACTAAATGAAGACTTAGACAAGACTTCGGTATCCGGGTTATCACCCCCAAAAATACCAGACTCAGACTTAGATGAACTAGAATCTGATCCCGACTCTACAGACTCAATGGAATCAGATTCTAGTTCATCACCCGACTCAGAACTAGATAGACAACCTTCATCCAACTGGCAGATAAGAAATGGTGCTTCTGATGCATCTAAAATGCTGCTGATTGGGTTCATACACGGTTCCTTCCCGATCATGGAGATGGTAAGGTTATCCTCCAAGTTCTCTGAGTCAGCAGCAGGATCTGTCAGGAGATAAGCCAATGCTGCCCCTACTCCAAGCTCGCTGCTGTCAGAGTCACTTTCCATGTTCTGCTTAGCTTCCGCACTTGGTTCAACCTTTCCTCAGTATCACTGTTCTGCAGCTGCAGGTCAAAAAAGATCTCGAACCCGGGGACACGCTGATTCGAGGAATTCATCCAGGGCTCGGGAAAGCCACAAAAGGGGAAATCTTCTCTCTCCCGAACAAAGTATCCATTCAGTGTTCCCTAGATTGGCCTATAGATGAGCTCATACTGTTTCCCGGCTTGCTTGGCCCTGGCTTTGCCTCTGATTTCTTCTCCTTTCCTGATCTAGTCCTCTTTGGTAGGTACATAGCTCAGACCAAAGGCATATGGGTTGTGCGGCACATCTGTCAATGCTGTGACACCTTTCTAGCCACTTCTTTCGAGTCCCATTCCTGGCACATGCTGCAGTTTGTTCATGAAATAGATAGACGGGGCGCTGACATATATGCCCTCGTTTGCAGCCAAAATGGTCTGCACTACCCGGGCTTTAGCCAGAGTGAAGCCTAAGAGGAATACATCCTCCTCGTTATGGGTGATCTCCAGCGCTAGCGTAGTTACCTTCGGCGGCGGGTGAATGGACGAATTTCCAAAAACAATAGCCACTCCTGTCCCATGAAGGTACTTTAACATCTGACGGAGAGTGGAGGAGACAACTTTCACATGATGCAACCAGGGCCTCCCTAACAGCAAATTGAAGATAGCCGGCACATCTAGGACATAGAACTTGACCTGCTGTTGAGCTGGGCCCACCTAAGCTCTAACTTGCACCGTGTCCATGACCTTTCTGCTTCTATTATCATATGCCCGAATTACTTGGGCTGTGGGAACAAAGTCCGCTGGTTTAAGGTCGATTACATAGGCTGTGCAAGAATGACAAACATTGATGGCAGAACTAGCATCTACCAACACCACCGGTAGCCATTTCTCCCTGCACTCCATAGATATATACAAGGGTTGGTTGTGAGCTGAGCCCTCAGCGCAACAGTTTCTTATCAAAGAAGGTTAGGGTTAGCCTGACACCACCTGGAAAGACCAATCCCACAAGCTGTTCGAGGGTAGTGTCAATGGAAAACTTAGCCTTGTCCATTGCTGACAGTATTGCATGTCGATGTAACCGGGAGGCCATGAAAAGACCCTAGATTGAGATGTCAGCTTGGATTTTCTTAAGCTGTTTCAATACTACCTCTTCTTCCAGCTGTTTCTCTTTCTATTTCTCGATCTCTCTGTCTTTTCCAGATGCTTCAGCTTGATCTAAGTGTGGTGGCTTAAAATACTGCCCATTTCTTGTCATGTGATCTATTTCTTCTGCATACCACGTGTTGTCTGGAAGGTACTTACCCCAGTCTTCATTGATGTGGGCCAGACGCAGATCGTTATCGTCCTACTATACACCTTTAACAGCCGACAAATAGTTGTCTTGCTCCGTTTGGATTACCTTCATATCACAGGTATCCCCCACAGGGTGTTAGGCCATTACTGCTTTCTGGTTGTCTTCAACCCTCTCTTGTTCAAACTGCTTCAGTGCAGCTTCCTGTTCTATGTTTGCAGTGCTCACAGCGCCCAGTTCCTGAGCTGAATTTTCTATGCCGACATTTTTCAGCAGCTTTCCCTTCTCATCGGCCCTTCCGGCCACTATAGCAATTCCTGTTTCCTTTTCTTCCAGTTTCATTTTAGTTCATTCCTCTTTATCCAGCTCATCACTCAGCCATCTAGAGTTGTTAGTTGATCCATTCAAATCGAACCAGCCAATCTGCACATCTCCTTGGTCTTGTTCATCAAAGAACTATAGGTTGTCTAAATCCTCCTTGAGTTCTGCCAAATCATCCAACCCCTAACTCGGGCCATCTTCCCTAACCATATTAATCTCCACTACAGTTGGAAACACCAATTCTGACTTGATTTGACCAGTCGACACAATGTAACAGGTTAGATCATACACCCCATTAGGTGAGTCCTTAGAACTCTCCAACAACGGACTCATACCTTCCTCCAAGGTCGACCTTCCTTCTACTGTAACTGCCACCACCTCAGGCTTAGGTTAAAGTGCGGACGTGTCCATCATGCACAGATCTGTGCTTTTGGGAATGAACAACATCAGTCTTGGTAGGTGGGAAGGGGTAATATATAAGCTGGGGTCGTAGGGGATGGCCAGTGTATGGATCAGGTTTAGATTTTGAGGTAGAGGAACTTGATTGTGGGCCGGGAGTGGGTTTGTGGTTATATTTGGTTTCTGGGGTGGTGCGATCACCTTGTTGTCAATGAGGTCTTAAATCTCATGACGCAGTTGGAAGCATTGGTCGGTATCATGACCATGCTATTGGTGAAATGCACAGTATTTTGCTAGGCTGTGTTTGGGTGGAAGAGGATAAGGTAGTGGGCGAGATCTAATGGTTTGAGGTGCCCTTTTTTGACTAGCTCCTTCATGGCATGAGATAGGGTTATGTAGAGCTGAGTAAAAGCCCTCTGGGATCGGGTAGGGTTGACTGAAGTTTGTGGAGCTGTGTTGGCAAAGGATTGGCAGTCTTAGTTGTAGTGTTGACAACGCTTACATCTGACGGTCTCGCAGTTGTGCTACCATTGGTGGTAGCATTGGAATTGCGTACAAAAGGCCATTTCGCCGACTCATTCTCATCCGTAATCAGCCACTATTTCATGGCATCTTCAATTTGCACCCCAATCTCATGGAGCTCGGTGAATGTGAATAGAGGTAGGATGATCATCTTCTGTAACAACTTCCTGTGCAGATTGCTATAGACACCCCATTTTTTACTGTCCTCAAGACTTAGACGTCATCTCTCGTGCACTCGATGATTGTGTGTTTGTGTTCGTTTTGAGCACTTGAAGTCCTCAGCGGAATGCCCTGTCTTTGAGTCTTTAAACTGTATTATTTCTATGCCTTGTTTTGAACTAAAACTTGGTGTCTGGACCTCTTGGTGACCTGTCGGCCACCACCCAAGGCTGTCGGCCATGGGGTGTTTTTGTCGGCCACGAGTGTGGCTAATTGGCCACCAGTGGTGGCTGACGATCACTAGTGCCTTTTTCCAGATATTTATTGATAGTTGTGCCAACTGTTGCACATTAAGCTGCATCTCCATACACGTGTATGGTGAGATGTTTCTAAGCTCAATGGGTGTTTTTCTATATATAGGGGGGTTCCTCCCCTATTTTGGAGGGTTAGGAAAATTAGAGCAAAAATATCTCTCTCTCTCTAGCTTCTATCTCTCTCTTGATATTTTGTACACATTTGCTCACAAGTCCTTAGCTTTTGCATACCAACCCTTTAACCAAATACTCTCACCTTTGGGCTGAGATTACTTGGAGTCTTGTTTGAGCTCTAGAAGGTGGTTTGAGCTTGGATTATTGGCTATTTGTGCTTGGCTTCAAAGGTATAGTACTTACCTCATTTATACTTATTTTGTTATCTTTGTTTTGCCATCTATTTCAACTGTTTTTGGGCTGATTTTGAGCTGTCAAAAACCTCTGTTTTTGTGACTTAAAAGTGTGGTTTGAGGTCTCTTTGAGTTAGGGGGTGGTCCACTCTTCTTGCTCCTTTGTTTGTTAAGTTTTTGTACCATTTTTCATCACTTTCAAATCAAATTTTTTGGGCCTTTTAACCATTTGATTCAGAGGTTTTTCAGTGGTAAAAACCTTATTTTAAAGTCCAAAATTGGAGGGATTAGCCTCTCCTCCTTGTGTCTTGTTTGCATGCCTAGATAGCTTCACATGTTAGCATGTTTCTCTAGCTTAATTTAGCTTAAGTCCAGCATGTTTTTGCCTCTGAAATAACCTGTTTTGGCTCTGTTTTGGGCTGGTTAGTTCATTTGAGGCTTGTTTTGCATAGTTATAGTGTTATTTCCTTCACTAACTTAGTGTTTTATGGCTTTAACTATCATTGTTTTGAATTAATAGCATGTTTTAGTGTTGTTTTGCACTTCATTTCAGTACTTAAAATCTCTGCAATCTCCCTCCATTCTTCACTCTTTTGTTTTCTTTGAAAGTGGTTTCAAACCACTTATTTGCCTAAGTGTGAAATGGAGGTGATACACCAAATGGTTTAATCCCTTAGGGGGTTCATTACCAACAGTGTAATGCCTCTTTCATGCACAAAGCACCTTGTGGTTTGAGCCATTTTTTTCATTAGAAGACACTCACTAATGGACAAATCAATTAAAGAATGGTTTTGGTAATTAAAATGAGTAAACAAAATTGGACAAGTAAAAGAGGCAAGATAAGCATCTTTTGTATTGCACTGCATGTGTTCAAATCGGACGGTAGTTTGAACACAAAGAAAATGAGACGTTTCATACTCAAAAGTGATGAAATGTGCCATTTTCCTTGGTCACCATTGCCCTTAATCATGCATGATAGGGTGATGGTCCTTTGGTCTCATTTTGTATTTATTGAACTTGCACAATTGGTTTCACAAGCCATCATGCAACGAAATTGCTTGATTGATGGTTTGTAAACCCAAATTTTGTCCCTCCTTTGATTTCCCCATGAAAATGAGAGGCAAAGTGTGCAAATAATCTGTGAGAATACCTTGTTTTGCTCTGTCTGCTCTCTGTTGCAGCAAAAGAGGAGTTCATGTCATCAGCAACCGACAGCCCACCACTAGCAGCCGACCGGCTACCAGTGGTAGCCGACAAGCTCCTTGTCGGCCACCAATGAAATTTGCATAGTGTGTTCCTTAGGTGGAGCAGAGGTGTTCTGGAAGTGGACGGCTTCTTTGGTGTTTAGATGTGTAAACAGAGGCTCACAGCAGCAAAACAGTGGCTTTTCGGGTGGAGAAACCGAGTATGCATGCATCCCTTGTTTCCCGAGGCCGTTTAGTTAACTTGCCTAGTTAATTAGTTGTAGCTAATGCTTACAAATGTTTAAGTAGTTTAGTTGATTAATTTATGTTGTAATTAATTAATTTAATTGCTTTGTAATTAGTTAGTTAAGTGTTGTAATATTTAATTAGCTTAGAGTAGTTAGTTAAATATTGTGTTGTAATAGTTAGCATAGCTTAATGTAGCTTAGCTTATTCATTTGGACCCTCCTTCGCGAGGGCGTAATGTTGTAATAAGTGTGCATGCTTGTGTGTATGTCTTTCAACCCCATGTCTTTCTCCCTTTTATTTAATCGCTTTTGATGGTTAGATTAGGTTTATGTTTTGATTAGCATAACTCATGCTTGCATCCATTCATTTGTCTTGCATGCACCAGGGCTCGGCGCATCATACAAACTGCATTGCAATTTCAATACTTTTTTGAATACGTGTTTAAACGCATGTTGTTCAAATCGATTCATATGCCATATTAGTAGCCAAGCCTACTAACTCCATATTGCATGTGTTGCATTAGACATCTTACATAGTTAGGATCATGCATCTTTCTAACTAGCTTCTGTTTTGGCTTAGAGTACTCGGTTAGTTTTACGCTTTAGCATACTTGCATGAGTACGATTGCCATGTTGCCATGATTAGCATGCTTGCCATGAGGCTATGTGCTTAAATGCTAAACTGCATGAATGCATGTGGATGAAGGCTTGTTGTTTGGATTGGAACGATTCAACAAATGTATGTTTTAAGCCCACTTTGTTGAGCAAATCATGTTTTAAGCCCACTATGTTTGGTGGCAAATCCGCAATCTTTAAGCCCACTTGAGGTGGCAAATTCAAACCCTTTTCGCAAACAAACATGAGTTGAATTCCAAGTCTTGCAAACTAGTCTATACTTGCTTGTGCGCATCACATAGTAAAGCTAGTTTAATAATCAGAATAAGAACACAATGTTTATAAAAATCATATTATGATTAGTAGAGGCCGATCTTTGATCGGGCAAGCGGGAGTGCTCAATTCATGACCTTCCCCCCTCGTACCCAAGTTCTCGAGCCGAGGTAACTTTGGTGATGACGGACACGTGGCCTTCTGCACGAGTCAGGGTTTCCTAAATTTTCCAAAAATAAAATATTTAGGTGGCGACTCTGTATCTGGCAAAGCAGTCCAATTTTGACATTATTTGATTTAAAATTTATTTTCTAAAAAGATTTGCCGGATTTGGACTCTTTGGTGTTTATCAGTTTCACATTGCACTTGTGAGACTAGATTCAGAACCGCGGGAGTCCGAACTGTGAGGCCTTTCATTTCAAACCTTTGCGAAAGGCGGGGCGCGGAAAAAGGCGAGTTCACAGTTTCTGGCAGCTCTGTTGGGGAATTTAGAGAATTTGACTCGAACTCATGATATGTTGTTTTATTTACACTTATGTGTTTCTTCGTATTTGCATTTGCATTTACATCGGGGCACCTAAGTCACAGTGTTTGCCATCTGCTATTCCTGAGTGGTTTGCCGGAGGCTTGCTTGGAAAAGCTTGCCAAAAGGCTAACCGGTTACGGGCTCTGCCACGATGGGAACACAACCCTTGGATCTGGACTACCGTTGTACCCTTTTTGACCAATCGGCCTAGTTGCATATCGGAAGCCGTAGAGACTGTTCCAAACTAGGACAGGTTGCTCACCCGAATGCAGGAATTGTTTGAAACCGCTTGTTTTGTGTAGTGAATCCCTAACTCCTAACGAAATTAGGACAGAGTAACCTTACCCCATCATAGGGATGTTTTGGCTCTCACTTGCTTGATATGTGCTTTTAGAGTGAAACTCTGCAGGAATGTATGTATCAGTTGCAAGTGTGAGTATCAGTTTTTGGGGCAGAAATCAGTGTTTGAGTACAGTTCTCCTGTTTATGATTGCAACTGCGTGTTGTTTCCGTATGAGCCGAGGTGTTGTGTGGTTTCTGATTTTTGTTTCCTTTTACTTTATTTTTCTTTTTGCAAGGTAGTCTTTCACCATTGCTTCAGACGATTCTGTTACCCCCCAAGCACTCTGGACCCGAGTTAGAAGGATTTATAGATCTGGGGATCTACTCAAGGGACAACCAGTGTTTGTTTCACTCCCACCGGTTACTAGACAGAGGAGGATTTGACAAAATTCACCAATTCAGCAGTCACCGTTTACCTCGTCTGTGCCCAATCAGGCCCAATCATCTACTTCCACTCCAGACAGAGAGTATTCGTCGATTCTGGTAGTTCAAAATCCTCCAGTCAATATGGAAGACATGCTTCGTCAACTTCAGCAGACTATTGAGAACATATAGCTAGATGCTACCCGACAAGCTGAGACCACAGCTCGTTAAGCCGAGGTTGTAGCCCGTTAAGCAGAGGTAATAGAAAGGCTTTAGCAACAGGAGCCACAACCTGCAGTAGCCTCAGCATCCCATACACCCACAACGGGAATTCCAGCACCCAGGGTCACAATCAATGTCCAAGAAAATGCGGGCATTCAGGCGGATCCTATCCTACCTCAGACCTCCAAGGCACCGGTTTACCCGATAGAGGCGACATTTGAATTCGAAGTTGACCCTACTGCACTAAAAGTGAGCAAGCTGGAAAAGCTCTTTAAATGGGCACATGGTGTGAATTTGATCCCTGATATTGAAGATTGCTATACTGACTCGGCTGTGATTTTGCCAGACAGGTTCAAGATGCCGCATATAGACCGATTTGACAGTTCCGGGGATACTATGGTCTATCTGCGGCTATTCTCTGACATCCTACGACCCATGGGTCTCATCAGACTACAGAAGTTGTCGCTCTTTGGCCGGACCCTGTCGGGTATAGCGGCCATTTGGTATGCCAAGCTTGAAGACTCTGTGAAGAGAAATTGAGAGGAAATGACCGAGGCCTTCATAGCACAGTACTCCTACAACACTCAGATGGAGGTCACTACTCGTGATCTTGAAACAACTCGCCAAGAGCCGAAGGAGGGCTTCTTGGATTTTGTGACTCGGTGGAGGGCGAAAGCCTCTATGATGACTATTCAGCCGTCTAAAAAGGACCAGATCAGAATGGTGGTCCGTAACTTGCAAGGAAGATTATTACAGAAGATGATAGTCTTGCTTTTGTCTACTTTTACTGACTTCCATGAAATAAGGGTGCAAATATAAGACGCAATGAAGCAAGGTTTGATAGACCACGAGAAGGAGCAGCCCAAGAGGGCTTTCATACGCAGTTCCAATGCGACTACTAGCGGTAGTACAGCTGCAAGACCTTCAAATGTGAGCATAGTCACCACCACACCCAAGACTGCTAACCCCTTTGCCGGCACATCCAATACAACTTCCCAAACCTCAAGCCATCATGCCCGAGACCAAAGGGTCTTCACACCGTTCTATATGTCTTTGTCTGTGGCCTTGAGGGTCCTAATCAGAAAAGGGCATCTGAAGCCGTTAGAACAACGCCCACTACCCGATCGTCTCCCTCTGAAACATAACCCGACCAAATATTCTGCTTTCCACCAACAGCATAGTCATGATACTGATCAGTGCTTTAGACTGCGTCATGAGATTCAAGATCTCATTGACAATAAGGTGATAGCACCTCCTGAAAAACCCAATGTCACTACAAATCCTCTCCCACCACGTAACTAACAGCCTCCACCCTTTCAAATAAACCTCATCCATACACTGGTCCTCCTTTACGACCCTAGTATATAAATCACCCCTTCCTATCTGTCTAAGCCAGCGTTGTTCATCCCTGAGAGCACAGACTTGTGCATGATAACACGTCAATAATTCAAACTGAACTCGTGGTGGTGACGGTAAAAGATGGAGGGAGATCAGCTTTGGTGGAGAATACCAGTCCAATGTCTGAGGGCCCCGTGGATTTTTCTGAGGAGAAATATAACCCATGCTGTTATATTGTACCGACTAATCAGGCCAAACCAGAGGTGGAGTTGCCAACAGGAATGGAGGTCAATGTGGTCTGGGAGGATGGCCCAAGCCAGGGATTAGATGACCTAGCCAATCTGGAGGAAGACATCGACAATCTGCAATTCTTCGATGAGCAAGATTCGGGAGATGTGCACATTAACTGGTTTGATCTGAATGGGTTAACAGACAACTCTGGGTGGCTCAGTGATGAACTTGATGTGGATAAGGGACTTCAACCAAAGCTGGAAAAGCCAGAAGTAGGAACTGCTACAAGGGTCGAAATGGCCGAGAACAAGGGAAAATTGCCAGAGAGCACCGGTATTAAGAATTCAGCTTAGGAATTGGGCGTTGTTAGTACTGCTGATACGGAACAAGAAGCCGCACTAAAATGGTTTGAACAGGAAAGGGATGAGAATAGTCAGAAAGCTAGAAAAGCCAAACACCCTGCGGGAGATGACTGTGATATAAGAGTAATTACAACGGGACCGGACAACTACCTATCGGTTGCCGGAGGAGTATGGTGGGAAGATGATGATCTGCATCTTGCCCACACCGATGAGGATTGGGGCCAAGACCTGCCAAACGACACTTGGTACTCTGAGGAGGTGGATCATATGACTAGAAGCGGGTGGTACTTCAAGCCCCAACACTTAGACCAACCCGAAGCATCCGAAAAGGACAAGGAGGCTGAAAAATAGAGGAGAAAACTATTAAAGGAGGAGGTTGTGCTGAAACAGTTAAAGAAGATTCAAGCAGACATATCTATCTGGGGGTTGCTTATGGCTTCGCGCGTGCACCAGCAAGCTGTACTGTCAGCAATGCATAAAGCAAAGTTGTCTGTCAACACCACCCTGGAACAACTGATAGGATTAGTCTTCCCGGGAAGTGCTGCGCCAACTTTAACCTTTTCCGACAAGGAATTGCCGCCGGAAGGCTCTGCACACAATAAGCCTCTTTACATATCCGTAGAGTGCCGGGAGAAGTGGGTGCTAGTTGTATTAGTTGACACCAGGTCAGCGATTAATGTCTATCCATGCCGCACGGCTTATGCTATTGGCCTGAAACTGGCCAACTTTGTGCCTACAACCCAGGTGATCCGGGCATACGACAACACAAGCAGAGAGATGATGGGAACAGTTCAGATCAGAACACAGGTTGGGTAGGTCCAACAGGATATTGAGTTTCACGTCCTGGATGTTCCTACTACTTTCAATTTGTTACTTGGGCGACCCTACCTGCACCAAGTAAAAGCTGTTTCTTCCACCTTGCATCAAATGCTGAAGTACCCTCTTAGAAAGGGGGTAGCCATTGTGTTCGGGAATTCATCTATACATTTGTAGACACCCCATTTTTGACCGACCTTAAGACTCAGATGTCATCGATTGAGCACTCGGTGATGGTGCATGTTGTGCTCGTTCTGAGGTTTCGGAGTTTTGGCTGAGAGCCTTACCCCCGGACCTCGGGACCCCTTTTGTGCTTTGCCTCGGTTTGCAAACTAGGTCTTGTTTTCTCTTCCTGAAGGGAGGGAGAGGTCTCGTAGACCATCTCTCAGTGGCCGTAGGCTACTTTTCGTGGTCGTAGGTCATTTTTCCCGTTTGGAGACCAGTTTCTAGTTTTCGGAGCCGTCGGCCGTGCGCCTCGATTTGGGACCGCTTAACTTTCTCCGTTTGGCACGGTTTTTGGCACACACCTTGATTCCTCTCTCTAGAGGGACGTTGTGGCCCGGGAGAGCACCTTTGTGGTCGCACGCCACTTTCGATGCTTAACAGCATGTTTTCGGGGCACCCGGCTGCGCATTTTGACCCCCGAACCCTCGTTTTGCATCCGTCTTGGTTCATTTTTGGCAAGGACCTTGTTTTCATTGTTTGGGAGGTGGTACAAGGGTGGGAGACTACCTTTTCTCCTTAGAGACCACTTTTCTCCCGCCAGCCGATTTTCTTGTCAGGAAGTTGGCCTCCTTGGTCTTTGAGCCACATTTACTGGTCTCCCACCATACCACTAGCTTGTATTCAATGTGGAGACCATCAAATGGGGCTGCCGACCACCTTTCATTGAGTTGAACCTTTTGAACTGGTCAGCTGACCAGGGGAAGTGGTCGGCCGACCACCTGAACTGGTCGGCCTGCCTCCCCCAGTTTTGTCTCTATGAGTTATTGCCAGCTGTGCCAGTTGGAAAGCACAGACTGGATCCTCCATACATGTGTATGGAGGATCTTCAACCTTGGTTTTTAGCTTCTTTGAGAAGATTTGGTCCCTTTTGGCTATAAAGGAGGGCCTCCCCCTCCTTTGTGGGGGTTGAGAAGTTTGTTGAAGGCATACAATACATCTCCCTCTATATCTCTCTATTTTGGCTCAAAAAGTGTATTGTTCTTGCACCTTTGCACACCACCTCATAGCCTAACCCTTCCACCATTGCTTGGAGCTTCTTGGAGGCCATTTTCAGAGGTTAAGGAGTTGGGTTTTGGGTCCAGAAGTTGCTGTCTTGCTGAGCTTCAAGGGTAACACACTTTTTCCCTCTTTTAAGCTTTATTTTGATCCATCTCTTAGCCTTATTTTCATGCATATTTGAGCTTTGTTGTCAACTGAAAAAAGTCTTGTTTTGAGGTCCTTTTGATATTTGTTTAAGGTCATTTTGTTGATTGGGGTCATCTACCCCTTTAAATGCTCCATTTTGCCTTGTTTTGAGCCATGCCCTAAGGCCTTTGTGTTGACCTTTGCTTGGCCTTTTAATCACTGAAATCCAACGGATTTTCAGTGGTTAACATGTGTTTTTGAGAGCCAAAATCAGAGAGGGGTGACCCTCTCCCTCCTTGTCTTGTTCACTTGCATTTTTGGCCTTACAAAGGAGCCTTCATTTGCACACCTCCAAGCCTTGTTTCAAGCCCTTTTTAGTGACTTTTAGGGCCTGCCTAGGCTCTGTCCAAAGTTGGTTTTGTCACCTTGGGTGTGTCTCTTGCATGTGTAGAATAACCCCTCTTATAGCCTATCAAAGGAGCATGACATTCTTGCATGCATTGATAATGTTTCAGTGAGTTTTTTGGGCTTTATTTGGCATGTCATATCTGTGACTTTTTCTGGTTTAATGGCCTCTTGAATGCTTCGTATGCTTGTAGTGTAAACCATGCTCACTAGCTTCCATTGCATGTTGTTTTGGCCATTGATTCTAGCATATTTTGGCCATGTTCTAAATTGATTTTATTCATGATTTGAGCTGCGTTAGCTCTGTTTTGAGGTCCCATGGTCGAATGATGCTTGCCATGCATGCTTGTAGTGTAATACCCTTGCCTAACTTCGAGTTTTGAAGCCTCTTGCATGCTTAACTTGAGTTATTTTCATGTTTTGGCATCATTGAACATGTTATTTTAGAGCTTATACTTGTGCCATATTCCCATGTTTTCCACTCTTTAAACGCGTTTGAGAGTTGTGCTTGTATGCCTCATTTTTGGGCTATTGCATGAGCTTCATTTTTGTGCATTGCAAGCCATCATTTTAGTCCATTTTGCCACTATTTTGGGTCTGCATAGGGACTATTTAGGGTTGGTTTGGTCATTTGGGCATCGCTTTGCATACCTCTAGTGTAATGCACTTCACTAGTTTCGGTAATTGTGTCATCCAACACGCATCGGGTGAGTTGTTTGCATGATTCGGGACCATCTTGTATGTCATTTCAGAGCTGGAACATGTGTTATTGTATGCCATATTTCATCCTTTCCATGCTTTCATACAGTTGTATCTTGTGCCCTAGGCTTTGGGCCCTTGCATCTTGCATGTGTTTTTGTTGCCTCATTTTCATCATGTATAGCCACTGATTTGGGTGTGGCTGAGGCCCATTCAGTTTGGTTTAAGTCCATTTTGCATCGAGTATGCCATTGTAGTTCATAGCATTGAGTATGCCGCGTTGTCGCATGTTTGATCATTGCATTGCGCAGGCCTTGTTCACTTCATTGTATATGATAGTCTTCACATGTGCATTGTGTATGACATATAGTATCATGTGCATTGAGTATGCCATTGTTGGTTCGTAGCATTGCGTATGCTAGTTTGCATGTTTGCACGCCATCCTTTGCATGTTTGCATGACTTGGTTGCATCGCCTTAGGATTGCATGCTTGAGGTCGCATTGTGCATGCCATTCTACTTGTTGCATTGTGTTTGGAATAGGAGTTAGTCCAAACACGGGAAACGAGGGACGTTTCATACTCCAAGTGATGAAACGTGCCTCGATTCTCGGTCGCCGACACTCTTGACTAACACATGATGGAGTTTAGGCATTTATGTGTTTATATGTGCATTCATTTCACATTGAGTCGTGCAATCCGACTCTTCGGCCGTCATGCATCGAGATGCATGATTGGTGGCCCGAGGATCAAGGACTACACTCCCTAGAGCTTATGCAATGATGGGGAGAGTGGTCGTGCACACATGTGTTGCAAATACCTTGCTTTCTCTCTCTCTCTTGCCTTTGTTGCAGAAAATGCAGAAACCAGGAGAAGAAACTGGTCGGCCGACCAAGTTTTCTGGCAGGCCGACCACCTTTTCTGGTTTTCACCACCAAGGGTGGTCGGTAGGTGGTCTCCAATGCCTATAGCTGGTCGGCAGCCTCCCCCTAGATTCCTAGGGTAGAGTTTCATCTCCTTGGAGCTTTGTGCAAGTTTCTGAAATCAATTGCAAACAAAGGCGAGCCGGGGCATCGCGATGGATTTCCTGACAAGGTGACTCAAGCATGCATGCATCCTTTATCATTCAAAACATAGCTGAGGCAACCCATTTTACATAGTTTGCATGCTAGTTTAGTTAATTTGTTAATTAGCTAGTGTTGTGTAATAATTAGTTAATTCGATTCTATATTATTTATTCGGACCCTCCAAGAGAGGGCAATGTTGTAATAAAACTGCGTGTGTGTGATGTATGTCTTCCAACCCCACGTCTTTCTCCCTTTCATTTATCAACTTATGATGGTTAGTTTTAGGGCACGTTTCAATTAGCATCCTTATGCCCGTATGTTTGCATCCATTCATTTGTTTTGCATGCACCGGGCTCGGCGTATCATACTAACTGCATCGTATTTCAATTCCAAGTTGAATACATGTTACCTGTAACATCTCATATGCCATCTTAGAATAGCCGAGCCTATCTTAGTTGCATTCTTGCATGTGTTACATTAGGCATCTCAGCATAGTTAGGATTCATGCATGTTTTCTAATTAGCTTCTTTCTTTGGCTCGGAGTACTCGGTAAGTGTTTATGTTTTAGCATCCTTGCACGCATGTGAGTGACTGCCATGATAGCATGCTTACCATGAGGCTATGTGCTTATGTGATATAACTGCCTGAATGCCTGTGGGTGAAGGTTGGGTTGCTTGAATTGGAATAATTCGTCGAAACCTGTGTTTTAGCCTACTTGCGAGTAGCAAACTTCAATCCATTATCAAAACAAACGGATATGCGATGCTTTATTCCAACTTAGGCAATCTAGTCTATACTTGTATGTTGTGCGCATCACATAGTAATTCTAGGTTAATAACCGGAATAAGAGCACATGTGTTTTCAAAAATAAGATATCATGCTTAGTAGTGGCCGATCTTTGATCGGGCGAGCGGGGGTGCTCATGAAATGGCCTTCCCCAATCGTACCCAAGTTCTCGAGCCGAGGCAACTTTGGTGATGACGGACACGTGGCCTTAGGCACGAGTTAGGGTTTCCTAAATTCCCCCAAAATAAAATATTTAGGTGGCGACTATATATCTGGCAAAGCAATCCATGTTTGGCACTTTTTTCTAAAATCAGTTTTTCAAGATGATTTGCCGGATTTGGACTCTTTGGTGATTTATCGATCTTGCATTACACTTTGTGATATTAGATTCAAAACCGTGACATCGAGTCCGAACTGTAGTGAGCCTAACAAACAAAACGGGATTTCTCCTAGGACGTTCGGGGACGTCTACAACATCCTCTGCCAGAGGTTACTACATCCGTACTGGAGATTGTACATGGTGACAAGGATGTTTTCCTGTCTGGTTTTACCTTGGCTGAGGCCCGGGTAGTGCAGAATATCCTGGCTATTGTCACGACCCAAACCTGCCCTATGGGTTTAGCACCGTAACCGGCCAGTAATCCGAGATTACCTAAGGCCTGCTTAACAGTAATACAGTAAAACAGAGTACAGGGCCTGGCGGAAGCCAAAACAGTAAATGAATAATGTCCAATGAGCTGTGACAGTCTGTATGCCAAAAGATTTTTTTCATACATATATGCAGTCAGAACAGTACAGTCTATACAAATATTTACAGTCACTCAGTACAGGGACCCAATCCCTTGATAACAGTACAGTAAAGTAGAAAACAGTCTATACAGTGATCCAAAATAGTACGGAGACAGACGGGGGAAAACAAAACACCCCAAAGCGATAGCATGGCAACTCGGAACCTCGTAGTGAGGCACATAGGCTGGCTTGACAAAACTGGAGTCTAACCCACGCTCCTAGCTCCGATCTGGTGGCTGAACACCTACATATATATATAAATAGTGAGCTAAAGCCCAGTGAATAACATAATGCGTAAAGAGGTTTAGAATGAATGTCCTTACAGTAGAGAAAACCGTTCATTAAATCAGTATTCAGCCTTTCAGTCAATCAATCATATGTGGTACATCCATTAGCATAACAGTACAGTAAGCAGTAGGTCTTGAAGACCGAACAGTAATGATGGCCGTCAATCAGTAAACAGTAGTGGTTCCACGAGGGAACCGACAAAGATCTCTGTAACAGTAGCAGTAACAGTATACAGTAGTTGCTATGGATGCCACAATACATTTCAGAATATAGGACATACATTCAATCAATTAACAATAATCACTTCAGAAAACAGTTCCATTAAACAGTCAGAAAACATTCTCAGTTGAACATATCTTTACACAATTGTTACTCACAGAGTTTGGGCTACAGTATGCTAGAGCGTGTCTCCCCAGTCGCCAACCCTACACAGTTCACAGGTTGAACACACACTAAGCTACACAGTTGGGAAATATCATAACTTAATCCCTAATTTGCCTTGGTGTGTTCTACATCTATATCTTCATTAAGATGTCTTAAACTAGGCCTAAGAATGCCTAGAATGAGATGAGGATGCAAAGATGCGCTTAGAAAATATTTTACAAAATTTGCTGGAAATAGGATCCTCGCTCGAGCGAGCCTTCCTTCGCTCGAGCGAGCTTGCAAAATCAAAGGCTTCGCTCGAGCGAGCAATCCTTCGCTCGAGCGGTCTGTCGAAAATGCAAAAGTACTGGATGCTGTGATTTTACGCGTGATGGTCGCTCGATGGTCGCTCGAGCGGAGCCCTGGACAAAGGTGCTCGCTCGAGCGAGGAATTCTTCGCTCGAGCGAGGAAGCCAAATTTGGAATTTCCAAATTTGTCTCCCAAGCTCAAACCAAGCATTCTACCACTCTATACTCGACCTCTTGGGCCCAAATTCTGGAAAACACATCTAAATTCAATGTATAACAAGTTTCAAAGCTCAATTTATGAATTCAAGCCCCAAAAGTGAGTCAATTAAATCCAAGTTTCAAACCCATTTTCAAGAATAATCTCCAAACATGACATGCATGAAATTTAACCAAATTAAAGCTTCAAAACTTGTTCAAATGTACTCCTTTCTTCAAGAACATGGTGAAATCATGGACTCAAGCCTAATTATGAACATGCATGTGCAATTTACCATGAACTCAACTCAAAATTCATCAATTCAAACATGCATGCATGAATTCTAGCATAACCCAACATGTATGAACTACAACATGACTTAGCTCTATACTTTGACATGGACCATGCAAGAAACAACATAAACTCAACATGGAGAGGTTATATTTTCTTACCTAAGTCTTGTAGTCAAGGTTTAAGAGTCCAATTTGACAATTCTCTAACAATTTCTTCAATTCTTCAAGCCCATTCACAAGATGAGTTCAATTTTCTCTTAACTCTCCCTCTCCCTAACTTTGGTCAGCTATAGGCACAAAAAGAGCTTAGGAAAAATGTTTTGTTTCTCTAAGTGTGTTGCCTAAGTGGCCCACTAGGGATGGCAAAAGTGTAATTACGACAAACTCTTTAATTGGCTTTATTTAATCTAGTTTAATCATTCCTAATCACATTTTAGATAAATATACCATTAAATCACATAAATTCCAATGATTCCAAAACATCAATCTATTTTCGATTCGGCCGCCGATAAGGCCTTCAATTTGCAGTTTAAACATAAAAACACGAACAGATAATCAAATAATCGAAAAGATAAAAATGCAATACAATAGATATGCTCAATCAATTCAGTTCTAGTTTTCAATCAGTCCATTCAGTACTTCAGTTGGTTCAATTATCAGTCATAAGCAGTCCAGTTTAGTAGTAATCAGTTGGTAATTCAGTAATTTTTCGGTAAACAGTATGGGGGTTGTTATAGTCTCCTCTCCTTATAAGGAGTTTAGTCCTCTAAACTCGAGTTACCTTCATTCTGGAAGAAAACAGGATCCAGTGGGAACAAATCAGGATATCTCTTAGCCATGTCATCTTCCTTTTCCCAGGTGGCATACACACCACCATGGTTCTGCCAGTCAACTTTCACTAACGGGATCTCTTTGTTTCTCAGTTTCTTGATCCGTCAGTTTACAATCTGTATAGACCGTTCCTCGTAAGTGTAGTCATCACTCAACACGATACGAGTGGGCTCAATCACATGGAAGGGATCCCGGAGATAGTCTCTCAACATAGAGATGTGGAAGACGTTGTGCATATGCTCCATTTCAGGAGGGAGCGCAACTTGATACGCCACCGGATTGATTTTCTCAATAATCTCATACGGTCCGACATACCGCGGCGCTAACTTGCCTTTGACTCCAAAACGGGTCTGGCCTTTCATCGGTGTCACTTTCACAAAAACGTGATCACCCACTTCATACTCTCTGTCCCGTCTTCTGACATCTGCATAACTTTTCTGTCTACTCTGTGCAGTTTTCAGTCTTTGTTGTATCAGTTTTATCTTTTCAGTCGTTTCATATACAATCTCGGGCCCAAGCAAAGGCCCATCTCCAACTTCTGCCCAGCAAATCGGAGATCTACATTTTCTGCCATACAATGCCTCGAAAGGCGCCATACCAATACTCGAATGGTAGCTGTTGTTGTAGGCGAATTCAGCCAATGGCAAATGGCTTTCGCAGTTTCCCTGAAAATCAAGGACACACATTCTCAGCAAGTCCTCCAGAGTCTGAATGGTCCTTTCTAACTGTCCATCTGTCTGAGGATGATAGGCACTACTCAGCCTCAATTCAGTACCCAATGCAGTCTGTAGGCTTTGCCAAAACCTCGATGTAAACTTCGAATCCCTGTCATAAACAATAGACACAGGCACTCCATGCAGTCTCACAATTTCATCAATATAGATAACAGCCAATTTGTCCGTATTATAGATTGTCTTGATAGGTAAGAAGTGAGCATATTTGGTTAGTCTATCAACAATAACCCAAATTGAATCCATACCTTTTCTAGAGCGAGGTAATCCAACGATAAAATCCATCGTGATATGCTCCCATTTCCACTCTGGTACGGGTAAGGGTTGCAGTAAGCCTGCGGGTCGTTGGTGTTCCGCTTTGACTTGTTGGCAATGAAGACATTTTGATACAAAATCAGCAATTTCCTTCTTCATTCCTGGCCACCAGAAATTCTATTTCAGATCTTGGTACATTTTTGTATTCCCCGAGTGGATAGACAATTTTGAATTGTGGCCCTCTTGCAGAACTCTTCTTTTCAGTTCGGTGTCATTCGGTACACACAGTCTCTCTTGAAATTTCAGTACATTATTCTCAAATTTGAAACCCGGTCTCAGTTTAACTCCCCTTTCTTCGATGATCTTCTTCAAGAAGTCATCCTGTTGCTGTTTCTCTTTAATTTCTTCAATCAAGGCTGGTTGAGCAGAAATAGCAGCTAGTGTTCCACCTTGTTCTCTCAAAACAACTTCAATTTCAAATTTTTCAAGGTCACAAAGCAGCTCTTTCTGTCCGGTGAGCAAACAAGCTAAGTTGGCAATTGACTTTCGGCTCAATGCGTCGGCAACAGTGTTGGCTTTTCCCGGATGGTATAGAATCTGTAGGTCATAGTCTTTGATCAGTTCTAGCCATCTGCGCTGTCTCATATTCAGTTCTTTCTGTGTGAAGAAATATTTCAAACTCTTGTGATCGGTGTATACTTCACATGTCGCCCCATACAGATAGTGACGCCAAATTTTCAGTGCAAACACCACCGCAGCAAGTTCCAAATCATGGGTTGGGTAGTTCTTTTCGTGTGGTCTCAACTGTCGGGAAGCATAAGCAATAACTCTCCCATTCTGCATTAAAACACACCCCAAACCCTTATGAGAAGCAGCACTAAATACAGTATAACCATCCGTACCTGAAGGTAGAGTAAGGACCGGTGCAGTTACAAGTCGAGTTTTCAACTCTTGGAATGCTGATTCCCTTTGGTCAGTCCAGTCAAATGATGTCCCCTTCTGAGTTAACTGAGTCAATGGTAAGGCAATTTTGGAGAAATCTTTGACAAATCTTCTGTAATATCCAGCCAAACCCAAAAAGCTTCGGGCTTCTGTCACATTTGTTGGTCTAGGCCAGTTCACTACAACTTCAATTTTCTGCGGATCAATAGAAATTCCATCTTTGCTAACAACATGCCCCCAAAACATAACATGATCAAGCCAGAACTCACATTTAGACAGTTTAGCATACAATTTCTGTTCTCTTAAGGTCTGTAGAGCAAGTCTCTGATAATGTTCATGTTCTTCTCTACTTTTTGAATAAATCAGTATGTCATCAATAAATACCACGATAAAATCATCAAGGTATGGTTTAAAAATTCTGTTCATGAGGTCCATAAATGCAGCAGGGCATTCGTGACTCCGAATGGCATAACTAAAAATTCATAATGGCCATACCTCGTTCTAAAAGCAGTTTTATCGACGTCTTCTGGTTTAACTTTCAATTGATGATACCCCGATCTGAGATCAATCTTGGAAAACACTTGCGCACCCTGTAACTGATCAAACAGGTCATCAATACGTGGTAAAGGATATTTAGTCTTTACAGTTACCTTGTTCAGTTTGCGAAAATCAATGCACAGTCTGAGTGAGCCATCTTTCTTCTTTACAAACAAAACAGGTGCACCCCACGGTGAAGTACTGGGCTTGATAAACTTCTTGTCTAACAGTTCTTGCAATTGCACTTTCAATTCCTTCAGTTCAGTTGGGGCCATTCTGTAGGGAGCTTTAGATATTGGCTGTGTACCCGGAATCACATCAACGGTAAATTCAATCTCCCTGTCAATCAAATCCCCTGGTAGATCATCTAGAAATACATCTGGGAATTCCCTAGCTATAGGAATACAGTTCACATCAGTTTAACACAATCATCAGTAGATACAGTCAGTACGGAACACAGATATCCTTTACACCCCTTTCTAATCAGTTTGACAGCTTTCACAGAAGAAATCAGATACGGAGGAGGTACTACTCCAACCCCATTAAACACAAATTCAGGTAAGCCAAGTGGACGGAAAACAACTTGCTTGGTCACACAATCAATAGTGGCATGATATTTTTGTAACCAATCCATCCCCAATATTACATCAAAATGATTAATGTTCAATGGCAGTAAATCAATAAACATATGCATATCCCCAACAATAATCTCACAAGCAGGATACATATATGCACATGTCATGGATCCCCCAATTGGTGATGATACAGCTAACAGGTAATTCATGGGTTCTAAGGGTCTATTCAATTTCTATGAGAAAGCATGCGACACATAAGAATGTGTAGACCCCGAATCAATCAATACATATGCATTTTGTGTACAAATGAGAGGATACTTGACACAACAGTTTCAGTATTTTGCACGTCTCCCAGTACTAGGGCGAACACTCGGCCCTGTCTCATAGGCTCCTTCCCGGTAGCTTTGGGGTTCGGTTTTGGTGCCACAGTCGATGCTGCTGCGCTTGGTGCAGCTTTACTACTGGCTTGTGGTGCAGAGGGGTAGTCTCTAACCTTGTGGCCCACCTTGCCACACCTGTAACAGGCTCCCGTTATGTTGTGACAAACCCTTTGTGCTTGTTGCCGCATACAGAGCAGGGTGGAATGAATCCACTCCCTTGGCTGGGGCTAGTCGTCGACCCCGTATTCTATTTCTTGTTTGCTGGGTTATGCTTGCCTTTCTTGAATTTGAAACCGTGCCTTTTTCCATGCCATTCAGTTGTTGGTGTTTCAGATTGTTTCACTGCCTCGATGTTCAACTCGGCCATCAATGCCCGGTCGAGAACACCCACAAAAGTTGGTAGCTTCAAAACACTTATCCTGTCCAGTATTGCAACATTAAGGCCACCCTCAAATTTTCTGGCCTTCTTGTAGTCAGTGTCCACCATATGTGGTGCATATCTGGTAAGCTTGGTGAACTTCGTTTCATATTCAGCCACGGACATTATGCCCTGTCTCAGTTGTTCAAATTCAGTCACTTTCGTATCCCTGACACACTGTGGGAAGTACTTTTCAAAGAAGGACTCCTTGAACTGAGCCCAAGTCATAACAGTATTTGTATCACGAATCAACATCCACCACGTTCTAGCTTCTTCTTGTAGGGTGAAGGTAGCTAACAGTGCTTTATTTGCTTCTGAACACGGAAACACTTCAAATAGTTTTTCTGTTTCAAGCACCCAAGCTTCAGCATTTAGCGGTTCAAGGCCTCCCTGAAAGGATGGCGGTTTCATCTTGCTGAATTTATGGGTGAGAGCAATTATGTCCCCATCATTCACATTTACATTTGGTTCCGGCTGTACCGGAGGAGGAGGAGGTGGGGGCTGTTGGTTCTGTTGTTGCTCAAGTCTAGCAGTTATCAGTTCCATCATTCTTTCCATTCTTGCCATTCTTGCCTCAGTGGATGAGGATTCAGGTTCATTTGCATCATCCATTTCACTATAAGCAGTTATAACAGTTATAGCAATTATAACATAAACAGTTGCATATTTAGACAGTTATCACATTAACATGTATTCAGTCATAACATAGCCACACACTTTTCAAGTTCATGAAATGCCCCTAATCACTTTTCTAGGACACCATATAGCTCATTTGGACACGTGTGTGCGGTATAACTCGTGGTTAAGTATCGCTCTGATACCACTCTGTCACGACCCAAACCTGGCCCTATGGGTTAGCACCGTAACCAGCCAGTAATCCGAGATTACCGAAGGCCTGCTTAACAGTAATACAGTAAAACAGAGTACAGGGGCCTGGCGGAAGCCAAAAACAGTAAATGAATAATGTCCAATGAGCTGTGACAGTCTGTATGCCAAAAGATTTTTTTCATGCATATATGCAGTCAGAACAGTACAGTCTATACAAATATTTTACAGTCACTCAGTACAGGGACCCAATCCCTTGATAACAGTACAGTAAAGTAGAAAACAGTCTGTACAGTGATCCAAAACAGTACGGAGACAGACGGGGGAAAACAAAACACCCCAAAGCCATAGCATGGCAACTCGGAACCTCGCAGTGAGGCACATAAGGCTGGCTTGACAAAACTGGAGTCTAACCCACGCTCCTAGCTCCGATCTGGTGGCTGAACACCTACATATATATAAAATAGTGAGCTAAAGCCCAGTGAATAACATAATGCGTAAAGAGGTTTAGAATGAATGTCCTTACAGTAGAGAAACCGTTCATTAAATCAGTATTCAGCCTTTCAGTCAATCAATCATATGTGATACATCCATTAGCATAACAGTACAGTAAGCAGTAGGTCTTAAAGACCGAACAGTAATGATGGCCGTCAATTAGTAAACAGTAGTGGTTCCACGAGGGAACCGACAGAGATCTCTGTAACAGTAGCAGTAACAGTATACAGTAGTTGCTATGGATGCCACAATACATTTCAGAATATAGGACATACATTCAATCAATTAACAATTCAATCAATTAACAATAATCACTTCAGAAAATAGTTCCATTAAACAGTCAGAAAACATTCTCAGTTGAACATATCTTTACACAATTGTTACTCACAGAGTTTGGGCTACAGTATGCTAGAGCGTGGTCTCCCCAGTCGCCAACCCTACACAGTTCACAGGTTGAACACACACTAAGCTACACAGTTGGGAAATATCATAACTTAATCCCTAATTTGCCTTGGTGTGTTCTACATCTATATCCTCATTAAGATGTCTTAAACTAGGCCTAAGAATGCCTAGAATAAGATGAGGATGCAAAGATGCGCTTAGAAAATATTTTACAAAATTTGCTGGAAATAGGATCCTCGCTCGAGCGAGCCTTCCTTCGCTCGAGCGAGCTTGCAAAATCAAAGGCTTCGCTCGAGCGAGCAATCCTTCGCTCGAGCGAGCAATCCTTCACTCGAGCGGTCTGTTGAAAATGCAAAAGTACTGGATGCTGTGATTTTACGCGCGATGGTCGCTCGATGCTCGCTCGAGCGGAGCCCTGGACAAAGGGTGCTCGCTCGAGCGAGGAAGCCAAATTTGGAATTTCCAAATTTGTCTCCTAAGCTCAAACCAAGCATTCTACCACTCTATACTCGACCTCTTGGGCCCAAATTCTGGAAAACCACATCTAAATTCAATGTATAACAAGTTTCAAAGCTCAATTTATGAATTCAAGCCCCAAAGGTGAGTCAATTAAATCCAAGTTTCAAACCCATTTTTCAAGAATAATCTCCAACACATGACATGCATGAAATTTAACCAAATTAAAGCTTCAAAACTTGTTCAAATGTACTCCTTTCTTCAAGAACATGGTGAAATCATGGACTCAAGCCTAATTATGAACATGCATGTGCAATTTACCATGAACTCAACTCAAAATTCATCAATTCAAACATGCATGCATGAATTCCAGCGTAACCCAACATGTATGAACTACAACATGACTTAGCTCTATACTTTGACATGGACCATGCAAGAAACAACATAAACTCAACATGGAGAGGTTATATTTTCTTACCTAAGTCTTGTAGTCAAGGTTTAAGAGTCCAATTTGACAATTCTCTAACAATTTCTTCAATTCTTCAAGCCCATTCACAAGATGAGTTCAATTCTCTCTTAACTCTCGCTCTCCCTAACTTTGGTCGGCTATAGGCACAAAAAGAGCTTAGGAAAAATGTTTTGTTTCTCTAAGTGTGTTGCCTAAGTGGCCCACTAGGGATGGCAAAAGTGTAATTACGACAAACTCTTTAATTGGCTTTATTTAATCTAGTTTAATCATTCCTAATCACATTTTAGATAAATATACCATTAAATCACATAAATTCCAATGATTCCAAAAACATCAATCTATTTTCAATTCAGCCGCTGATAAGGCCTTCAATTTGCAGTTTAAACATAAAAACACGAACAGATAATCAAATAATCGAAAAGATAAAAATGCAATACAATAGATATGCTCAGTCAATTCAGTTCCAGTTTTCAATCAGTCCATTCAGTACTTCAGTTGGTTCAATTATCAGTCGTAAGCAGTCCAGTTTAGCAGTAATCAGTAGGTAATTTAGTAATTTTTTGATAAACAGTATGGGGGTTGTTACAGCTATCGATGAGGGCTTTCAGTGCCCAATCTATGTACTTTATGAATAAGTTGCAGCACATGCTCGGAATGGGATTAGGCAAAAAGCAGCCGGAAGGGCGTTACTGCACTGGCCGAAGTGCCACATAACCCTCATGCCTTTAGCTTGAGCTATACGCCCACCAAAGAGGACTGGGTGAGGAAAGGGAAAGAAATGGTCAGAAGAGTAGAGCAAAGCAAAGTGGGAAACACTATGAGCTTGTGCATAGGCCAATTCAGGGAACTCTGAACGGCCACTTTGTCTAGGAGGGGGGAAGACTTCCCATTTTGCGGCTTTCCTGAGCCATGGTTAAAACTCCGAGAAGTGGCGTCTACCCGATTTCGAGATTTTCTTCGATTTACAGCTACAAGAGGGTGAAACCCATAGAGGAACAGACTGAATTAACCGCTGACGCTGAACAGAGCATAGAAAGTGAGTCCAACAGCAGTGAACTTAAGGTAGGAGCAGCGCTGGCATGTCTCCTTTTGGATCCTCAGATCGACCTAGAGAGCTTGGGGGATGACCTAACCGTTTCCATGATCGGAGACCAATCAGGTGTGGACCCTTCCGGTGGTATCTTGGATACATCTGACGCACCGTCCCTCACTTGGCAACTGGAGGAGGGTTTTCTGTCCAGTAACTCTGAGTCAAGTAGTGAACCAGAATCTGATTCCACAGAGTCTGTGGAGTCAGAATCAGATTCTGGTTCTTTCTGAGTCTGGGTTCGGTATTCCTGGGGTTGATAACCCAGATGCCGTAGTTTTGTCCAGGTCATCTTTTTCCTTTTCTTTTGAGTTGGTTGTAACCAAGGAATTGGATGAGCTGGATCTTTTGAATATAATACCACTGCAGTTTCTGAGTACTTCTTTGTGCCACTTGTATATTGCATTGATCATGACTTTCAAAATTTTAGTGAAAACGACAAAGAAGGAATTCCTCTGGTTTTGAAACATTTGATTGATTGAGAGGAGGAGAGGTTTGTAAAACCCCTTGTTGATGAAATCATTTCAATTAATGTGGCTACTGAGAAGGATCCACGCCTGGTCCCAGATCGGGTCCACGTTGTTTTCGAAGCAGCGTGAGCACTTAGTTCGTTTTATTAAAAGATTTCAAAGATGTTTTCGCGTGGTCCTACGAAGACATGCCTGGAATCAATCCTGAGATTATACAGCATCGGATCCCTCTTGGCGCCGAGGCCCGATCCATCAAACAGAAGCTCCAGAGAATACACCCAGATTGGGCTTTGAAGATTAAGGAAGAGGTCACCAAGCAGATAGATGAAGGGTTCTTGCTAATATCTGAATATCTAATTTGGTTGGCCAACATTGTTCCGGTGCCGAAGAAGGATGGTAGAATTCGAGTATGTGTGGATTTCAGAGATCTAAACAAAGCTAGTCCGAAGGACGACTTTCCTCTACCGCACATCGATGAATTGGTGGACTTCACCGTAGGCCATGCGTTGTTCTCCTTCATGGATAGATTTTCTGGGTATAACCAGATTCTGATGGCACCCGAGGATAGAGAGAAAACGGCCTTCACCATGCCATGGGGAACCTACTACTACAGTGTGATGCTGTTTGGGTTGAAGAATGCTGGGGCTACCTATCAACGTGCTACAACCACAATTCCTCATGATATGATCCATAAAGAGGTTGAGGTGTATGTGGACGACATGATTGTCAAGTCCAAGGAAAGAGAGGGCCACTAAACCGCCTTGAAAAAATTCTTTCAACGGATCAGAGAGTACAGGTTGAGGTTGAATCCACAGAAGTGTACCTTTGGGGGTAACAGCAGGGAAAATGTTGAGTTTCTTGATCACACAAAGGGGCATCGAGGTAGATCCTTCCAAAATCAAGGCCATCCTAGAAATGCCACCACCAAGGACTGAAAAGAAGGTGCGAGGCTTTCTGGGTAAAGTGTAATTCATAAGACGGGTTTATCGCAAAATTAACCTTGACTTGTGAACCACTATTTGGTCTTCTAAAGAAAGAAAAGAAATTCCAATAGGATGACCGATGCCAGTTTGCTTTTGAGTAGATCAAACAGTACCTTCAAAACCTGCCCGTGTTGTCGCTGCCAGAGCCGGGGAAGCCCTTGATTCTGTATTTGTTAGTAACGGATACAGCGATGGGATACATGCTTGCTCAGGAATCTGAGGATAGAGTGGAGAAGGCCATCTATTACCTGAGTAAGAAGATGCTGGACTATGAGACTCGTTTACACCCCGCTAGAGAAGACTTGCTTAGCCTTGGTATGGGCTACCAGGAAATTGAGGCACTACTTGTTAGCTCACTCCATAATTCTGGTTTCGGGACACTTATGGGTAGGCTAGCCCGTTGGTTGCTTCTTCTCTTCGAATTTGATTTGAAGTATATGACTCGCAAGTTTGTCAAGGGGAGAGCAGTAGCAGAGTTTTTAGCAGATCACCCAGTAGAAAGGAACGAAGTAGTAGGATACCTATTCCTAGATGAGGCTATTCTGCAAGTCGAGAAGAGATTTGGACAATGTACTTTGACGGAGCATATAACCAGTACAGTTATGGGATATGGGTGTTGCTGATAGCACCCGACAATTCTCATATACTTTTAGCTTTCAAACTCCAATTCAAAGTATCCAACAACGAAGCAGAATACGAAGCGTGTATCGTTGGTTTGGAAGCCGCCTTAGAACTAGGGGCAAAAAGGTTGGACGTCATTAGGGACTCGAACCTAGTTGTGTCTCAAGCAAAAGGAGACTGGAAGGTCAAAGAAGAAAAGATAAAGATCTATCACCACACTCTGGATGTTCTGATTCCTAGGTTTGAGAAGCTGACCTTTACTCATCTACTAAGAGAGAACAATAGGTTCGCTGACGCCTTATCAACTCTAACTTCTATGATAGATATCCCTTTTGGAGTCCGGATGCGTCCGGTCATTATCGAGCAGAGATATACGCCGGCCTACAAGTTTATCACCGCAATAGCTGAAGTATAAGATCAAAACCCCTAGTATTATGATATCTGGAACTTCTTAGAAAATGAGGTTTATCTTCTAAGGGCAAATGCCAAAGATAAGAGGGCAATACGGTGGATGGCCGTTCAAATTTATCATCTGTGGGGGTAAGTTGTACAAATGAGGTCATCTAGGAATGCACAAGTTGTGTGTTGATGTAGAAGAGTCGAAGCGCCTAATGGAGGCCATCCATGAGGGAGAGTGCAGAGCGCACATGAGCGGAGTAATGCTAGCCCAAAAGATTCTCAGGCAAGGTCACTACTAGTCAACCATGGAGAAGGATTGTATTGGTTTTGTTCAGCGATGCCACAAATGCCAAATTCATGCCAATTGCATGAATATCCCGCCGTCGAAGCTGTACAACATGACTTCACCAAGGCTTTTCTCAGTCTGGGGAATTGATGTCATTGGGGTAGTTACACCGAAAGAGTCAAATGGGCATGGGTATATCTTGGTGGCAATAGACTATTTTACAAAGTGGATGGAAGCCCAATCCTATGCAATGCTGAAAGCATCGCATGTGGCCAAGTTTATTAGGAATAACATTATTTGCCGGTATGGAGTCCCTGAATGAGATCATTTCAGACAATGGCTCCCATTTTAAGAAAAAAGTGATCGACTTGTTGGAAAAATACAACGTGGCTTTTTATAAGTCATCCACATATCAGCCGCAAACCAACGGAGCTGTTGAGGCCGCCAACAAGAACATCAAGCACATTTTGCAGAAATAGTTGAGACTTACAGGGATTGGCCAGACAAATTGCCATTTGCTCTCTGGGCCTATAGGACTTCAATTCGGACATCTATTGGGGCAACTCCGTATTCTTTGGTTCATGGGATGGAAGTTGTTCTGTCGATTGAAATAGAGGTTCCGTCACTGCGGGTTATGGCTGAGTGCCAAATAGCAGAAATGGATTAGCAGCAGAGAAGGTTCGAAGAACTCATGTTGTTTGATGAGAGGAGGCTGAAAGCACTATACCATGTTCAGGGTTATCAACGTAGGATTGCCAGGGCTTTTAACAAGAAAGTTAAGTCTCGGAATCTTAAGGAAGGGGATTTGGTGCTGAAAGACAACTAAGCTCCCATCCATGACCCTAAGGGCAAGTTCAGACCCAATTGGACCGGCCCTTACATCATCAAATCAATTTGGTTGGGTGGAGCTATCATTCTTATAGACTTAGATGGCCTAAAATTCTCCCAACCAATCAACATAGACAAGTGTAGACACCTCATTTTTGACCGTCCTTAAGACTTGGGCGTTACTAATTGCTTACTTGGTGATGAAAGGTATGCAGTGTAAAGGTTCGATTTCCTCGGCAATGAGAGTGTCAAATCCTAACCTCACATCCCATTTTTGGACCAAAAAGATTTTGACCAAAATGATTTTAGACCTTAAAACCCTCTCTTTCAAAACATTTTTGAAAAGAGTTCCTACGATGTTTCGAGGCTCACATTTCGTTAAATGTTGCGCTTTTCGGTAAACTGAGCAAGGACAAAGTGGAAATGCATGAAAGAGAGGTGAAATTTTTTAAAAAATCTTTCAAAACATCTTGTTTAGAGGTTTGGATTTGAAGAAAGTTGGAGGAGAGGGAAGAAACCAAGTTGGGAGAGAAGATGGGCATTAACCGTTAAGAGAGAGTCGAGCAGCCCTCGCTAAATCGGGCCTATCCATTTGTACACTTGGATTTCAGCTATGAGGCCACCATCGTTGGAAATTGGACTTCCGGGGGTTCATTTTACATTCAAGAATCTCCTCAAGCCAAGTCCGGATGAGGGAGATACGGTTGGTTAAAGTTAGGCATCAATCCGGTTGGACCGAAACTGCGTAGTCTTCACTAAAAGAGAGATATCTCTTAGCACACTTTTAATTTTGATGTGAGGCTACCACCATTGGAAAGAAGACTTCCAAGGCTTCAATTTAGGTTGAAGAATGACCTGCAAAGGAGTTTAGATGAAGGAGATATGCCCATTTAAAGTTGGATCTGGAGAACAGATTTTTCTGCCGGCCACTGGTGAAGAGTGCCGGCCATGGATGATGCAGTGCCGGCCATTGATGATCAGTGCTGGCCATCAATGATGGCCAGCACACCACTGATGTCAAAACTCAGTTTTTTTGCAGATATTTACCTCTAGCTGTTTCCACATTGCTCTAGTTATCCTGTATTCAGATATTTCGACCTAAAACTCATATATTGCTATATATGGAGGTCATATCTCTCATATTGGAGGGTTAGAAAGTTTGGAAGCCTCTCTCTCTCTACAATCCTCTCTTTCTAGATTCTCTATCTCTTGCCCTTTTGTGCATACAACTAGAGAAACACTTCTAGTTTGCCTAGATATCCTCGAACAAACTTGGACCACCATTGGATTGAGGATTCCTTGGGACCTTCTTTGAGCTTTATAAGATAATTTTAGCTTGATTTGGTGCCTCATTTGTGCCTAAAGTGTGCTTGGCTTCAAGAGGTATAAGACTTACCTTTAAAGCTTGTTTTGCATAACTTGTTTTGCCATCTTTTTGCACTGTTTTTTGAGCTGGTTTTCAACTGTAAAAACCTCTATTTTTCAATCCTAAAAATGGTGGTTCGAGCCCATTTTGTGTTAGAAGGTTGTCTCTCCCTTTTGTTCCTTAGCTTGTATAGCTTTTTGTACCATCTTTCAAGGCTTTCAAACCAAACTTTTTAGCCCTTCAAATCACTAATATTCAGAGTTATTTCAGTGGTAGAAAACATGTTTTGAGGTTCCCAAATAGGAGGGGTTGGCCTCCCCTCATTGTGTCTTGTTTGCATGTGTAGATAGCCTAACATGTGAGCATGTTTTTCTAGCATCTTATGACTTGATCTCAGCATGTTTTTGCTACTTTTTTGACTTGTTTTACCCTCTGTTTGGGGCTGGTTAAGTCACTTGAGGTTTGCCTTGTATACTTGTAGTGCAATTGTGCTTACTAGTTTAGTTTGTGCTATGTATTAGCCTCTCATTCTAGCTTTTTTAGCCTACTTCAAGCATATTTTAGAACTTCATTTAAAGCTGATTTAACTCTATTCTGAGCTGGTATGGTCATTTGAGCTTTATATTGCATGGCTATAGTGTAGTGCTCTTCACTGGTTTAGTGATTTTGGCCTTTGAACATGTTATACATGAGTTGCTTGCATGTTGTAGTATCATTTTCATGCCATTTCAGCACTGAAATATCTACAACCTCCCTCATTTCTTCACTTTTATTTGTTTTGAGGGTTGGTTTACCTTAAGGTTGTGTTTAAGCTTGAGATAGAGCTTGTGCTCAATGGTTTTAACCCTTTTTTGAGGGTTCCTCTAACCAAAGGCATGATCTCTCTCATGTCTTAAATCTTCCTTTGGTTGACCCCTCTCTCATTAGAGGACACTCACCTTGGACTAACCGGTTAAAGAATGATTTGGGTAATGTAAAATGTGTAAACAAAATTGGACAAGTAAAACATGACTAAGATAAGCATGTTGTGTTTGCATTGCATGTGTTCAATCGGACGTTATATTGAACACAAGGTAGATTGGTCCATTTCATACTCAAAGTGATGAAATGAGCCAATCTCCTTTGTTTCCATCACCCTTGATCATACATGATAAGGTGGTGGTTGCTTTGAGTCTTGTTTTTGTGCATTTATTGAAAGTGTACAACTTGGATCTTTGGCCATCATGCATTGAAAATGCTTGATTGGTGGTTTTGGATCCAAGAGTGCCACTCCTTTGATGTTTTGAGATGATAAGGAGGTGCACAGTACAAACATATCCTTGGGAAAACCCTCCCATTTTTCTCTGTTTGTGCTCTGTTGCAGTATGGTGATTCAGCACACCAGTGGCCGACAGTGGCTCACTGATGGCTGGTAGTGCTTCATCCTTGGCCGATAGCACACCTTTTTGGCCGGCAGATGGGCGGCAGCAAGCATTCATGGCTAGCAGGCCACTGGTGCAGTCCTCAGCATTGTTTTGGTAAGGTGGAGTAGAAATTTCTTGGAGTGCAGTCAACCCTACAAACAGAGTCTCTCAAGAGCAAACTGGAAAGCTTTTTAGGGTGAGGAACCGAGTGCATGCATCCTACATTTCCTAAAGCAGAACTGAGGCAATGTAGTTTAGATATCTTGCATGATTAGTTACATTTGCTTAACTAGTTTGCTAATTAGTTAAAGTATTGTAATAATTAGTAATTAGTTTACTAGTTATTCGTTTGGTTTGTAATAATTAGTCTAATTAGTTTAATTAGATTAGTTAGCGTAGCTTAGCTTAGTATAGCTTAGCTTATTTATTCGGACCCTCCTTCGTGAGGGCACAATGTTGTAATAAGTGTGTGTGCGTGTGTGCATGTCTTCCAACCTCGCGTCTTTCTCCCTTTTATTTAATCGCTTTCGATGGTTAGATTAGGGATCATTTTCAATTAGCATACCTTATGCTTTGCATGTTTGCATCCATTCATTTGTCTTGCATGCACCGAGACTCGGCGCATCATTTAAACTGCATTGCAAATTCAATACACTTATTTGAATACGTGTTTCAAAACATGTTATCAAATTGTTACATTCATATGCCATCTTAGATAGCCGAGCCTATTAGTTGCCTTATTGCATGTGTTGCATTAGGTATTTTAACATAGTTAGAATCATGCATATTTCTAACTAGCTTTTGTTTGGCTTGGAGTACACTGTAAGTTTTTACGTTTTAGCATACTTGCATGAGTGTGAGTATTGCCATGTTTTGCATGCTTGCCATGAGGCTATTTGCTTAAATGATTAACCGCATGAATGCCTGAGGATGAAGGCTTTGTTGCTTGAATTGGAACAATTCGACGATTATGAGTTTTAAGCCCATTTTGCGAAGTGGCAAAATCATGTTTTAAGCCCACCCGAGGGTGGCAAATCCGCGTTTTAGCCCACTTGAGAGTGGCACCTTCAAACCATTTTTGAAAACAAAACATGAGTTGTTTTGTTCCAATTCTCGCGATTTAGTCTACACTTGTATGTGTGCGTCACATAGTAAAGTTAGCTAATAACTGGATAAGAACGCATGTGTTTATCAAACAACATATCATGGTAGTAGAGGCTGATCCTTTGATCGGGCAAGTGGGGGTGCTCATTTCAGGACCTTCCCCTCTCGTACCCAAGTTCCCGAGCGAGGCAACTTTGGTGATGACGGACACGTAGCCTTTGGCACGAGTCAGGGTTTCCTAAATTTCCCAAAAATAAAACATTTAGGTGGCGACTCTATAATCTGGCAAAGCAGTCCATTTTTGGTACTTTTTGATTCAAAATCGATTTTCTAAAATGATTTGGACACCTTTGGTGTTTATCAGTCTCACATTGCACTTTGTGAGATTAGATTTCAGAACCGTGACAGGAGTCCAAACTGTAGGACCAATTCGAGCTCTCCGAAAGGGGCGCGCGAAGAAAGTCAAGTCTACAACAAGCTGAAGAAATACTATCCTTGAGTGCTCGCTAGGTCGAAAACTCAGAAGGGCGACCTAGGCAAAAGTTAGAGCACAAAAAATTAGAAAAAAGAAAAACTGAGCCCGTAAGGTTGAAAACCCAGAAAGAGCGGCCTTGGCAAAAGTTAGAGCGTAAAAGAGAGTGTTAATATTCGAGTGAACCGCACTGAACTACGTAAGGCCTAATTCCAATCTTTGGGATACGTAGGCAACTTCATTTTGAAGTCCGGCCGTAAACACCTCCAAATCAACTATGTCCATGTGTTGATCAAAGCATCTTTGTCTGCTCATTATCTGAAAGTTCGGTTGTGGTCCTTACTTTGAGAAAAGAGTTGGCTACAGGGCTGAGCAGTGCTATTCAATCTAGGGGCATTTTTTATTTTTGGATTCGGGGTTGTACATCTCAAGGATGGATTTCAGGTGTGTCAAGTTGTGATCCTTATTGAAAATGGTTTTGAAAAGTTTTGATAAAAGTTGATTTTGTTCAAATTAATCTTTTTACAACTTAGACCATTTTTGGACCAAAAGGAAAATTTTCAGTACCCACAACTTCAATTTCATTGATTTCAATACAAAGTTCTCTAACCCTTGATACAAATCAAAGTTGTTTTTATTACATTCAAAAAGAAAACTTGAAAAGTTATATCAAAGCAATAAACTTGGGGCATAGATAAGTCAGGTGCTCCTGCGTCCCCTCCCTGAGCTCGTAGAAGCTTCAGATGCTAGAGAAGGCCCAGCTTGCGCCTCATTTTCAAGCCAAGTCAAGCATTCGCCAGACAAGGCGCAACTGAAATTGGAAGCAGGAGCTAGAAGCTCCCTTATCCTCCAAGCAGTGGGATATCGAACTAATTGTGAACCTCGGATTGGGAATGAAGTCGGGTACTCTACCCCTTCTTTTAGGCAAGTCTGGTCATGTCCGAACTAACTTTTGAACCGAAACGGAAAGTAGAATACACAATGTGTCAAGCCAATCAGCTGAATGCCGGGTTGCTGAGCCATATTGTAGCTCATGTCAGGCAGATCAAACCAGAGGCAACGCCAAGCAATGTCAACAGCAGACCTGTTGCACATCCAATGGCACCACCACCCTTCGTTTGGGAAATCAACTAGCTGTTGGCGAAAGAAATAGCCTCGTGTTGAATATGTAGAGCAAGAGCCCACTACTTTTAGTTTGTCCATGAGCCATATCTGGGGAGGGATGAAAGAAAAGAGAGATTAAAGAATAGAGAGGTGTATGTGGAGAGGAAAAGTGAGGAAAGGGCTTTTGAGAGAAAAACAGAGCATGAGTGTTGAGTGATGTGAGAAACATATATGAGAGGGTGGGAAACATTACCTGCAAAAGTAATGGACTTCCCGCAAATTTGTTTGTCTCTCACCAATGGAAGGCTTCTAAGCCTATCAAAGTCTCGGCCAATGCTAAGCCAATGTAGCTCTTGCCCTCTTTCAAGCCTTGGGCTACTTCGATCAAGCCAATGCTAGACCCTCCAAAACTTGGGGCAAGAAGAAAATGAGCCAACATACACAAACAAAGGGCATGTTGTCGAAAACTTTGCCAAAGACGGTCATCGCGGTCAACGGTGTCAGAAAATCAATGAATAAGGCCAGGAATATCCAGCTCTCCGTTGTGAACCAAGGATCGAGCCCTCATGTAAAGTGAACCCACACATCCTTCCTAAAGCTTGGATGTGACCAAAACAGGACTGGGGTAAGATTTCCCCGTCACATTGGGATTCCATCAAAACTTGGAATTCTTCAATTATCGGGTATAGCTCTTCTCCCTCTAAAACTGAAAACATGCGTAACCGGGTTGTAACACCTAGCGGCGGTGTGAAGGAATGAAAAACACAGTGGAAAGTGACTCAACGGGAATAGTGCATTTATCTCGAAACCCAGAAATTCACTTTTTTCGAGCCATCTAAAGTTGCAATCCAATTTGAGAGTTTTTTGGTAAAGAATGGCTCCATTTGTCGCAAAAACAGAGCTGAAATGAAGAAACTACGAAGTCTCAACTTTTGTAGAAGATAAGGCACTAAGTGGAAGATAGGTGGCAATAATTTGGAGGTCCCTCACACTGATGGCCGACAGCCACCTTTTGTAGCCGACCGGCACCACGGGTGGCCGACAGCCTCTGTTCATAGCCGACAGCATTCTTGTCTGTCCTGTGGTCTTCCTATGTGTTGAGAGTGATGAGAATTTGTGTTTTGTTCTGCTCTTTGTGCATTGTGCTGTCTTGTTTTAGTTAGTTTTGTTGAGCTGTTTTGTTTTAATTTGTTTATCGAGTTATATTTGTCTTGTTTTGCTTATCGAGTTGTATTTGTCTTGCTTATTGAGTTGTTGTTTATTGTGTGTTTTTTTTTTATTATCAAGTCGTATATTACTTGATATTTATCGAGTTGTACATTGTTTTTCTTGTTTTGTTGGTAGTTGGTTCATTACCTGATTAAGAAGGTTGTGCCAATACAATGTTCAAATTCCATCAATCAAGTTCAATCTCGTTTTTATGCAATGCGGTGCTTGTGCGGTGCTCAGAATGCAAAATACAACACTTTTTCATACAAAAGATTGGTTTTCATTCCTATCATGGTTACTTTTTTTACAAAAGGAGTACAAGTTTTCAAAGCAAATAAAACCTGCCTAAAACTGTACAAAGTGCTAATATTACTAGTAAAAAGAAACTAAGCAAAAATACAGAAAATCAGCGCCAGCTATCTCAGTCTCGAGAGGCCCTCTTCGTTCTCTTCTTGGGCAAAGACTCAGAGCTGTCTCCGTCAGCGTCGCTGTCTGCACCTCTCTCTGAACCAGAACCAGAATCGTCGCTGCCCTCTGCCTCGGAGCCTGACTCAGCATCATCTCCACTAGCAGAACTCGAGCCAGCATCATCATCTCCGCTCTCGGATGACTCAGCGTGCAGACTCGCTGCCTCCTCGGCCTCGCCGGGTCTCAGCCTTGTCATCGCTCAAAATGGGCTCAAAAGGGCCACTCTCATCTCGGGTGTCCCTGGCTCTGCCTCGGCTGCGTGCCGAAGCCTGTCTCTCTCTTCTCCCTGCCGCCGGAGGTGGCACTGATGGTCCTGCTGCAGCCACCGCTAGTGCTGTCGGTGGTACCTAAAAAGGCAGTTGTCATATGTCAGCTACAGTATGCGTATCAGATGCAAGAATGATGTACATAATAAGTGTATGCAGGAGTTAGATAAAATGTATGAGTACAGTCTGGAAGTGCAGTATTTCAGATGCAGTGTATCAATACAGTGTGGGTCAGATGCAGTGTGTCAGTGCAATGTGGGGAAGTGTTCAGTTGAAATGTCAATTTCAGTGTGTCAGCAGAAATTTGATAACTGGAATGTAAGAAAACTGAAGAAATTACCTAAATGCCGTGGAAGCCAAGCAGTGCCTCCCTCCTCAATATCATGCCATCGAATGAGGCTAATAGCTCCAGCAAATCCTCGGTGTATCCTGGGGGTGCTTGCGAATGCATTTGGAAATGATCAATGTCCAGAAGGAATGAATATCTGAAAGAGAATGAAAAAAACTGTGGCACATACCTGGGGTGAGTCAGGAGCTCTGACGTATCTATGCCCCACTGCGGCAGGCTCGATCGGAATCTGATATTCCTCGCCAGTATACCGCCAATAAGTGAGTGCAGTAGGCAGCTCCGGCCAGCCGGTCCTCTGCCTCGCTTGAGGAGCCCCTCTACTATAGGCCTTGGCTACCCTGGTCGCTCCAGGCCCTATCTTCGCAACAGGAGCTCTCGCTTCCTCGCCTCCGCGAACACCAGTCAGAGGTGGCATAAGATAAGTCTGAATGAAGATTGCATAATCACCCTCAACTTGGAAGTATTTTGCCTCCAAGTCCACCATGAAATGGATAACTCTGTCAACAGATAGGCTGTCCGCTGATCTCATGGACTCTGGCAGCATCATCGATATGAACTGAATAAGCATACCCAGAGACTAGCGTACAACTCTATCGCCAAGGTATTAGGCTCGGCAGACTGGACCCTCAAGTAGAATACGATAACGAGAAATGCCCCAGGCCGCATTATACCGGCCTCCAACTCCTCTCGGTATCATGGCCCATGGCTTCCATGAGATCTACAAATGGAAGTTGCATAGATTGTCAGTTGCTGTCAGTGGCTATAATGTGAATTAGAACAGTGTGAAAGCAAATGATGACCGTGTTTTAGGTTACCTCGTGAGCAACTACGGTGTCAAAGTAACGCCTGAAGAAAGAAAAGGGCTCGCGAGTTCTGCGATGAAACTGACCATCGTACACCCGTGAATAGGGGATCGTGAATGGAACCTCCACCTCTGGCTCCGGGGCAAGAGTCGGGAAGTATGCATACACCCATAGCTGTGGAGAAAGGGCAGAGATAGATAATCAATACAATTTGAAAAGATATAGAAAATGCAAAGCAGAAAGCATACAGTGCGTGAACAGACATAGGAAATGCAAAGCAGAAAGCATACAATGTATGAACAGATATAGGAAATGCAAAGCAAAAAGTACATGCGTTTGAACAGATGTAAAGCAAGAAATGCTAAACAGAAAATGCAAAGTGTAAAGAGGAAACTGAGATGTGTACCTCCCAGGCTCACCAGTAGCCTCCGATCAAGTGTCCAATCCCACGAGAGGTCAAGCTCATATAGCCGTACAGGGTGGCGAGGCCGGCCCCGCCCCAATCGTAGAAACTCACTCGAGAAAGGACCACCAGTGTGCTCAGCAAGTATAGCCCTACAGTGTTCGCCTTGTTCACGAACAGCGTGGTACTGAAGAGGAACATCAGAAAACCCCGAGCGTAGTGCTCTATCTCATGTACTGTCTTTAGCTCAGTCGCCCGGAATTGCTCATCGAACCAGCTATATCTGACCTAGGCTATCCGGAACAAAAGAGAGCGTGCCTCTAGAAGCTCAATCCAAGTAGCCTCCCACTCCCCCATATCAGGATCAAGGGGAATCGGATCACCCCCTACGCCTAGGCCTGTGATCATGGCGAAGTCGTAAGGGGTCATCGTCATTTCTCCGGTAATGGAAAGGTGGAGAAAGTTGGTGGTGTCCTACCATCTCTCCACTAGTGCTCCAAGAAGTGGACGGCTCGCTATGACTCGTGTCAATCCAGAGCAGAATAGGCCGAAGCCTGCCTCGTCAACAATAGCTCGTACTCCGAGAGGGAGCTCATCGTACCAATATCTGGCCATCGTGGCCCCATAACCCTTGTATGCTCGGGCGTCACCCTGGTGAATCAGTGTAAATACAATTCGATGAAAAGGAAATGCAAGATAAATGCAATTGCATTGGTGAAAATACAGTGCAAGAGTGTGATTAGTGCAAGAAATGCAAGTAAGAACATCATATGTGCAAGTGCATAGAGTTCGTACCTCAACGGCAACGGCTGAAAGATGAGAATCTAGCTCCCTCAGTAAGAGATCCGCTAGTGCATCCGCGAAATTAGTGAAGTGCCTAACGCCTCTAGCAGGTAGAATGTGCGTCTGGAGATGATACCCCGCCGCGTCAAAAGGCCTCACTCTCAATGGTAAGGGCTCCGGCTCTGCATAAGAATTGAACTCTGCCTCGAACTCCATCTTTAGAGAAGCCCCATCATGTGAAAAATCGTCTGCCATTTGGAATATAGATGAAGAGTCGATGAAAAGTGAAGAAAATGGAAAAAATAGATGGAAAATGCCAAAAGTCAACTAAAGTCAACCTTGGGAGAGAGAAAATGAAAGAAAAAGTCAAAGCCCGGGAAAAGGCGCCAAACCCAAGAGAAACTCGAGGGGAACAAGCCTCAAGTGGTGAAAATGAAGAAAAAGCACCGAAATCAGTTTTCAATTGGTTCAAAACGAAGGAAATCAAGAGATTTTAGCGAATCAACTTCGCGTAGGGC